>JAJHSJ010000013.1:26551509-26910067 GCA_021015155.1 Magnolia officinalis | reverse complement strand
GCATAATTGTGGGGCATATAACTTTAATTTCATTTTTTGAACTCAAAGCTCGAGAAGATCGGTGCTCTTTTTCTTAGCACTAAACGAACCTACACTGGCTATATGATAGCTGGTGTTGTGGTACACTAGCCAATCAACTTCCATGGTAGACTCACAAGAGTTTCAACAACGGTCAAGGGTATAAGGGTTTAAAATACTCATAGGTGGGATTGGGGGTGTACCACATGCACTACTGTATAGCTGATGTGGGGTAGCTGTCGGGCGTTTGACACTAGAGACCAGCAATTTCATTTATTGACTTTAGTGATTATACTTTTAACCAAGCTAGTCATCTTTTTTACTATCTCAATCAAAAGTAAACTCCACAAATTCTTGCAAACCTCTTAATACAACATGACAATCATGTTAGGGGCCCACCATAACGAATCATGTGGCCCGCCATTTTAATTTAAAGGTTTTTTGGGTGGTTGTCCATTGCCTTCCATGCATTGGACCAACTGATGAATGGGTAGACCTGATTTTTGGGTGCATTCGGTAATCATGGTGGGGCTCATATGATGAGTGGGTTGGATGAGATGCAAACAAGACGGTGGTCCTCAGACAGGCAGTTGAGTAACATTTATAGGTAATCAATTAAATAACAATTGAACAACTTCTGTAGAAGATAAAGCCTAGTGCAAAAATTGATGAAATTCGTTCCATGGGGAGGGTCTGTTTTGGGGTCTTAAAACTGTTTAATATTTAAGGGTGTTTTTTTTTCATTACTATTTTTTAAGCTTGCATTCTGGTACATTTTTTAAAAATGTTTTTCATTAACATACTTAATTATTAACATATTTTTCATTTCAATACCTTCGGTTGGATTTCCTTAACAACGATCAGATTATGTAGCTTAGTTTTTATACATGACAAAAACCTGCTCCTATTTTTTGGAAACGGCCTATTTCAGCGAAGTAGAGTTCATCAAAAGGTTCTACCATTTAGACTATCTGGCCAAAATCAAGCTTGTCTATTGCTTCCAACCCTATGGCCCACTAGAAGAGAGGACTGGCCCAACTGTCAATTTCAGACATCAAAATTTACATAATAGACCACCGAAGGACGGCTTGGATTTGATACCCAGGAAGCACACTCATCATGTGAGCCCCACCATGATTATCGAATGCGCCCAAAAATCAGGTCTACCCATTCATCAGTTGGTCCGATGCATGAAAGGCAATGGACAACCACCCAAAAACCTCTAAATTAAAATGGCGGGCCACATGACGGTTGGATCCACCTATCCAAGCTAGTTATCTTTTGAGATCATTTTAGACTATTACGCCAAAGATGAATCATATACAAAGGTTTGACCTCGATAAAAATAGCAGCAAGGATAAGGATTTTCACTATTAAAAAATTTATAGGGGCCCACCATATCATTTATTTTCCATCCAATCTGTTAATAAAGTCACAAATAAATTTATAGGGGCCCACCATATTTTTACGATGTCTTCACATAGTTTTAAATGGTATGGCCCACTTGAGTTTCATTTACCGATGATTTTTGAGATATCTCATAACCTAAAGGAGACACATCAATTCCACGGTGTTGATGTTCGACAGACATCATGATGGGGCCACAAAACTTACTAACATCAATTCTTAGGTTTTCACGAGGTCAGTAAGTTGGGTCACAATTTTAACCATAATATTTGGCCCATTTTACATGTCTAATTCATTCACTGATCTATTTTACTGATTAATACTCTCAATTTGACAAGTTACTCGCCTCAATTAAGCTACATATGAGAAAGATATTGGGAATACAAGATTGATCAACAATTTTAATGAAATTTGATTTAAACATCTGAAGTTATTTACTCTTTAATTTAAACTGATTAGATTGTCCAAAAACAATTAAAGATTCAATTAGTGGGTGTGCCTAATAATTTAGTAATTTTATTTTTCACAAATAAATTTAACATTTTTTTAAAGGTATATTTTTTTTTACTCTTTTAAATAAATAGCATTTTATTATAAAATATTTCAAAAATATTTTAAAAACAAATTTTGAGTTTTTACTTGCAAAATCTCAAAAAACTTCTCATATTTTAATTTTTTTCCAAAAATTTCAAAATGGCAATTTTTCTCTTCAATACGATTATTTTGTTCTCAAAATATTACTTAAAACATATTTAAAATTTTGTAACTTTTAAATATTCTATTTCATGTGATATTACAAATTAATTAAATACTGCCTTTTATATATATATATATATATATATATATATATATATATATATATAATATATATATATATATACACACACACACAACACACACACCACACACACACACATTTAGGTTACAGACAAAAATGAAATAAATATTTAGGAAAAACTTTTCCCGACGAAAATTTTCGTCGGCAAACGTCTTACCGCCAACATTTTTCAACAGGCGGTAAAGGTGAAAAGATTTTTAAGACCCTTTAGCTACGAATATTTTCGTAGCCAAAGGTGAGTGCGAGACCTTTTACCTACGAATTTCAATTTCGTAGGCAAATGTGAAGTTTTTTGAATTTTTTGTGGAAAGGGAATATAACAGACCCTTTAGCTACGAATATTTTCGTAGGCGAAGATAGGTTTTGCCTACGAAAGTCGATTTCGTAGGCAAATGTAAATTTTTTGATATTTTTGTTCTTAAGTAAAGTGCAAGAGCCGGTACAAATACTTTTATCCATAGGTGAAATTAAGAATATATTCGTACATAAAGATGGCTTTTAGCTACGAAATTCGATTTCGATAGTAAAAGTAAATTCAAGACACGCTTTCAATTTTTACGGCGGGTAGGGGCACACACGGTTCGGTTTCGGTTTTAAAACTGGAACCGAGTGACCAAGGATGTAGATGAATGAATCCTGCCAGCTGTCGATATGGACCGTCAATGTGAAGGGGGCCACCTTTATTTCTCTTCCCTTTTGGAACCGGATCCGAACCGTGTGCACCCCTAACGGCGGGGGACCGAAAAATTCAAATGACCGTTTAGCTACGAAATTTTATTTCGTAGGTAAAAGTAAATTCAAAACATGGTAAATATGGCTTTTAGCTACGAAATTATAGTTCGTAGGTAAAAGGGAGCGTTTTCCATTTTTTTGCTTTTTTAAAAATTAAAAACACACTTTAGCTACGAAAATATTCGTAGGTAAAGATGGCTTTTAGCTACGAAATTCGATTTCGTAGGTAAAAGGAAATTCAAAACGCGTTTTTCAAATGGGTGGCGGGGTGAAAAATTCAAATGACCCTTTAGCTACGAATATTTTCGTAGGTAAAACTATGTTTTAGCTACAAAATTTAATTTGGTAGGTAAAAGTAAAATTGGTAAAGCTAAAAAATTCAAAAGACCCTTTCGCTACAAATGGTTTCGTAGGTAAATAAGGGTTTTACCTACGAAATTAAATTTCGTAGGTAAAAGTAAACTTTGGAAATTTATAAATTGAAAAGACCATTTAGCTACGAATATTTTCATAGGTAAATATGTGTTTTACCTACGAATTTTTATTTCGTAGGGAAAGGTTGGGTTTTCTATCGAAAAAAGTCAAAGGACCCTTTACCTACGAAAATTTTCGTAGGTAAAGATGCCTTTTACCTACGAAATTCAGTTTCGTCGGTAAAAGTAGGCTTTTACCTACGAAAACTATTTTCGTCGGTAAAAGTCATCTTTACCTACGAAAAAAAGTTTCGTAGGTAAAAGTTTCGTAGGTAAAAACCATATTTCTTGTAGTGTTATGCCGTGTAGGCAAGCGTCGAATCATCCCACAGGAAGCTGCGGGCTTGACAAACGACGGATCTTGTGGTCCCTAGATTTAAACCTACAATGTAACGCCCTGAAAATCGAGGGTCGAGCATAAACTCAACTCTCGAGTTCCAATGCATCACTTATACAACAAAATGAATGATGATTGAATGTTGTCTGTATTAGTGCATTGAACATGAGTGAGATTAAGCCAAAACAACATATCATATTCCAGAGACAAGTGAGATTGCAAGCGGAAGACTGTGATAGATATATAAAATATAAAAACTGTGGTGAGTCTCCAGAGTGTGATAACATTACCAGGTTAAATAATTACAAGTACATTTCTAAAATATACCAAATGTGTAAGTGTAATGTCTTCTATCCCAAGTACTATAGCCCCGTCAATACAATACCAGGTCTTCATAGACCTGTCAGAGAGTTACATGTAGGAGAACTCCTCCTCAACATCATACTAGTCTGGCTCTGCTTCATAAGCATCGCCATCACCTGAAACTCAACAAATCTGATTGGTGTGTACAACACCGTCCCATAACGTGGGAGTGAGTGATCAACTCAGTGGAACAATAAATGATAGGTTAACATGTTATCAATTCAGTCAAGCAGTAATGATAAAGCAGTAAGGTCAAACAATTCTAAATACTCTTATTAATGCAAGTATGAATGCAGTCATGATGTATGCCCTTGCCAAACCACCCTCATGCGACACCATCTTACGTTCGCAGCATGCTTTCATCCCTCAGTACTCTACATCTTCCAAGCACATGCAATGTGATGATGAGCATGATTATCGAGTTATTATTAGTCCATTTCAAACAGCAGGATTGAAAAACTAAGGTACCTCCCATGTATCATTCCCAAACATGATCCATTCTAGGGTCGTCAGTCCTAGTTAATCTCATACGATATTATGGTTTGAGAGGCATCACAAAGGGCTCGTCACTCGTCAGCACGGATACAGATCTCACCGTATGCAGCTCAATTGCTGGCCGTCAGCTCGAATACAGGTCTCATCGTACACAGCTCAATCGATGGCCGTCAGCTCGAATACAGGTCTCACTGTACTCGGCTCAACTCATGCTCTAGTTGCTGCGAAGGGCTCATCACCAATCACAGACTTTAGAGTATACTCGAAGACACTATGAAGGGCTCGTCGCCCGTCAGCACGAATACAGGTCTCACCGTACCCGGCTCTCGTCGTAGGTGTCGACAGCTCGAATATAGTGTCCCATACCACCATAATCGGCTCACGAGTTTGGTTCCTCACTGGTCACTACGGGGAGGCATGTGGCCCCAGCGTAGGCCGACAGCTCGACCACGGTGTCCCATACCACCATGCCCGGCTCATGAGTCTTAGCGGATGAGGTACCATGGTTAACGGAATTTCACTGGTAAGTTTGGTACCCTAGGTTCAAGCAGTAGCGTCCAAACATGGTGAACATACATTAGACAGATCGGGTTACTTGACGAGTTCGGCTAGCTCGAGCGCACCACAAGTTGAACGATATGAAGTGCATAAGCACTTCGTGTGGCCAACCACTATCGCCAATCGAAGTACGACTCGGGTTCGTCGAACATATCTCACGTGACAAATGAATCTCAGCCACGAATTCAATCCCGTTACCGATTGCCTGGACTATAATCATAGCCCCAATCACATTCAATTGCAGATAGTTAAAGCAGTAATGGATCAAGGTTCAAATCATACAATCAAAGTCTTATATTATCCGTTTAGGGCTGTCAGGGCTGTTGCACGCACTCGTTGCTCCACTCCCCAATCACCCATGACGGATCATACAACATAAACATGAATTTAAACATATGCATTACATAGATAAAATCATACAATTAGTTGAGCATGTTATGAAGCACAACACAACCATGAGTTTGTACATATTCAATTCCTAATCACACAGCTATCCAAGGAAATCATACACATAGTTAAAGGAGTTGAGAATCATATCTCAACACCCTTATACATTACAATTTGCTAACTACTACTCATTCAAACGTTTTAACAAACACTTAGACTACATACACCAACATACATGACATATGTTGATCACATAGGTATAAGGCCAAATCCTTTCACTAGGGAGTTACCCCAATCATAACAAGCATACACCCACGACGGATAGTCATGACAAGCAAGAATCCAAGTTTCATATTCATTCAGTCATTTCCATAAACACTTGGGCCACACATTTTAGCATATATAGTGTATATTGGTCGTGGCGTGATTTAGGGCAAATCCTTTTGTCAAAGGGGTATCGCCAATACAACAATCATATATCCATGACAGTTAGTCATGGCAAGCACAAATGAGAATTCTATATTCATTCAGTCATTTTCACAAACACTTAGAATACACTATTTTAACATACATAGTGTATATTAACAAAAACATGAATTAGGGCGAGTCCTTTCGCCAAACAAGTATTTTATCCATATATCATATATCAATACAGCAAATAATCATGGCAAACACATTTCCAAAATTTATACGTATACGGTACTTTCTACAAATACCTAAAGTATGTAAAATTCCATATTCTTCATCTTTAATCGAAACGAAAATCAGACAGCACTTTGTACATCTGCAATTGCATGCAGATCATGAATCTATTATTATCTAACATTGAAAGTGTTGAAAACCATAACCTATACATCTAAAGTCCGCACCTTTTATTGTAGAATTGTAACGAATCCAATAGGTTTGCTAAGCTTCCGTATTCGGCAGTTTGACAACCTATAGAACGAAATAGGTTAGCTATTTCATAACCTACAACTATCAAAACCCCAAAACAGATTAGGGTTAGGGTTTCTTACCTAGAAACGGAGCCGGAATCGCCGGGAAAATGATTAGAATGATGCGGTTGAGCATGGATAGCAGTAGAGAATAGCAGTTGGGAGATTCTCCCACTTCTCTCACTCTTTCTCTCTCTTTTCCCTCTCTTTTCCTAGGGCTTTTCTCAAATTCGTATGGCTGCAATGAGAGAGGGTTTAAGGTCCTTATATAGCCTAAAAACTCACTGAAATAGACTCCAGGTCAAAGTATACTTAGGTTATAACCAAAGCGGACCTGTTCCAGCTCAACGGAGGACTTCTGGCGGGCCTCCTTGAGCCAAAGGTCAGACTTAAGCTCACTAACACTGGATCTATGTTTAGTTAAGTTTTCGTTACAGTCGGGATTTCAGATCGCAAATGGCGGACCAGTATCAGTTCAACGGTCAGCGGATCTCGATCGGAGATTCCGAGTACATGGATATGTGTATGAAATTTCTCCTGATCCGAGGGTGTAATTTGGTCTGATTTTGATGGTCTGGCTGCTTAAAACTGATCCGCAAGCGAGAGGTGCCAGATTACTATTTGAGATATTTATTTGTAAAGAAAATCAAGTGTTTTCACACTCCTCGCTCCGGACTCAAGCGAATTACACTGGGACACTATCTGGATTTGATTTCCGAGATGGTTGTCAAGCCCAGCAAGGCAGTCCTAATTCCTTAACTTTGTGTTAATCGGACTTTCGACGTGCGGTCCAGATCTGATACGGAGTTTCGAGATGCTCCCGAGAGCAGCCGGGTAATGGGATTGATTTTAGATTTTAGGGTAACCTAGCGTCAATGATCCTACAAGTTTTGGGTCTTGCAGATTGTATTTAAAGTGATTGGTGCTAGTTTCACAGGTACTCTAGTTTAACACTGGCTAATTCTTGCCTAATTTCTAAAGGATTTAGTCCTGAGTTAGGAAGTTGAGGAATTAGAAACCCATATTCAGGTTTCCCAACAAACATGATAGACATGGAATTTAGAAACTATGGATCTAGGTACCCTCATAATAAAACCTCAAAATTCTGAATAAACTTGTTCTGAACTAAAAGTTATCCTTGAATAGAATCACAATCAAGAAGAAGAAGTTTTCCTTATGTGAATAGAGATTTTCTAATGATTCCAGAATTTTTGACTATTTCAACGAAATTCTGATATATTATGAAATCTCCAGTAGCCGCAAAAAGAAGATATATCAGAAAATTTTGAAAATTTTTCAATAGATCAATTAGGTCTCCATCAACCTTCCTCTAAAATTTCATCTCGATTAGGTCTATAAAAAATTCCATAAAAATTCGATAGTAGAAATTATTACTGGACAGCAAGCTTTTATACACCTAACAAGGGTGAAACACCCCCCAAACTATGGAATCTTGACTCATGAAATTTTTTGTAGTCTCAAGAATAAGTCAGGAGCTTAGGATCTAAATTTTGAATAAATTAGACGTATGGATTAGAAATTAAAATTCTGGGATTGACAAGCTGTCAATATAAAATGATTTTTGGAATTTACAACTGTTCATATAAAGGATGACACTAAAGATTAGGTTCAATAAGGAATGGATAGTTTGGGCCTATCCTTTATGAAATCTAGTGTAATTTTATGGTGAAAGAAAATGATATTCCCCAAGAATCTAGAACGATCGGGGCTACGGACTTACGGAATCATATTCAAGCAAGTTATAAGTGATTTGATTTGAATACCAAATCTCGGACGTTTACCAATGAACTCAATGCCCTGATCAAGCAGAAGTTTGAGACTCATCTGGAATGTATGATACCAAAGAACTCACCGCCCTGGCCAAGCAAGAGTTCAGTGTATTAGGATTAGCCATATTATAACTATTTTTCTATGTTACTCTAAAACACTAAGTACATATATTTAAAAAAAATTTACTCTGGATGTGGGGGAAAATATTAAGTAAATTGCTATAAAATTTAATACTTAAATAGAAAAAATAAATATACACATATAAATTTCGGGGTTGAGATTTTTATTTAAGAGAGGTAGATTGTAGCGTCCCGATTTTATGTACCCAATTATATGCGCACCTAGACATATATATCTACCTTGCAAAGAATACATTGAAAACTTAAGCATAATGAATCAATGAAAATAATAGAAGAAATTAGATTTCGGGAATGAAATTTTGTTTAAGGGGGGTAGATTGTAACACCCCAAACTTTTCAATACCGAGTATTGAAAGTTCTCGAGTGTTACCATGAAATTTAACTTATTATGTACATGTGTACAATACCAATCTAGCTATCTTAACCTTACATCCATTCTCCAACATGAATTTGACCATTGGCAATAATATCCATTCATAGATCAAGCCATCTAACCGTTGATTTTAAGATAGGATCATCATATATCCAAATATTCTCACTTGTCCATCATAACCAACTGCTCAGTCAAATATGCACTGATAGATAGAGACATCCAACCATCCACCTTGATTCTAGACCACCCGATCATAGTAAACTAGCTACTTGATCTCTACATCCATTCATCCACACATCAATTTGAGATTCTGATCCGTTTATCTTGCTCATCACTTATGAATATGCCTAACCCACCATCAGAACTACTATTTGAGAAACTTACACATGTGAACATGACACTCGAATCTAACGATACACATGTTTTACCCCCTAATCACTCCAAGAACTCACCTTGTGTTCTTCCGTTTACAAAATTAATCATACATATACCTTTATAAACTGTTAGAGTACCAACCATCAAGTCTTCTATTTTTAACATGTCATCTGACCATCCATTATGTTGGTTGATATATGTACATTCCCTTAATTAGTTTGATGAGAAATTCCTTATTCATAACAATTTAGATATAAGTTCTTTTATAAGAATTACTTAAAAATGTTCCTACAGCCATGTAGAACCATTAGATTTTCCAAAACTCTCATATTAACAATAATTACAAAAATATCATTAACCTAGACCCCTAAATTCTAGATCACATGGTTCCCACGATCCGTTTAATGTGAAATTTTATACCATGCCTATATATCATAAATTAACCATACATGTCAAATTTTGGCCCTTAAATCATTGTAAAAGTGACCCAATTAACAAATCATCCCCTTAACCGTTGATTTTGGCGTCTATCGAGTGAAGAAACCTCGTGGGTACTCGTAGTAGGATATTTCCCTTCATATGAACGACTTAGATTACCTATTATATGGACCAAGTGTAAAATATGAAGGCCTTACTTTGGTAGGCTTTTGCTTAGGCGTGAAATTATCCTATCAAGGCCTACCAACTCCTTATAAATTTAGATTTTCCGATTTAACCACTTTCTTCCGTCCATCCCAAATAAAATTTGGACCAGACTCTGGTCTCCTATGACTAGATGTTATACAAAATTTAGGCCCCGATCTATGATCCTACACCGTTGAAGGATGAAGCCAGTTCCTTCCTTTTGGTACAAAAAGTAAAATTTTATATTTAGGGTTTTTCCAACATCGATCAATCACCAAATTTTGTCCAACCATTTGCCTATCCTGATTACAAATTTTTTCCAAAATTGGGCCATGATCATTAAGTGTGGACCGTTAATTGAGATCAAGTTTGTTTTGGCACCCGTTAGAAGAATTTTCAAGATAGGCCAATCTAAATTTCGAATCAGCAGTTAGTTTTAAATACCGACTCAGAATTTAATAAAGCGTGCACTATATATAATATCATGTGAACATCAAAATTCAGAAAGTGAGCAATACAGGCTTCTAAGGGGTCAGATATTGTGGTCAATCAGGTTTACCTTGTGGACCTCATCTACATCCCCAAGTTGTTTACAGAGAGTGAACACGTTCACCTCCAATGTCATGTTCCCGAAGGATAGTTTCATCACTCCATTCCGACAATTGATTATTGCACTTGAAGTGGCCAGGAATGAGCATCCTAGAATGACCGAAATCTGAGTGTTAGTGTTTATAACCGACTCTATGTGTAAGACGATAAAGTCTATTGAGTAGTAGAACTTATCGACCTGGACTAACACATCATCAACTACCCCTCTTGGTATACGAATATATTAGTCAGCAAGTTGTAGGGTGGCCTTGGTGGGTTTTAATTCACCAAGCCCTAATTGTTCGTACACTGAGTAGGGTATGAGGTTAACACTTAACCCCAAGTCTAGCAAGGCTTGTTTAATTCAGAATTTTCCTATGATACATGAAATCGTAGGTTACTCGAGTCTTTATTTTTTTGGGGAGAGTTCTGCTTGATAATTACGTTCACTTGTTCTGTCAAACGATATTCTTTTTCACATTTAATTTGCATTTAACCATGGAAAGGTTATTAAGAAACTTAGCATAGGTGGAAATTTTCTTAATCGCATCTAACAAGGGAATGTTGATTTTGACTTGTTAAAAAATCTTTAAGATATCCTGATTCTCTGATGGGAATTTTGATGAGACTAATCATTGGGGAAATGGAACCACGAGCTTGCGTTCATGCACTAGCTCTTTGTTATGTGAGGTAGGGTCATCATTGCTATCAGATTTATCTGAATCCTTAGGCACGTCGGCCTTCATCAATATCATCTTATCTATTTCCTTACCACTTGTAAGAGTGGTGATGGACTTGGCTTGTTTCACATATGGGTTAAGAGGATTTGAATCACTTACTTTGTATTACCCTTTTGGGTTAGGTTGAGGTTGGGTCGGAATGGTCCCTTTCTCCCTAATAATTAAGTATGATTCAATCTTCAAAATTGACATTTTAAGATTATTTATAGTCTGCATGGTGGTTTGATTGAATTGCATCTGCCCTTGCATAAATGCTTCCAGCGTGTCCTCAAGGATACTGTTTTTGTAGTTGAACTTTTGGTGCACTTTGAGATGCAGGGGGAGGTCCTTGAGGAGGGGTGTTTACATTAGTAGTTGGCCCATTTCTCCAACTGAAGTTGGGATGATTTTGCCAATTAGGATTATATGTGTTAGAGTTTGGTGCACTGAATGGGGGTTGGTAAGCATTCACTTGAGCTTGCAACACATCCTAAAAAATCAGGATTGTGGGACAATCTTTTGTAAGGTGTGCATCGCTCTCACATATGCCACATACACTTTCCACAGCCGCATTGGTGGGTTGGATCACTTCCACCTTCCTTAGTTCCATGGCCTCAACTTTTCGAGTGAGGCCCGTAATCTTTGCATTCACATCATCCTCCTTGTGGATATACATTCCCCCTTCTTCCTTAGGGTTCAACTTGGAATTACTTGATTTGTTGGTGGTGTCCCATGATTTTGCATTTTCAGCCAACCTATCAAGGTAATCTCATGCCTTCTCTAGGTCCTTTGTCATAAACTTTCCATTGCACATCATCTCAATAAATTAGCTCATATTTGAATTCAGTCCATCATAGAAAAAACTAATTACTCACCAAATTTCATAACCATGATGTGGGCATGCAAGTAATGGGTCCTTGAATCCCTCCCAACATTGAAAGAATGTCATTTCTTCCTTTTGGGAGAAATTCTTGATGGTGCGCCTTAAGGTATTGGTTTCAAGAACTAGGAAGAACTTTTTAAGAAACCTCCAGGTCATCTCAGCCCACGTGCTTATTAAGCATGGTCTCAGTGAACATAACTATGACTTGGCCCTCTCCTTTAAAGAGAAGGGAAATAACTTAAGTCTAATGACGTCTTGAGAGACGATGTTGTAATGCAAAGTAGCTACAATCTCATCAAATTCCTTGAGATATAAATACGGGCTTTCTAAGTCAAGTATGTGAAATTTAAGAAGAAACTGGATCACTCCCGGTTTGAAATTTAGGTTACCTACATTGACCGAAAAAATCAGACAAGATGGTATGGTTGTAGATAATCTCTTAAAGTTCTGACTAGGGGAATATAGTGTGCCTCATTTTCATCATTCACCGTCTTAGCTAGTGTCGCGTTCCACACAGGAATCTAATTAAAATTTTGTTAAATTTTAACCATATTCTCCTCAAAGTATGGCTCCTGTTCAAGCATGTTTGGAGCGTTCACAGCCATAGTTTGAGACGATTCAAGCATACTCGGATAATTTCAAACTCAACGTTGGATAGAAAGCCTATCAAATAGACCTCCTTCACTTAAAAGTCGTTATTTATGGTCCCTTACCTACTTGGGCATGAACCAAGCACTGGAAACTAAGTTCAAAACCTAAACCTAGAAAATAAAATCTTATAATAAAAATTAAAATTTTTACAACAATTAAAATAAATTAAAAAGCAATAAGATGAGGGAACGGAGTTATCGGTTTAGAAAAACTAGGAATAATGATGCTACAAAAACCAAACAAATGATGTTAGTTAAAAAATATATATGTAATAACACCTAACTAGAACTATAATTCCTAGAATTAAATCCTAAAAGCAAGACCCTGGGTTAGAACTAGAAATTAAAGCCTAATCTAAACTTAAGTATTCTTAGCACAAAGTTCCTCGATAATGGCGCCAAAAACTTACTTAAACCCAAGGGTTGACAACCACAAGTATAGGGCTAGGATGTAGTAATAACTTGGTAGGACCAAGGTCGATCCACAGGGAATTTGATGAGAATATACTAAGAATTTAATCTAAGAAAAATGATTGGTATGGGTTTTTAATCCAATGGAATAGAAGAGTTATATAAACAATTATAAAAGGACTAAGGATTCAGGAATTTCGAATCAATAGACTTTGAATTTTAATTCATCTTCTCGAGTTGATAACTCAACTAAAATTGGATTTTAATCCATTCTAGTTGGAAGATAACACAATAATATTAATTAAAAAAAACATCCAACATATATTAGAATCGTGATAGGCTTGATCTCTCATGAAGATCTAAGTAATCACATCTTAGGGAATTAAAAGCATCTAATGTACCTAGAGGCGATAATAGATCAAATAACTTTACATATTGATTCATTCCCCAATCTAAAATTTTAATTACATCCAATCACAATTCAACATAAAAACATTAACTTTCATTGAAGAAATGAATTAAATATCAAACATCTATTAAAAGGTTCATCCATTACCCTTAGCTAAGAGATTATCCAAGCATGGCTAACATCTTAAATAAAACATTAAAAAAAAACTAGAAAAATAAACTAGAACTGAAGTATTGAGAAGGAATGATCATTATGAAGAAACTCTGTAACTCCTGGGTCTCTCTCCTCTACCCTAATTTGTACTTAGAAAGATTTAGAACTGTAATACCCCGTACTTTTCAGTACTCGGGTGTTACCGTATAACCAAACTTAGTATAAATACAAGTCAGGCTTAAGTGGACATTCACGTTCATTCTAGCCTAAACCCAACCGTTGAAAATAGTCCCCATCCATACATCAAGCAATCTATCCGTCGATTCCCAAGATGGATCATCATACCACTAAAAAGACTTATTTTCTTAGAATCCCAACTTCGTTGATGGATAGATCTAGCCGAATTACGGATATAAAACCTTGAATCGCGAAATCCACCATTCATCAAGTTTATAACGTCTCATATGGTGATTCATCATTTAAAAAGCATAGATCGAGTTGTCTAGTTCCCCATCCAACTCCCGGATCGTACCTAGACATTCTTTAGGATCTCAAGGGTTGTTGATAATTAAATAATAGTCAATCCAATCATTGGAGTGTTGGAACGCTCAACAAATCATGATTTAGTGATTAGAGGTTCATGAGTTGTAACTCACTTTAATGCAAGTAACCCTAATAGTAGGGTATGTAGCTAAATGACGCACGACGAATAGTCTCACATCTTTCATATAAGCATAATAATCATAATAATAAATAAATAACAGTGTGTATGTGTAATAATAATGATAATAATAGTGATAATATAAAATCACGAGATAGATAGTCCTAATAACCTCCAAAGTGGGACCCACAACGTGAAGAAAATGCACATATATGTGGGAATAATAATAACAATGATAAAGAAATAAATAATAATAGTAATAAATGGTAATAGTTATAAAATTTAATTTTAATATTAGTATACGGTTAGCAATACATTATAAGAGTCTCACACACGACCCTACGGCCATTTTAACCGCTCATAATCAAATTCGGAATGATCCAGCCAACAAATCAGCGGGAATCCATAAGTTAAACCTAAAATCACTTGGTACGGTCACCAAAGCTTTGGATCCACCTCATCTTTGGCCAAGTGTCCTAACATGACCCATATAATTGAATGGACAAAATGGATTTTTGACAAGCATTACGGTGGACCCCACATAAATGTCGTGTGTGCACCATAGGAGGTGCACTCGTCATGCACGGATCCGGAGAGTCTTGTTAGATGCCTATGACCCGTGTTTTTCCAAAAAAGGAGAGATTTCTCTCTCTCGTCTTGTTGTTGACAGCGGACGGACAGACATTCGTCTATTTTGATCAGGGGCCCACCACCTGTGGTCACATGCTTGATCTAGACCGTCCATCTAATGCGGACACCTCCTCTGACCAAAACCCAGTGGGTTCCGCATGTAGACACGATCGTCTATGCACACAAACATCGGCAGAGGAGAGTTGTGTGCAACCAAACTTTCTGAAAATGGAAATCATCTTTGCAAACTAGGTATCACGATCCATGTGAAGGGTCTTTAGTTGATCTTGGCCGTCTATTTAAGATGATCTCCTCCGTCCGACGCAGGTGGTTTAAGGCTCCCAAACAAAACCACGACTGGTTTTCCCTAGCCATTGTATTTGAAGGTGGTTTCGAGCATGCTATATCCCTACCATTTGACTTTCATCTAATGACTCTGGGAGCTAGGGTAAGTAATAAAAAGACCCCAAATCCAGCAGCAACAGGAGGATCCTCTCCCGTTCTTGCGATGGCGTGAAAAATAGTCATTTTCTTCTTCATTCGAACCCACCACCCAAACCTTCTTAGAGCTTCAAATGAGCTTATCCATAAGCTCCCTAGGGTCCATACGAACCGTCCCATGCTCCCAGATTGAAGGAAGAAACTGCAGGAGGGAATCTGCCATTAATGGTCGTCATCTTCCCTGTCGCTCCAAACCGAGCCAGACTCGGTTTGTGCACGCTGTCTTCGAACTGGATCATGTTAATGGATTTAGCTAAAAAAGAAAGGGAGAGAGGAAGATTAAGGGAGAATGAAGAGAGGGAGAACAGTGAGATCAGGGGGTTGCTGCCCGGCTTCATGCCGCACCGAGTCACGGCCTGACTCGCTAATGAGACATTGGGATAAGTCAGGCGAGTCATGTCCGAGTCCAGATGTTCCTGGACTAGTGTGGTGAGGAGAAAACAAAAAAAAAAAAAAAACAAAAAACAAAAAAAGCAAGGAAGAAGAGAGGATCAGAGAGTGAGAGAGAAGAAGGGGAGTTGGGGTGGTGTAACTGCACCTTGTCGAGTTGCTACCTCCGTCGAGTCGCTGACTGAGTTGGAACTCGGTCCGGGTCTGGCTGTAACCCTAAGGTAGAGAGAAGGAGAAACCGGGGTAGAGAAAAAGAAAAATCAGGGAGAGAGAAGGAGAACGTGAGTGGGGTGTGCAACTGGCGAGTCGACTCGACTCACTTGCGTTGGGTCTCGCCAGCCGCCTTACTGGAGTTTTCCAGTTTAAAGAGAGAGAGAGAGAGAGAAGAAGAAGAAATAAGAGAGAAGAAAAGAAGAAGAAAATGAGAAGAAGAAAGAGAGAGAAAATAAGAAAGGAGAGAGAAGGCCGAGTCAACTCAGTTGGGGCTGAGTCCAGCTAGGTCGGGTTATGCTTGGGCCTGGTCCCAGTCTTGTTAAGGTTGAGTTGAACTACCGGATCGACGTAGGTGAGTCAACATCTCTTTTTCCCAAGCTAGACTTGTTTTAATGCGTTAATATCATTGTTATCACTCTTGTTATGGGGTTTTCTAATAGTATATATGATTAGACATTAGTAGATTATTTATGTTGAAATTAGTTATTATAAACAGCCTTTGTAATTATCAAAACTAGTATTTATTTAACTCCCTTAAACATTATTCTTAATAGTAGATCTTAGTATTTATTTCATTAGTGTTACTATAATCATCACAATTGTTAAATGTGGCTAACCATTGGTAGGTTAATTTTGCTAGTATTAGTTATTATAGATATTAGATATTAACATTATCATGTTATCCCTATTTTGTCATTATAGGATATTGATAATAAGATTAGCATTGTTAAGTATTAATAGGCAGTTATTATTTATTCCTACTTCATTCTAATATTATTATAAATTAATTGTATGAATTAGGTTTCAACCTTAAACCAAAGTCTAAGATTAGATTAATGGATAAAACCCTAGACCTAAGTAATCTAAACTCTAGGTCGATACCCTAAACATAGATAGTGTGTTAGGTTTGACCTAATTGTAGAATTTCATAATTCATAGTAGATCATGGTATCTATTATCATAACTAGATTCATTAATGATAACTATTATTATTATCATTAGAAAATATCAACATTTCCATTACAGGATTAGTATAATTCTTGTTAAAATAATTATTAGTATTAGTCCTTATCATACTATCGTTAATAAAGATTCTAATACTATTACTTGTATTATTTAAGAGGCTATCAGTCATTATAAGAATATTTGTTAATGTTGGTACATTTAAATATGAACTTATGAACCATCATTATTAATATGGATGGGTTAATACTCCTATTATGAATATTAATTGGCCCATTGTACAATAATAATGATAATATTAATAATAATCTAGGATTCAAATCCTAGAATCTAAGTTTAGGATTAAACCCTAGGATGAAAATCCTAATTTTACATCAAAACCCTAAGATAAGTAATTCAAACCCTACGCTACGATCTTCAACCTAGGTGGCGCATAGAACTTGGATATAATTGTACAAGTTCATGATTTGTGGTAGGATTCAATTCTAAAGGTGCAAGCACTTAGCGACATCAGAAGGTGATTCGGTTTATCAGGTGATGATTTCTTCCCCTTAAGCTTTCCATTTTTCCATTAGCTTAAGTTATAGTTTTTATTTTAATTTATAATTGATATCTCCATTTCATAGTCACATGTGTTAATTGTTGGAGTTGAATTGCTACATTACATGCTTAATGTTTATCCTGCATATTTATTCATGCTTGTGGATTACTTGTAGATTGCTTGTGGAACTTAAACGAGTACATCGGTGGAAAACTCCCACTTATAAATGTACACTCATACTTAGGATGTAACTTGATTGATTGTGATCATAATAGACCTTCGACTTAGTGGTTGTTGAATGGTGGTTTAAATTGGATATTGATGTGGGCCTACCATCCAGGGGTTGTTGTGTTAAGTGGTTTTCAAGGATGGTCTTTATCGCATGGTTTTGATATTGGCCCTCTGTGGCTTAGTTTTGATATTTGCCCTATGTGGATTAGTTTGACATTTGCCCTATGTGGCTCAATTTTGACATTTGTCCTATGTGACTCAGTTTTGATATTAACCCTATGTGGCTTGATGTACCATTTCTATATAACCATGTGATGGTAAACCTCATATACTGAAATATGATTGATTGGTCACTAGTCGACGGGTTTCAATTAAACATCCCAAGGTGGTAGCCTCATGAGCCGGGGATGGTGGTATGGGACCTATGTCCGAGCTGTCGGCCTACGCTGGTGACGATCCCCCGTAGTGACCTTTGAGCTTATTTAAATTGGTTGGTTGTAATTAGACTAATAAAAGGTTGGCTAATCATGCATATATGGTACAGACCAGCATCTATTGCTATCATACGTGATGTACGTATTTGTTCGACTAGATGCTTTTCCCAGGTCGATGATTGCATGGGTGACGAGCCCAATGTCCGCACAGATGAGCATCTCCAAGGCAATGATTGCATTCACGCATCTATGCATATAATAAGACTGCATTTACTCTGTTTTAGTTGCCTGAATATTTTATACTATTTCTTACCTAATGCGGCGGTGTGTAATCTTAATGGGAATTCAAACTGAGTTGGTCACTCATCCATCAAACATATAACCGTACAGGTAGCACAGGTGGCTCAGATAATATTCACATTCATATTGGTGAGGAGCAGGCTATAGTTGACAAGGGTGCATGATTGTATTTGCTAAGGGTTTCTACAGGATTTTACAGCTCAAGATTGTTGCAATTTACTTTGTTTCACATGTAATGTTACTTCATTTTGTATTTGTAAGAATGGGGACATTGGTTTGTATAAGTGATTATGGGCAATCTTTTGCGCATTCTAAATGTAAATCTAAAATTTTCATTATATATGATTTGTCCATTCTACGCTAATCTGCTAACTCTGATGAAAGAAAAAAATATATGTATGGAAATTGGCCCTCTATAAGTTAACACTTAGGCTTTTGGGAAACAGGTCATATACTCGAGTCTTGAAAAGTCGGGGCGTTACAAGAACACCCTTTTAAATAGGAAAATTTCACATTAACTTGGAACCGATTTCAATTTTGTCATTTTTGTTACACTTTGGTTACACCGACTATAGCCTTTGGTCGCACCGAATTAATTTCTCGGTTGTAGCCAAATTTTCTCAAATTTCTTCTGAAGTCTCTATTTCTCTTTGGTCGCACCGAACTCTCCTTTGGTGGCACTGAACCCAGCTTCGATCGGACCTAAGTGTGGAGTCGAATTATCTCTAAAAATCATAGTTTGTTGCTAGACTGTTCTGTGCACATTCGGTCGGACCGAACCAACCTTAAATGGGATTGAACAGTCTATTATTTTTGTTGTTGACTTGTATGATTTTTCAGTCGTTCCTTCATCTTTTCTACTTAGTTTTCTTGGATCTTTAGCATGTGAATTCTTCATTAATGTCTTTCAAATCTCCAAGTCATCTCTTGGTTAATCTTTTGAGCTTTAATCATTCTTCTTAAGCATGATTTCATCTTTGTTTCCTAGATTACCTCGCATATATAAATTAGATGTTAGTTAATCAATTACGCACTTTGAATGCATAAAAACTAGTACAATTAAGAAGATAAATATGCAATATTTAGATGTTATCACACACACAAGATCATTATCTCTTATAAACTATCTGTTTATTGTTGTATCTTTTGTAGTCTATGTGATTAGACGTACTTTGGCTTGGAAGCCTAAGTGTTAATGCCATATTAGTTTAAATTGATAAATTAATTTAATTAGGTAATTAATTTAAATCGATAAATTTTTAAGTAGTTCTGTCCCCCCCCCCCGGCAAAGACTTAGCCATAATTCTAAGCTCCACTAAGTTCTATGTGTTGTGGTAGACAATCCATGCAATTTCATTATCTGTAATTGAAATATGTTAAAAAGTCCCATCACATAAAGGGCATGTGTCGATAACGCTCAATAAGTTACTTTTTAACTTTAAGTTATTAAGTTACTTTCTTCACTTAATTTAGTTTGGTAAACATCATTATAAAAGTAACTTAACATTAAAAGCTACTTATTTCAATAAGTTTTTTTAATATATAGTTTTTTTAACTTATTACTTTTCTACTTTTCTCTCTCAGTCATGGTTATGTCAAAAGGAGGCTCTCTCTTATCGTCATCATCAAAGAAGGCCCCACATGATAGATTGTCCCATTAAAGGTGGGGCCCACATGATGGCAATCCACATCAAAGATGGGGCCCACATGATGGATGGCCCCATATTAATGTGGGCCTACATAATGAATGGTCCACATTAATGATCAGCCCCTAATGATAAATTGTTCACATATAAAGCGCGTCGGTATAATGGACAACCCACTTTAAAGGTGGGGCCTACATGATGGACCATCCACACAAAGGTGGGCTCCACATGATGAGCAGTGGACATTGAAATGGGCCCCCACATGATGAGTGACCCACATCAAGGTGGGCCTCAAATAATAGGCCATCCACATTGAAGGCTGGCGCTTAATGATGAATGACCTACATCCAAGGCGAGCTCCGCATGATGGATGACCTACATTGAATGTGGGACCCACATGATGGACAACCTACATTGAAGGTGGGGTTCACACGATGGAGGTCCACATCAAAGGTGGGCTTCACAAGATGGATGACCCACATCAAGGTGGCCCCACATGATAGATGGTCCATTTCAATGGCCGGCCCTAATGATGAGTGGCCCACATCCAAGAAGGGTGTTGCATGATGGACACCCCACATCAGAGGTGGGGCCCACATGATGGATGACCAATGTCAAAGGTGTGCCCTACATAATGGATGATGCACATTAAAGGTCAGCTCCTAATGATAAATGGCTTACATCTAAGGTGGGCCTTGCATGATGGACAACCCACATCAAAGGTGGGGCCCACACAATGAAACGTCCACATCAAAGGTTGGCCCCACATGATGGACGATGAATATGAGAGTGTACCAAAGGGATGAATACTTATGTGATGTTGGAAACAAAATATGCTTTCCTACTTAGCTGACATTGTTTACCAAACAAGCTTATTTACTTAATAAGTAGAAACGAAGATAAGCTACTAAGTAGAAACTAAGATAAGTTACTTAAGGCATAAATAGCTTATCTAAAGAAGCTTACAATATAGATGCCCTAAAAATGTCATCCATTTTCTGTTCTTTTATTTTCTTTTACAACCATCCAAATAGTCCTAAAGAATTTTCACCTTTAAATGGTGCATAATGGACTTATTTGATACTCCAACTATCAGTAAAGCGTGATAAACAATCACTTGAAAATGGTGCAAATATCATATAAATTAAACTAAATAAATTGTGGAATCCACTATCTTTAAGTTACATTTAAATTACATTATGAAAATGGGGTTAGTTGAATAATCATATTAACATTTTTAAAAAAAATAAGACCATTGGATAATTTTCAATAACTGAATAAAAATAATTTTATTTTCATGATCGTCTAAATTGATTACCATAATTTAATTAGTTTAGTTTAAATTATTTATATGCCCTTATAGGCAAATTTTAAGTAACTTATAACCTACGTATCATCTAGCACGCTATGCCTGAGCATCAAAGTACCTCTCAAGCAAATATCAAAGTACGTTACGCCTGAGCATCAAAGTGCCTCTAGAATTTTTACCTTAATAGCCCTATGGAATGACAGCATCCCAAAATAGCCTTATTTCTCATGAGGGGATACTTTTTTGGCCCTGAGATGAGATTTTGGGTTTTTTTTGGATGAAATTGCTGTTTTACACCACTTGTTGTATCGTACAGCCTTGCTTACAATGAAAGTTTCGAAAAGGTGATGGTGGGACCAATGAAAACAATGCTTGGGCCTATCCCTTAGCCGATCTAATCCGTTCATTTGATCCGGGGCATGCTTGGACATTGGAGGGCATTGATTTCATCTTCATCTAAGGCCTATATTTCCCCCAATAAAGAGAACGATGGCCTTTCTCTATTAGATTATTTCTTCTGGTGTGGTACATTTCAGATGCCTTCTTCCCCGATTCTTAGGCCCATGCCCTAAAATTATTTCCCCAAGGTAATGGTCGGATGGAATTTTCAATGGAGATGCTTGGTGCGCCCTACAATATCATTCCATAAGCGTATATGTGGGGCCAGACCCAAATTCTAACCCATTTCATAGTTTTTAGAGCTTTATTTTTTGGAGAGAGGGACCACCACTACCATTGAAACTCCAGAGGGAGGGGGACCACCACCACTACCACCGAATTGAGAGAGACTGAGAGGGGACCACCACCACCACCACCAAATCGAGAGGGGGGGACCACCACCACTGAATCGAGAGAGAGGGGACCACCACCACCACCGAATCGAGAGAGAGGGGACCACCACCACTACCAAATCGAGAGAGAGAGAGAGAGAGAGAGAGGGAGGGAGGGACCACCATTGAACAAGACAGTTAAAACCGTTGCTTACAGCTCCATGGGGACCCACTCTGATAATCCTCCAGTGACATTTTGAAGTTTTTGGCAACATATTAAAGCTTTTATTTATTTCGACGACTAATATGGCGGGTAGAAGTAAGAATACGCAAGGCAATCCGCAGTGCCCACAAGAGAATCTACCCCCAGGTGAGATCCCAAGTGCATGTGGAGGTGGAAGTGCACATGGATGTGCATATGCATATGCATGTGAAAGTAAATTTGGATGTGTATGTAGGTGTGGACGGAGTTTGAGGGGGTGGATCTACCCCACTAGTGAGATCCACACTGCCCAGGGGAATACACATCCACCCTCGCATCTTCATCTACATCCACATCTTCAATTGAATATTTATTTTCACCTACACATTGACATTTATATCCACATTTGCATTTTGTCAATTCACATCTACATCTACATCGATATTTTCATCCATTTATATTCAACATTCACATTTGCATGTGCATGTGGAAGTGCAAGTGCATGTGGATATGCATGTGGAAGTGAATTTAAATGTGAATGTGGGTGTGGAGGGGTCTGAATGGGATGGATCCCCCTATGCAGTGTGGATCTCACTTGGTGGGGTGGATCCCCCTGAGCACTATGGACGCACCTAGATAGTCAGGTACGATCCACATTGCTCAAAGGGGATCCACCCTACCAAGTGAGATCCAAACTACTCGGGGGGTCCTCGTCCGCCCTCACATCTTCATCAACATCCACATATTCAATTCAAAATTCATTTTCACATCCACAACCACTTTTACATTGACATCTACACCCACATTTGCATTTTGACAATTTACATCAGCATTCACATCAACATTTTCATCCATTTATATGCAACATTCACATTTGTATGTGCATGTGGATGTACATGTGCATGTGTTTATGGAAGTGAATTTGGATATGAATGTGGGTGCGGAAGGGGTCTGGGGGGTGGTGGATCCCCCCTGGGTAGTGTGAATCTCACCTAGAAGGGTGGATCCCTCCTGTGCACTGTGGATCGCACCTGATAATCTCAAGTACGATCCGTAGTGCTCAGGGGGGGTCCACCCCATCAAGTGAGGTCCATAATACCCAGGGGGGATCCATATCTATCCACATTAAGATTTTCATTCATACATGAATCCAATCTTTACACTCACATTCATCTCCACATGCACATTCACTTCCACATCACAATCCTAAAATTCCATTCATTCAATTCAAAATCCACATTCACATCCACATATTCATTCATTTTCATTTATGTTAATACTTGTTTCATCTGTATCGATATTTCCCATGTATAAGAGAAAACTAGGTCCTTGCCCGACCTATGTTGTTAGAAGGGTGTGAAAAAATGCAGGGATCTATTTAGATCAACATGCTTCATATATCTATTTGACTTCAATGAAAGAGAGTTTATTAGTCATGAACCAATTCTCTATTACTTCATGCAGATGCATCTCAATGACCTCTGCTTTGATATTGAGGGCACCATCATCAGTTTTAGGGAGATGGACTTCACCTTGATAATGGGATTAAAGTGGGCACCATACAAACCAAAGCAGAAAGGTGCCTGAAACCCTGCAATGGGTATTAGGGACTGCTACTTTAAGAACAACTGGCATGTTATAAAGAATGACTTAATGAATGTATTTCAAAGTCTTATAGAGTCGAAATGACATTCAGACATGGTGAAGATAGCCCTTCTAATGTACGTCGAGAATTTAGTTGTGGGATCGCCCACTAAGAACAAATGTGTAGGCCGTATATTAGTTTAGTTAATAGTAAAGATAATTTTAATAAGTATTCTTAGGGGAGAGTTGGCTACTAAATTTTAAAGGACCATGCCAACACAACAATAAAGGCCCATTATCCAAATTCGTACAATTTATGTAAAAACTCATTTTCCCTTTAAGTGATTATATTTTACAATGACGCACCACTGTACTATTATTTTGTACATTTCGTTTCCATGATACCATACCTTATATTATTCTTTTCCCTCTGTTTTCTTAAGTAAACAGGTAAAAGCATATGAGGTGTTCCCATCTTTGATCAGCCTAAAGAGTTGGGCCTCAAGAAGGACTCCAATAAAAATTCCACAATTTCTAAACAAGAGTACAGACATGATAGCGCACTCCTCGAGCATTTCAAAAGTCTTTAAAAAAGCGTCGGTAAGTTCGAATCTTATTTAGCAATTTCGTATAGTGTTATCATAACCTTTATATTATGATATTACGTGTATGATGTTAAAGTTTGTGAACGGCGGGGGAACACATCCCCACTGTAGATGAGGAAAAAATTGGTTGTTAAGGAAGTGAGGAGATTTGTTGTTCAAGATGGGCTGGGGAGTGAAAGGAGGACGAAGAGGAAGATGGATGTCAAAAATGAAAAAGATGGGATGAGCGGTTTAGGGAAGGAAAGTGTGATCAACGGAAAGGAGAAGATTGGTGAAGAAGGGGATTTGAAGAAAAGAATAAATGCGAACGAGAGTGAAATGAATATAAATGTGGATAAGCTTGGGAGGAGAGAGGAGGCCACCACATCAAACAAGAAGTCTAGAATGAAGAAAATGATGAAGTTGTGTAAGTGTTATAGTTGATAGCCTCATTATATTGTCAAATTTGTGGTGCCAAAGACACTGTATGTATCTTGTTTTGTAGTTTGCATACGGGAAGAACAAAGCTCTACACATGATGAACAAATCTCTACATATGATGTGCCAAGTCTCATAAGATCAGCTTCGATAGATAAGAATGTTCCACTTTCAAGACTCAAGATCAAGCTACACCAAGATCTCAAGTTTCATTATGCTCAAGGTCACTCATCTTTAAGTTTCAATGTCCTTACTTCACTATTGAGGTATGACTGACCTTAGGGTGACCTATAGAGTAGGCCATTTTAGATACATAAGTCATATATTTTATATAAGTGTGTTTGGTCTGTTCTAAGACTAGTCCTGGATGTTGTTCAACTAGTCCTTGCTCTGCTTCGACCAATCTTAGAATTTCCTGGACCAGTCGTAAGTTTGTTGCAATATTCGGATATTTTCTGTTTAGCTTCGACCAGTCCTGGAGTCTGTTCGACTAGTCGTATGAACAGTGTCGACTGATCCTTCGACCAGTCGTAGACCTACGACTCAAACTCCAGCGATGAAATTTGACTTTCTTCGACCAGTCGAAGGTGTCCTTCAACCAGTCGTAGACTATCTTCGACCAGTCGTGAAACTGCCTTATTTTATCGCTCTCAAATTTTCAAATATCAGTTGGTCCTATGACCAGTCGCAGCGACTTAAGACCAGTCGAAGACGTGATTTGTTCTCTATAAATAGAGCACGAATCTCAGAATAAAATATGAAATTCAAGTTAATTTAATTCGGCCTTCTGAGAGATTCGTCTGTGCTCTATTTTAAGCTAAGTGTGCATATTTAATATTTTCTTTCTTTAGCTTTTTAAATTGATTTTGTTTCTTGTATTCCAATCTGATTTGAAAAGAGGAAGTATTGTTTTCCTTTTTCTGGAATCAAAATCAATTAAAGCTAGCCCATGTGTTTTAATTTAAAATCTATTAGAACTTAGAAGCATTATATAGTGAGTATTGGACATTAAACTTTGACATTCAAATCTCTACTCCGACTTGCTTCTTCCGGGCTGCTACAACAAAGAAGAAAAACAGGTATTTTACATTTTATGTAATTTACTGAATTTGGTTTTATTTGAGGTTAAGCCAGAAAAATCTCAAAGTTGTTGGTTATCTGAGGAGAGCCAGAAAACTCAGAAGTGAGGGTTTTTGAATTGTATAAGCCCTTTCAAAAAGACACAATTGTGAAGGTTTTGGGTGAACCTGTGAAAACCTATTTGATAGTGAACGCTAATATCCCCTATGTGAGGATATTAGGAGTGAAGTAGCATTCTATGTAGCTGTTGTTGAACAGTTGGTGTACACACAGGCGAACCACTATAACTCCTTGTGTTGTGTGGATGTGTGCTTCATTTTCCTATCTTGGATTATTCAATTGTGGAATGTACGTGGATGTGAATGTTGTAATCATTTTATTTCAAGCTCAGTGGGGAATGTTGTAATAGTTTAGATTTATAATTCCACAATTTATCTCTTGCTATTATTTGTTTGAGCTTCAGTTTCTCTACTTGTTCTAGTAAGGTTGCCCTGCCATTTTTATGGTGCATGGTTGTCCTTAAAACAATCAATTTTTGAGATTGCATTTTATTCCTCAGTATAGTTTGAATATATTTATTCCTTTTTGGTTTGAGTTCTTGATACAAAGAACTTTCTAGAAATAAGGTTGTCCTACCATAAACTTTGGTTTTTGGTGTAAGGTTGTACTTAGAACAACTTTTGTATCAACCTCTCAATACTTGTTTATTGAGGTTGCTTTTCATTTCAACATTGTGAATTGATTTACTTTATTTGGCTATATCATTATTAAATTCCGCTGTAATTATTTTAAATTTGTCGTTGTTATATTCACCCCCCCCCCCCCTCTAGGACATATAGCTTGGCCTATTCAAGTGGTATCAGAGCCTAATAGCTCGCTTTTATTTGTTATTCTTAGATTCATTTCCTCAGCTAACGATCTATATTATATAAAAGATGTCAAATTTTGATAGCCTTTCAGTCACTAGGCCTCCACCCTTTGATGGCTCTAACTATGCCTATTGGAAAGCCAGGATGAGGATTTTCCTCAAATCAATGGATGAGAACGTGTGGCTTGCCACAGTGACTGAATGGAACCCTCCTACCATTGAAGTAACTGGTATCAATGGATCAAAATCAATGAGAATAACACATTATACTTCTTGGTCCACATTTCGAAGAGTGAGAGTAGTGCTAATGCAAAAGCACTAAATGCAATTACTTGCGCACTATCACCAGATGAGTTCAAAAGAATCATATCCTGTGATACTGCAAAGCAAGCTTGGGATATATTAGAAATGACACACGAGGGTACTTCAATTATCAAAAAATCTAAAGTCCAACTCCTCACAACCAAATTTGAAAAAATTCATATGGAGGAAAATGAAATGTTTATGGACTTCTACACTAGATTAAATGACATTGTAAACTCTATGTGGGGTCTTGGCGATAAAATCCCAGAAAGTAAAGTGTATGCAAAGATACTACGCTCACAACCTGAACGGTTCAATTCTAAAGTAACTGCGATCCAGGAACTTCGTGATACGGATAACATGAGGGTAGAAGAGTTGGTTGGGTCTTTACAAACCTACGAGTTAACTTTTAAAGCTCCTAAAGGTAAATCAATAGCCCTTAAGTCTTCCAAAAGTATTTCTCAAGAAAATTCTGATTTAGAAAATTCTGAAGACGATATGGCTCTTTTAGCGAAAAAGTTTTACAAGATTTTCAAAAGTAAAAAGAGGGTCGATTTTCAAAAATTGAATGATAAGAAAAGATCTAAATCTAGATCTAAATCTTGGAAATCTTTGAAAGATAGTCAATGTTACAACTGCTAAGAATATGGGCATCTAGCAAATAAGTATCCTAAAAAGGACAAACCTAAAAAGAAAGGA
This sequence comes from Magnolia officinalis, assembly GCA_021015155.1. Lineage (NCBI taxonomy): Eukaryota > Viridiplantae > Streptophyta > Magnoliopsida > Magnoliales > Magnoliaceae > Magnolia > Magnolia officinalis. The sequence goes on along the minus strand of JAJHSJ010000013.1, from coordinate 26,882,061 downwards.
ATGTTGGCTACTTGGGATGAATCTTCTGGCACTAAAGCCTCTTCTGAATCAGAAGATTCTGAAATCGAGTCGGGCAATGAAGTTAAGGCCCTTATAACTCTAGCCAATTTCACTTTTTCAGATCATGATGATTCAACCAGTGAAGAAAATCTGAACAGTGATCATGATAATGAAGAAGATCTCCAAGATGCTTATAATGCCCTATACAAGGAAAGTTGTAAAATTGCCATAAAACTAAAACTTCAAAAAGAAAGGTTTTCAGGACTTAGAGAAAGATTTGAGTCTCTTGTTTTAGAAAAATCTCATCTTTCAGATTGTTTTGAAAAATGCAAATGTGATCTAGATTTCAAAACCACCCTTATTGAAAATCTGAAATCTGAAAATGATAAACTTAAACTTGAAGTCTCTTCCCTTTTGAGTTTAAAGGATACATGGAGGTATGCCCAAGGTGATCCTAAATTAGAAAAACTTTTAACTGGATCAAGAAAATGTGGCAACCGATCCGGTTTGGGATACGACAAAAATATTCCTCCTAAATAGAAGAATACTCCCAAGTTTGTAAAAGGAGAATCCTCTAACTCAAAAGAGAAAAGTTCAAGTCAAAAATTTTCTAAAACTTTTCAATCTTTCAAAACCAGAGGTAACCATTTCAATTACAAAAATCAAAACCAAAACCCTTTAGCTGAAAAAATAGTTGATTTGCTTAAGGAGCTCTTAAAATCTAACTCAATGGGTCACTCGTACAAAAATCACAAATACAAGAAGACCAACTATACTCCTAAACCCAAAACAGTAATGAGATGGGTTCCTAAAGTTACTTGCTTGGTTGCCCACACTGCTTTCAAAGCTACAAGCCATTCGAAGTGGTACTTAGATAGTGGATGCTCAAGGCATATGACAGGCGATAAGGCTTTATTCACCGATCTTAAAGACATGACTGATGGTTCAGTCACATTTGGTGATGGCAGCAACTACAAGATTATGGGCCAAGGTACGATTCAACTTCACAACCTCCCTTTGTTTAAAAATGTTTTATATGTTGAAAGCCTAAAACATAACTTACTTAGCATATCTCAAATATGCGATAATAACCATAGTGTAAGATTTTCTTATCAAAGTTGTGAGATTCTAAATAATAAGGGTTCGATAATTTTAACTGTATGTAGAACATCTGAAAACTGCCATATTGTAAGTGAATCCAGCTCAACTAGTCAATCTTGTTACATGGTCCATACAGACGATACTGATTTATGGCATAAACGTCTTAAACATGTACACTATCGAAATCTATATAGATTGAGCAAACGAGAACTTATAAGAGATCTACCCAAACTACAAAAATTTGATAAAATATGTGGTGAATGCCAGATTGGCAAACAAACAAGGTACTCACACAAAAATGTGAATTCCAATACCACATCAAGACCACTCGAGCTTCTCCATATGGATCTTGTAGGACCTACAAGGACGGAAAGTCGAGGTGGCAAAAGATATATCTTGGTAATTGTATATGATTTTACCAGATATACATGGGTTGTTTTCTTAAGGGACAAATCAGGAACCCTTGAAGAAGTGAAAAAGGTTCTCAAAAGGATTCAAACTGAAAAGAGTTCTCAAGTCAGTAAGATTCGTAGTGAACATGGATCTGAATTTGAGAATAGCGGTTTGAGAAGTTCTGTAGTGACCAGGGAATATTACATGAATTCTCAGCGCCCAAAACTCCTCAATAAAATGGTATAGCTGAAAGGAAAAATAGAGTGCTTTAAGAAATGGCTAATGTCATGTTGAATAGCATGAAGCTCTCTAAGAATCTTTGGGTTAAAGCTGTCAATACAGCTTGTTATATCATTAACCGGGTTTACACTAGTAAAGATAATAATAAAACGGCTTATGAAATGTGGTTCGATAAAAAGCCTACTGTCAAATACTTTCGAGTTTTTGGTAGCAAGTGTTATATTTTGCGTGACTGTGAAAATCTGGGAAAGTTTGACACAAAAGTGACGGAGGGATCTTTTTAGGATATGCTTTGAACAGTCGAGCGTATCGAGTTCTTTCAAGAGGACTGGTGTGATTCAAGAATCAATTAATGTGGTATTAGATGATCACCTGGATACACCTATCTCTAGTTTAGTAGATGATGAAGTCTTTATATTTGATAAACCAAACTCTTCATCCAGTCAAATTGACACTGAACTTCAAAGTGAACCATCATCTACATCATATTCTACTAATTCAAGGTTAGTAAAAGACCATCCTTCTAATCAAATACTTGGTAACCCTCTTTCTGGTGTTCAAACCAAAAGACAATTGAAAAATGTCTGCAATTACTTTTGTTTCAATTCCCAAATTGAGCCGGTTAACGTAATTGATGCACTAGCTTATGAAAGTTGGACTTTGACTAAGCAAGAGCCTAAAATCCATTGATCTTGTAATGCATGCTTTATCTGTATAAATTGTAATTATTTGTATTTTAGCATGTTTACTTGATATTGCTTAGATATTTCATCTCTTTTAGGTCTATAATAATTGTATATCTCTCTTTAGATTTCGTGCTCTTCTTCATATCTTTTCCTAAGCACATATGGATATTTGTCTTCATTTATTTTATTTTTTTTTAATAAGAAGACACATTGCTCATAGATCAATATGGATGATATATTTGAAGAACTTGATTCTGATACTACAAATGATCCTGATTATGCACCTTCTGAGTTTGATGCGCGTTTGCATGGATTGGAAGAGAAAGTTGAAAATATGAATATTAAAATAGATAACATGAATGTTGCCCATGATTTATAGTTCAAATATATGCGTAAATATCTTAGGCGCTTGTACAAGGGCTTGCATCAACTTGATCCTTCCATCCCTGCTCCTTCATCTGGCTCAGATTAGTTCATTTTCTTTTTATTGGACTGTAATAACTTTATATCTCTATTATCTTTCAGTTTGTGAGCTGGTTGCTACTGTTGACTTAACTCTATTTTTGAATTATATGTCTTGAATTATCCTTTTTCACATATAGCATCTCTTTTTTACTCCTCAGCTATTTGTTCATTGCTTCCTTTGTCAACTTGTGACAAAAAGGGGGAGAATGTTGGATGTTTAATAGATGTATGTTACTCAGGGGGAGTATGGAGAGTATGTGTTGAGATGTATTGAGGTGGATAGATATAGATATATTGAATTGATTTGCAGGTTCATGCTATTATGAGTATGTGCCGGTTGATATTAACTGCTGCATGATTCGTTAACCAGATATGATATTAACTGTTGCAAGATTCGTTAACCAGATATTCTGTTTTATGAAATAAATCTTGTACATGTGTGTTTTGTCACAAATTTGACAAAGGGGGAGATTGTAAGTGCAATAGTTGATAGCCTCATTATATTGTCAAATTTGTGGTGCCAAAGACACTGTATGTATCTTTTTATGAAGTTTGCATACGGGAAGAACAAAGCTCTACACATGATGAACAAATCTCTACATATGATGTGCCAAGTCTCACAAGATCAGCTTCAATAGATAAGAATGTTCCACTTTCAAGACTCAAGATCAAGCTACACCAAGATCTCAAGTTTCATTATGCTCAAGGTCACTCATCTTTAAGTTTCAATGTCCTTACTTCACTATTGAGGTATGACTGACCTTAGGTTGACCTATAGAGTAGGCCATTTTGCATACATAAGTCATATCTTTTATATAAGTGGTTTAGTCTGTTCTAAGACTAGTCCTGGATGTTGTTCGACTAGTCCTAGCTCTGCTTCGACCAGTCATAGAATTTCCTGGACCAGTCGTAAGTTTGTTGCAATATTCAGATATTTTCTGTTTAGCTTCGACCAGTCCTGGAGTCTGTTCGACTAGTCATATGAACAGTGTCGACTGATCCTTCGACCAGTCGTAGACCTACGACTCAAACTCCAGCGATGAAATTCGACTTTCTTCGACTAGTCGAAGGTGTCCTTCGACCAGTCGTAGATTATCTTCGACCAGTCGTGAAACTGCCTTATTCTATCGCGCTCGAATTTTCAAATATCAGTTGGTCCTACGACCAGTCGTAGCGACTTAAGACCAGTCGAAGACGTGATTTGTTCTCCTATAAATAGAGCACGAATCTCAGAATAAAATATGAAATTCAAGTTAATTTAATTCGGCCTTCTGAGAGATTCGTTTGTGCTCTATTTTAAGCTAAGTGTGCATATTTAATATTTTCTTTCTTTAGCTTTTTAAATTGATTTTGCTTCTTGTATTCCAATCTAATTAGAAAAGAGGAAGTGTTGTTTTCCTTTTTCTGGAATCAAAACCAATTAAAGCTAGCCCATGTGTTTTAATTTAAAATCTATTAGAACTTAGAAGCATTATATAGTGAGTATTGGACATTGAACTTTGACATTCAAATCCCTACTCCGACTTGCTTCTTCCGAGCTGCTACAACAAAGAAGAAAAACATGTATTTTACATTTTGTGTAATTTACTGAATTTGGTTTTATTTGAGGTTAAGCCAGAAAAATCTCAAAGTTGTTGGTTATCTAAGGAGAGCCAGAAAACTCAGAAGTGAGGGTTTTTGAATTGTATAAACCCTTTCAAAAAGACACAATTGTGAAGGTTTGGGTGAACCTGTGAAAACCTATTTGATAGTGAACGCTAATATCCCCTGTGTGAGGATATTGGGAGTGGAGTAGCATTCTGTGTAGCTGTTGTTGAACAGTTGGTGTACACACAGGCGAACCACTATAACTCTTTGTGTTGTGTGGATGTGTGCTTCATTTTCCTATCTTTGATTATTCAGTTGTGGAATGTACGTGGATGTGAATGTTGTAATCATTTTATTTCAAGCTCAGTAGGGAATGTTGTAATTGTTTAGATTTATATTTTCGCAATTTATCTCTAGCTATTATTTGTTTGAGCTTAAGTTTCTCTACTTGTTCTAGTAAGGTTGCCCTGCCATTTTTATGGTGCATGGTTGTCCTTAGAACAATCAATATTTGAGATTGCATTTTATTCCTCAGTATAGTTTGAATTTATTTATTCCTTTTTAGTTTGAGTTCTTGATACAAAGACCTTTCTAGAAATAAGGTTGTCCTACCATAAACTTTGGTTTTTGGTGTAAGGTTGTACTTAGAACAACTTTTGTATCAACCTCTCAATACCTGTTTATTGAGGTTGCTTTTCATTTCAGCATTGTGAATTGATTTACTTTATTTGGCTCTCTCTTTATTAAATTTTGTTGTACTTATTTTAAATTTGGCGTTGTCCTATTCACCCCCCCCCCCCCTAGGACATATAGCTTGGCCTTTTCAAGTTGGTATTGAATAAGTTAACTCACTATGCTACCGAAGTGGTCGACATAAAAGAGGTAGATAAGATATTACAAGAGAAAGTGACTGGTCCGAAAGCTGAGTTGGAGGCAGTAAGGGTATTTAAAATTCTAATTGTGCTCAACTGTTATTTTATGTTTATGCAACTTATATACTAACCAAATATATATGATGTGTATTAAGGGCAAACCCGATGGAACAAGGGGACACTGCGAAAATAGATCCCCATACATTTCAGCGGATGTCGGGGGTTACTGTGCTCAGAATGTGGAGGCAGAGGTTGGTACTACCCTTGTTATGCTCGTTGAGGATGTGTAATCATTTGTGACTCCCCCTCAAATTCCTTATGGGGTAGCATGAGATGATAATCTGATGCTCGTTCGCAACAAACAACATTTTATATAGATTCTCAACCCATTCACAGAACCTCGTACGGAAAATGAGCACATCTTTCCACATGTGGTGGGATTTATGAACCCATTAAGAATCCTACGCCGCAAAAAGTACACCATTGTTAAAGAGGCTTATGATTCAGGTGTGTATAAATGGTTTTCATATCCATGGGATACAGAATGGGTTGATGATGAGATAAGATTGTGGCAAGATAATGTTTTACAGACTACATTTTTGTATGACCATTATCATATTTCAAACATTATCTCCTCATATTTAATTCTATTGCTCATAAGGACAAACTTAGAATCAGCACCATTGTACTACCATCTTTCTTATTCATTTACCAGCTCCCCATCATAGTGGCAATATATGGGCTTTGTTTACAATCCCAAGTGCAGGGTTGCGCTGTAGTAATAACTCGATGAGACCAAGGTCGAATTCACAGGGAATGGGGAACACAGTCTAGTGCTAATCCAAGTCTAACTTGGTTGGTTGGATTTTAATGCAGCGATATGAGAGAAAAAATAATAATGATAAAACACTAAGGATCCAGGAATCCACTTGTAGTAATCTCAACATCAATTTGCTACTTCAATATAAAATAACACAACTGGAATCGAAGTCCTAATCTATCCAGTCGGATGATAGAGCGGTTAAACCATTCACAAATATTAAGATGAATATGATTTCAATTGACCAGTTCTTCCATTAAGCACTTGGATATTAATTGCAGGGAATCGAAAGCATCTAATGCACCCATAGGCATCATTGGATCAATCAATTATACAGATTGATTCTTTCTCTAGATCAAGGCTAAATAATTGCTAAATCAGAGCATTCATTGTATCCATAGTGCACAACGAATCTAGAAATAAACAACTCAAAGAATTTCAAAGTAAATTCAAACTAAACCAATTCAAAATAATAGTATTGAATTCAACAAACTAAACACTAAAATTAACTACAAGCTTTATCCCTTAGCCTTAGATAAGAGATTAGCCTTCAAAGACTAACATCTTAGAAAACATTTTTTTTTTTTTTTTTTAAAAAAAAAAAACTAACTACACTAATGAATCGAAGAAGGACTCCTTGAAGTTTCTCCACCTTTTGCTGCCTCCTTCCTACCCTAATTCGTCCTCTAAAAATCTTAAAAATCCCATATATAAAGGCTTTGATCGGATCGACTTTAAAACCACCTCTAATTTACGCAGTTTACGCAGCTTCCATGGGACTTCGATGGCATCGAAGCCTTAGTGCATCGTTTGAATCGGGTTCCAGCACTCATCTGTCGAGTCTGCTTAAGTTGGCGATCCCATCGAGAACCCCTTCGATGGCATTGAACTCTCCTTCAAAGGCATTGAAGGGGTTCTCGATGGGATCGAAGGATGTCAAAAAGTGTCCAGTGAGCAAACATTGAAATTCATGATTTTTTTCGATGTCATCGAATTGGGTTTTATGGCATTGAGCCCGTCTTTGATGGGATCTAACCTTCCCTCGATGGCATTGAAGGGGTCCCAAATATGTCCAGCAAGCAAATCAATTTTATTTTTATTTTTTTTGTGATGGGATCAAGCCACATTCGATGGCATCGAACACTTACTTTGTGTCCTCGATGGATCGAACAGACAATTTTTGTACTTCCAATTTCTGTGCTTTGATTTGTTCAATTTTCTTCCTTCTCCACTTGGTTTTCTTGGATCTTGAACTCTTGAAATTTTCATTCTTGACCACCATATATCCATTCCTCTTTTTGGTAATCTTTAGAGCGTTAACTCACCACTTTAAACATCATTTTCTCCAAAGCTCTCCAATTTAGCTCATAAGAGAAAATAAATGTAATAAGATCAATTAAGCCCTTTAATTCTCATAAAACCAAGGTATAACAAGGGGGAAATATACAATAATCAGCATTTTTCCAGTCCCGAGCATAACATGCGAACACCAATTTTCAAAATTCAAATTCCAACCCTTTCCTAGAAAATAATTTTATGTGCAAGCCTATACATGTGAGGGAAATTTAAAGACATAAGAGTATAACATGGATAATCTAGATCCTAATATCATTAGCAAACAAATGAAATAAGTCCTCATTCATCACTTAACCAATAGAATAAGTCCAAACATCAAGTTCCTAGCGTGCTTAGTGATTTTCAACTTACAATTCCATGAAGTTAATTTACTTTTCATAATGTAGACATGTTCATTATCTTAAAGTGGACAGCTCAACACAAGTACTGATTCTGAACTTATCTCCCTTTTCTTACTTATTTTTCAGCTTTTAAATTTATATCGATGACTTTTACCTATTTTCATTATTTTTATTCTTTCTTTCTTTTTCATAATTTTTTTTTTCATTGAAACACATATAGTAGGTAACCATTTTTGGTTTTACTGTTTTCTAATTGGTCCTTTTTCTTCTTTTAATACTTTTAAGTAGATAATGATCTCCAGACTTGGTTCCTAATCACTTTCAAGAAATTATCATGCTAACACTAGAACTTAAGCAACTTCACAGGACATAAGTTAGATGTGGATTATGAGCTAGACTCAATTAATGTTTAAATTTTCTATTAATCAACTAATTAGGAGAACTTAGTCAAAAGTCTACTAACCAACTAGACTTTAGATTTTCAAAATTTTATTCCATATCTTATCATAATACTCAACATGCATTCAAATTACGCAGAAATTCACTTTCTAAAAGAGTTTTGAAATAGAAAATTTATTTTAAAAAATGGCTAAGAAACTAGAAAAACACTAATTAGATCCATCTAATCTCACCCTCCAACTTGAGATTTACATTAACCTCAATGTAAGAAATATGCAATAACTCAACATAAGTCAACGAGAATAAAAGATGAATGATTCAGAAGGATAGTACCTGAGAAGGAAGAATGCAGCGATATTCAAAGTCTTCATTATGTAAGGGATCAGTGGTAAAAAAGCAATACTAAAAGTAAAAACTAACTATTCAAATCCTAAAAAAGTACAAACTTTTAATCCTAACTGTTAATCATCCATAGGTATCGATTTTTCCTCTGGCAAGTACCTTACCAGATTTCTTAGTAAGCTTTTTAATAGGATCATCTAAAAACCTATTTTAGAATAAGTATGGATGTCCTGGACCATAACCTTCCAAAGAAATTTGTGCACCTCATTAACGAATTTCTTCTTTACGTCTTAAGGCGTCCAAAGAGTGTATGACTCACCTATAGCAGAAAATTTTTTAATGTTATTGGATTGTTGTGAATAACAGACTACAAACAATTGAATATCAGAAAATTTGTTCAACGTAGGCTCCCTAAAATCTAAAGCCTCATAATTCAATTCAGAATTCAGCTCCTCCACCTGTAATAGTGAGCATTCTGCATTGGTGGAAGGAGGATTTTCAACAAAATTTCCTTCCCGATCAATGTCAAACATCAGGACACAATCTCGGAAGGCATTTACTATGTCTCGTATCATAGGATCATTTGAACCTACAAAGTGTGCCAAGCAGACTTCCAGATATTTGGAAGTTTCAGTTAAAGGAAGTTCATCATCTTTAAATGTATCAATCTAGTTTACCTCATGTATCATGTCCTCATCTTCTTGTGGTTTGTGTAAATTAAACATGTTCAGTTTTACATTCATATTTCCAAAAGATATTTTCGTGATCCCATTCCGACAATTGATTATGGCATTAGCAGTAGCTAATAATGGTTAGCCTAATATGACAGGGATTTAAGTACTCTCATTTATAACCGAATGTGTATCCAAGACAATGACGTCTACGGGGTAGTAGAATTTATCAACTTAAATCAACACATCTTCTACCACACCCCTCAGTATCCTGGTCGAGTGTTCATAACCCCAAGTGCAGGGTCACGACGTAGTAATAACTCGGTGAGACCGAGGTCGAATTCATAGGGAATGGGGAACACAGTTGTAAGACCCTACCCCGAGTGTGCATGTCATTCCTCTAGGTCTTGCAGTCCTACCAGTCGAGTCCTAATGACTCGCGACCTATGGATAGTATTTACGGTCATCCTTAAGTCTGGCCACATAGACCCGACTCGAATCGACTCGAAACCTATGCTATTGCGATCGCATCGGCGCCGCGGTTCCAATGCAGCATCTCGTGCGTGGATCTGACGTGTACATCATAAGTTATGGGCCGCACTCTTTTTGGACCAATAATGTGTGATTGGTGAGACCCACCCTAGCCATTCACATTTTCCCATGTGATGATGTCACCCTAGGCGTAGCTTTCTAAAAAGCCTACCCTATAGCTTAGACCCTATGGAAGCATGGGTTGCTTCTCCCATGACTATGATTGCAATTCTCTTATCTAGATGCCTCTTTTAGAGAGACAATGATTACCTTCTAGCTACATCTTCCAAGTCCCTCTTTTCCCTCCCATTTCTCTCTCACTTTTCCTTCTCTCCCTTGCTAGAGAGCTCAAGGACGTCCCCTATCCATTTCTCTAACCCCTTTCTCTCTCAAATCTCCTCCAATCCAACCATCTTTAACCCATCTCCACCTTAGAAACATCTTCCTTGGAGCTAGAGGATCATAGTGGTGGAGGTTTGAAGATAGATCATTGAGGTGGGTGTGCATGTAGATAACATTTCAGATTTCTCGATTTCTTAGTTGTTCTTCCCATTTCTTTCATTCTGAAGCTTATGGGGCCCATCAAATGATGGTGGTGGCCCCCATGTCTTCATAGATGAGGCTCATAGCCCATCGTGCATGCATGATCCATGCAAGGGGCCATCCTCCATGGACCCCTACATGGTCTTTCCTACTTATGTCTAGGGATCCTTGGGTCATCTTGACCCTTGATCCTTGGTGGAGATGGCATCTCCACCACGGATCTTGAGTAGGAAGCATTATGCTCTTGTAGATCCATGTAAACCATGTAATAGTGGATGTGTGTGATTGTGTGATGAGGGAAAAGGCCTCAATGTTGCGGAGCCCCTTCCCTTGTGGCCAAATATTTTATTTTTCCCTTGAATATACCTCTGATCATGATGTGTGTGGTCCACCTTGTAGCTCAGAAATATCCAGACCGTCCCAAGGGAGTGGACGTCCTTGACTGTCCACTCCATGGACATTGTGGCCCCAAATGCACCAAAAAGGGGGCACATGCAAAGTGGTTTTGAGGGTGGAAATGGTCTGGATGTTTATGGGGCCCACTAAGGTGGTCCATACCACAATTTTTAAGGGATGATTTCCCCTTTTAGTGGTGATTATAATTATTTTATTTCAGCAATATGTTGTTGTCTAGAAACTTTCTAGACTAACTTGAGCTCAGATTTTGGGGTGTTTTGTGGGGTGTTTGGCCCCATTTGATATGTTATTCTTGAAGGTGTGGACCCCACCTATATGCTTGCCAATTTTCAGCTTCATCTGACCTCATTTGGGCATCCAAAAGAGTGGGCCAAGATGGTTGGACAACCAGATTTTTGTCTGACAGTCTGGCAATATAGTCTGTTGGAAACTGAAATTCACAAATTTTTTTTAGCATCGGTGGGCCACTTTTCTAGACTCCATCTTGATGTATACATGTTAGGGGATCTTGGTTCCCTATTTTCTAAATTTTTAGAGGCCCTTGACCCACTCTAATGGAGTGCTCAAGTTGAGGACAGCAGCATGTAGTAATTGATTTTTCAAAACCTTGTTGTCCTCTTTATTATTGCAGAAGTTTTGGGCCCCAGCCCATTGTACTTTGTGTATGAATTATTGAGGCCCATCTCTGATGTTTCTAGGGCCCATTGGGCCATGATTTGTGGGACCAACAAGCTGGGCCAGCAAGCCCTGCTGGACGTCCAGCTGGGAACATCTAGCCTGGGTTGGCCGTCCCAGCATGCAGGCCCACCATGAAGGTATGTTTCATCCATGCGGTTCTCCCATTTGGAGTGGCCCATGTGGGAGGGTCCACCCTTGGTGGACATCCCCTATGGGGCCCACTTGGGTGTATGTGTAGCCCTCCTTGATGAATGCATTGGTCCAGTCCATCCAGGTATTGGACCGCCCAACCCATGGGACGCCCCATGTGGACTACCTGCTGGACTTTGGTCTAGCAGTGTGGCCCACCTACTCCCAGTGTTGTATGAAGAAATCCTATGAGGTGGGGCCCTCTGACTTGATAGCTGGACCACTTGGACTAATGTCCTAATCAGATGGACCAATTACTGGACTCCGACAGGCCCATAAACGTGTTGGGTTAAAAAAAATCCAGCAATATTTTATAATTATGCTTGGCCCTTGGGTTGAAATTTTGAGGAGTGGGGCCCACCACATTGTGAGGACCTTAGAGAGAATAATTTATACCTTTAGTCCCTTGAATTTTGGGCTTAATTAATGCACCTTTGAGGCCCACCACAGTTGGATTTAATTGGGTCCATGAATGTAGCTAGTTGTTGAACTCTTTAGGCTCAATTAGGCTGGAACTTTCTAGATAGGCTCATTGGACTCTTGGGCCATTTTTACCATACTATTGTGTTGGGTTAATTGGCCGAATTACACAAGTAGTTGGGCCCTTGGTTGCCCACCAAATCAACTTTATATTTGGACCGGGTTGTAGGCCCAACTTACTTAACTAAGAACATGACATTTGCCCATGTGGTTTGAGCAATGGGCTACCCACTAGGCCTACCACAATATATGGAATTAGTGGCCTTTATGTTGAGCCCTAACCTTTCCCTATGGGCCCGTAATGGTATATATATATATGGGTTGGGCTATGTGTGTTTCCCTTGGACCCATGTTTTGGATAGGCCTTGGGCCACCTTTTTTAAGCCCAACATGAGTGTATGTGGTATGATTATGGCTTCCCATTTCTTATTTCTAATGTTGTGTGAGCCTTGGGCCTTGATCTGTGATCAATTAGGGATGCGCTACCTTATGGGGACCAATAGTGGTTGGATGTTCACATTCATGGCCCTAAAGTAGGCCCATATGCTTCTATAGGTGGTTAAAGGCCCTTGCTAGGCCCGTTTCATCTATTTAGGCCCATGTCATTGTTCTCCTTAGTCTTGTGAGCTACCCCAGGCTATTGGGCCTCCACTAGAGGTTGATTCCTTATGGAAATTCGTCTAAGTATCTAGACTTGGTCCCTTCTTGGATAGGAGTATACTACATTGTACATCGCCGCATGGCGCGTCTAGATTCATCTTCATGACCCATGTACATCATTGTATGCTTGGTTGATACTATGTATGTGGTCACGGTTGAAGGTGCCCTGATTTTTCAATTAGCGTGAGTGTTGAGTCGGCAAGACAAGTGAGCCTCATAGGAAGATCATTCAAGCGTCTGCCTCAACAGGATGTGTGCCCGAACTCGTCAAAGGTAAACTTAGCCTCACATCCCATGACCCAAAACACCAGGTATATAAAACCCTTAAAAATGGATAGAACAACTTAGGGTTTAAGGTGAGAAAACTATTTTGTAAAATCAGGAAAATCTCTAAGTTTTCTGCCTTTGTCGATTTATCGATAAGTGGTTTGATGAAATCAAACACTGTTATCGATATCCTCAAAACTCACTTGATGTTATCGAAATGAGGACTTCAGATGTCTAGCAACCACAATGAATCCTGGACTGAATTATCGATGAGTCGATCGGAGGTTTGATATCATTGAATTTCAAATCTCGAGTTCATCGAGATGGCTTAATAAAATCGACATCTGGTCAGTCTGTGTCCAAAATGCAGTTAAGGAAAATCATGTGATTTTTGATATCTCGAAGAGAGCCTCGATATCCTTGACATTCAAACCTCGATGATATCAACGAACCTTTGATGATATCGGATTGGGAGACATATCTGACCAACAAGCTTTCAGGTAAATTCATTTAAGTATCGACGATAACTCGATGATATCGATATTCAAATATCGATCATATCGAGATCAGGTTGATGTCATCGAAATAGGACACAAACTGTCCAGCAAGTTTATAGGAAAATTCCTTGAAAATATCGATGAATCGAAACTGGTATCTTTATCATCGACATTTAAAATTAGATGATATCGAGGGATGCTCGATCATATCAATACTTGTTAAGCTTCAAAGGCAAGTCTGCTCTCATGTTTTCAAATGTCGAAGAATCGAACATGCGTCGATGAAATCGGAGTTCAAAATCTGATGACATCGAAGCATGTTCGATATCCTCGACCAGTTGGCAAAAAAGTTCAAAAGCGTTTGACAGATTGAGTTCGTGTCATCGAGCGGTCATTCGATGTTATTGAGAGTATACGCTCGATGATATCAAACCCTATTAAAAATATGACTGTTTTATTTCTGTTAGAACTTTTTGCCTATTTAATGAGAGCTTACCTGAGGTTGTTTGTAGAGAAAATAGGTAGAGCTTTTGAGTGTTTAATCCAGATCACATACCCTAAGCCTTTTTCTCTCATAGGAGTTCATTCCTCAATCCACCCTTATAATTGATATTCAATAAAGTGGATTGGTGAATGAACTTCCGCATTCAAGGATCCTCCAGCTACCACCTTAATGGCAAATCATTGAGCTGGGATACCTTAAATGCATAAATGCTTAGAATCACTCTGTTTCTAATAGAAAACATTTATTAGAGTAGGATTCCAACATAACCTTGACCCAACCCGTCGCCTTACATTGGAGCATCATAAGTGTTGCGGATCAAGGGAGCTAAAGATTCTTCATCATTAAAGGAGGAGATCTTCATCAACGTGCTAAATGGGGCTCATCTACTTATATGTAAGTCATTAGAGTCCAGAGTCCCTACTGATCAGTCCTTTGTGTAGGATTGAGTCACAAGTGATTCTCACACCTTTCAAGTCCTCATAGGAGGCCTCCAATGGGAGAGTACGTGGGGGTGTTGTGTGTTGACCTTTGCTCCGTGGAAAGCATAAACTTAGGTCTTTTGTGGAGGTCTTTAACATGTGTGGTCTAAAAGCTAGGTGTTGTATGTTGACCTTTGCTCTTGTATAGGGCATAAATTGTTAGGTTCCTTGTGTGGATCCTTGGCCTGTGTAGCCTAAAATCTGGGTGTTGTGTGTTTACCCTTGCTCCTGTGTGGGGCATAAACTTGTGTCTCATGGAGACATGTTAGGTACCTTGTGTAGGTCCTAGAGTTAGCCTTGTGTAGGTTGTACTGGTTTGAGGTGAACCTAATTTGAAACCTCCGTTAGTGAGATCCGGTACACTCAAGGGTTGAGTGCGTCCACTGGAAGTGGACTAGACATGTAGTCGAACCACTATAAAAATGACTGTGTTTGGGATTGTTATTTTACTTTTACTGCTTGTGTGATTTCTCTGAATGTTCTCATAATGCATTTTACATGATTACCTAGAACTAATTAGAATCACATCTCACACACAGTCACATCCATCATGAACTATGTTATACATCTTGTTTACGTTTCGAATAGTCTTATGATTGCATCCTCTATTAGGCTTGGAAGCCATTAGAGTCGCATTGAAGAAATCTTGTTATTTGCATATTAGTTCAGGATAGGGTTGATAGGCTTTAAATCATCATAAAATTTTAAAAATTCCTATTCACCCCCCTCTAGGACATCTTGGCATATTCCCACTTCTATTAAAGTTGTCATTACCGCAATTTCAATGTTTGTGCCAGTGGCATTATATGATAGCTTCCCAGAGGGATGGAGTTCCCCTCTTGAGTACGTTGGATGCTTGGGGATGATGCATGATCGGTATACGTGATTCATGCATCTGGCATTGCATTGCATGATATTATTCCCCCTTGCTTCATCAAGGTCAATGCCTCCACTAGTACGTCGTGGATGGCCGTTATTGGACACCGGAAATACTTGTTGAGCATTTAGGGCACGTAGGATGTCCTTGGGTGAAAGCCCCTAAGCCTTCATGGTACCAAGAGACGCCTTAATACCGAGACCTAGTGGAAATCATGAGCACCCGAGTGCCTTATACCGTTAGGCCGCGTCTCCTACTGTCACGAGGTCGGTTGAGATGGGGTTTGACCTTACCCGCCTGAGTGAGGGGGCATAGCTAGGCTGAGTTTGACCAGCTTGTAAAATGAGTCTGCTAAAGTCGAGCCTTGCTGGTGATTAGTTGTCCATAGGCGGGTAGTGAGGTCTCTTATGCTCGCTTGACTGTGCGGGTCTTAGAGAACAGCAGTCACAGTCAGCCAGTAGTGTACTTGACCGTGGTGGTTTCCCTATGGTGGAACTGTACTTGATATGTAGATGAGGACTGGCATATTTTGCATTGCATTTGCATCGGCTGTATGAGCCTTATAATGCACCGCCTTGGTATAGCGCCCAGTACTCATGTATTGTATTGCATAGCCTTGGTATGGCTTACTGCATTCATAGCTTAGCCTCAATATGTCTAGCAGCATTAGTATTGTTTGTGGTTCCTGCTGCATTATCTATATTCTTCTCAGCACCATTATCATACACTTACACCACCCTCTAAGCTTTCTATAAGCCTATGCACGATTGATGCGTGAAGGAGATCCTAGGTTGTCACAGTAGCAGTTGAGCATTGGATTGGTGCGTGCTGAGGACCAATTGCTGACCTCTCTCTTCCTTTCTTATCTTATGTATTTCCCTTTGAGCTTTATGTACCTATAGAAGTTTAAATTTCTAGTGGATTTTGTAATGCATTCGTGCGGTTACTTTTTGAGATTACTGTGTTATGATCTTGGGTATGCTCTTATTGGATTAGATTTATGTTATGGAAATCCTCTTTGTAGGATCCCAGGATCGGAACCTATGTCAGGAGCCGAGAATGGGGTACTACGGTGGCTGTTGTGGCCAAAACCGGCTATCGGGTTCCTTGTGAGTTTGGTCACCGAGTCTGGGGCGTGACAACAGCCTAGAACTAATCTAAGTCTAACAGTTTGTATGGGTTTTTAATCCAGCATTTTAGGGAAAAAGTTTTGAAATAAATAAATAAAAGACTAAGGATTCACGAATTCACTTATAGCAATCTCAATATTAATCTACTTGATTCAACGATAACTCGATTGGAATCGAAGTCCTATCATATCCAATTGGATGATGGAGGAATTAAAACATAATGGGATTCCGAACTTTCATTGGATTAGTTCTCTCATGAGGCACCAATGTAATGATCGCAGAGAATTCAAAGCATCTACCATGCCCAGAGACATGGTAAATCACGCAATTGCAAAACAGGTAAGAATATATCAAAAGCTTCTCAAGCATCTACTATAATTGGAGCTGACAATAGATCACGATAAACTGAAAATATTCCTTCATTCGAACTAAAAATCAATGAATTGTTCAACATGAAACCCAAATAACTTGAATCAAAGCAAACTAAACATTAAGAAGAACTACAAGCTTCATCCCTTAACCTTAGCTAAGACTTTATGTAACGTCTCGAAAAAATCCGTACAAAGACCCGAATACCACCTCAAGCAGAAATCACTCAGGGTCAAATCCTTTAGACATTAGACGAGGATTAACTAGTGTTAAACTAGATTACATGCGAAATCAGCACTAATCAGGACCCAAAACTTGTAGAATCATTGACGCTAGGTTACCCTAAAATCTAGGATCAATCTCATTACCCAGTTGCTCTCGGGAGCACATTGAAACTCAGTATCGGATCTGGACCGCACGTCGAAAGTCCAATTACTACGAAACCATACAATTACAACCGCCTTACTGGGCTTGACAACCACCTCGGAAATCAAGTCCAGATAGTATTTTGAAGCTAAGAAAGAGAAGAAAGAAAAGAGAGAGAAAGAGAGAGAGAGAAGTGGGGACTCTTCCTAGGATTCGATCCCGCTACTCCACGTGCCTTACCATCACTTCTGTATCGCTCTACCGGCGATACCGATCCCGTTCTTAGGTAAAAAAACCTAACCCTAATCTATTCTAGGGTTTCTAATAGTTGAAATGGTGAAATAGCTAACCTATTTCATGTAATAGGTTGTCGTTGTGCCGTAGACGAAGCGTGGGTGAACGAACTGAGTTCGTTACGCGTCTACCGGCATAAGGTGCGGACTATAGATGTATAGGTTATGGTTTCAAAGCTTTCAATGTCAGATAATGATAGATTCCTGATGTGGATGTTATTTCACATGCAAAATGCGATGTTTGTTTTGCGTTTCAGTTATATATGAAATTTGTGGAGTTTAGTGTATTCAGTGTATTTGTAGAAAATACCGTATACGTACGAAATATGAAAGTGTGTTTGCCATGATTAACTATTGTGTGTGTATGCTAGTTATATGTGTAACAACTCCTCGGTGAAAGGATTCGCCCTAATACATGTTTTGGCCAACATACGTAATGTATGTTAATGAGTGTAGTCTAAGTGTTTGTCAAAATGCTTGTATGAGTAAGGACTTAGGAGATAGTGCTTTAGGTGGGTGTTGAGATAGGATTCTAGGGTGTGTATGATTTTCTCCATGCAAGTTGTTTAGTTTAATCGCTTACTTATGAAATGTATGTATTTGGATTTCCTGTTTGAGTTGTGTTTTATAGCATGCTTGTTAACATGTTTGAACTACTTGGTTACTAGTTAAGGATTGAATGTGTTCGGGACTACAGTATAGTCCAGACAATCGGTAACAGGCTTTGAGTTCGTGGTTGAGATTCCTTCGCCACGTAGGACGTGTTTGACGAACCTGAGCCGTACTTCGGTTGGCGACAGTGGTTAGGCCACGTGGAGTGCTTATGCACTTCATGTCGCTCAACTTGTCGTGCGCTCGGGCTAGTCAAGCTCGTCAAGTAACCCCATTGACCCGATGTATGTTCACCATGTATGAACGCCACTGCCTGAACCTAAGGTACCAAACTCACCAGTGAAATCCCGTTTAACCTTGGTACCTCGATCTACTAAGACTGATGAGCCAGACATCGTGGTATGGGACACCGTGGTTGAGCTGTCAGCCTACGCTGGGGCGATGAGCCTCCCCGTAGTGACCAGTGAGCAACCCAGACTCATGAACCAAATACGGTGGTATGGGACACTATATTCGAGCTGTTGGCCTACACTGATCAGGTGACGAGCTCTTTGTAGTGACCTTGAGCATACTCTGAGCTACGTGGAGGCGACGACCCTTTCATAGCAACAAGAGTATAAACTAGGCCTGCACTGATCAGGCGACGAGCCCATTGCAGTGATCTAGAACCGCAACATCGCATGAGATTTACTAGGACCAATGACCCTTGAATGGATCCTTGTTTGGGAATGATATAAGGGAGGTACCTTAGTTTCCCAATCCTGCTATATGAAAGGGACTAATAAAAACTTGGTAATCACACTTATAACATCACACTGCATGTGCCCCAGGTTGAAAAGCACAGAGGGAAGAAAGCATGCCGCGACCGTAAGATGGTGTCGCACGAGGGAGTATAGGCGAGGGCATGCATCATGAATACATTTCATCCTTGCATTAATAAGAGTATCTAGGAATGTCTGATATGTCTGCTTTATCATTACTACTTGAATGAATTGATAACATGTTAACCTTTACTCTATGATTCCACTGAGTTGATCACTCACTCCCACATTCTAGGACGGTGTTCTGAACACCCACCAGACCCTGTCTTAGTTGCAGATGACGATGCGACTCAGGAGGCGGAGCCTGATTACTATGACGATCAGGACGAGTTCTCGTATATGCAGTTCTCCGGCGGTTTCGCTTAGGTTGTCCGGATCGACAAGGCAACAGGGCTTATCAGTGTAGTTGAACTATTTTTGACATTTTGATTTTTGAACTATTACATGTATATGGTGACTCAGTGATGTATTCATACTCTAGAGACCGGTCGTGAACTTTTAGCTCATACACGTCTATATATACATCTTTCAGTCTTCCCCTTACGCTATATTAATTGATCTGGAGTATGAATTACTGTTTTGGTATAATCCCACTCATGATTAATGCACTAACACGGACAACATTCAATCATAAGCATATATGTTGCATAAGTGACGTTTTGGAACTCGGGAGTTGAATTGCTGCTCGACCCCAGATTTTCAAGGCGTTACAAGTTGATATCAGAGCATGATTTGGATTAAACTGGACCTGGGTTATGGTCCCACGATGCACACTGACATACTTGGACTTAGGAGGGAGCGACAGAATGTAGAAACAAGCTTAGGTTTCCCCAATTTCGCTAATTGGCGAAGTTCACCGAAATCGATCTCTTTATTCGGGTCTGTACCCATCCGTGATTCGCATGAGACGATCCCGGATCAACCCTAGGCCATCAAGTGACGGGTTTAGACCATGGTTGACCCCATCCCAGCCTTCAAAAATCTCCATGTACAATTGTACATCAGAAATATACCCAAAAGGACCCGAAACGACTGGAATCAGAGTCGGGGGCCAAACCGAACAAGTCCGGGGGGACCCAAGGTGGACCCCACATGTTTTTGGACCTAGGGGGAGGACCTCACCCAAATGGCGAGCCCTCGCCAGAACCTCCAGAGGTCGGCGAGGACCTCGTCGGTTTGGCGAGGCCTCACCACCAAACGGGCCTGGCCGGGCGAGCCGGCTCAGGCCGACGCATTTTTTGGGGTTGTGTGGCCCACTGACCCAGGGTTTTTCATTTTAAACCCCCCCCCCCCCCCATGACGCCTCTCCTTCACAAACTACCACTCCAAGCTCTCCTTTTCTTCCAAAACCCCATATCCCTCACTCAAATCGCCCCACCAAGAGTTCTCTTTTCTATTTTCGTGCACCCTCTCCACTACCCTGCTATAAACCCTTCTCCATTATTGCCTACCCTCTCCATTCTCTCTCATTTGAGCTCTTAAACCCCCCCATTTGAGTCTCAAATTTGTGTAAACCCACTAACCCATCCCATCTCTTCATTTTACTTCTTTAACCCCTGTCATTTGAGCCTTGACACACCCTTTGGAGGCTCAAATCTGTGGAGACCTAAAGAGCCCAGCCCTTTCCTCCCTTTTCTTCACTTTTCCATGGCTCTATTCAAGCTTATTACGACCATATTTTCGATTTCCACCTTTCTCTCTCTCATGGGAAAGAGAAAGGGTGTTGTGGATAAAGCTGAGCCTAGTCGCCCCACTCGTTCAAGGAGACCGAGAGGCGCCACCGCAAGCACGGCCGTTGAACGTGAGATACGAAATAAGCGGGATCTCGATCCCCAGGCTCCCGTCGGAAGGGCTCTATTGGCAAAGCTATTGCATGGTGTTTATGAGGGCCGTAGGGTCCTTTTTGAAGTGCATGTAGATGGATAGCTCTTTGGGGAGTATCTGTTATTGGAGCGCCTGGGTGAGGCCGATTGGGGCCCTATGTTTAAGAGAAAATATCGTGCAAATGTGGGCACTGTCCGAACATTTTATTCCCATATTCAAGAGCCTACGCTGGAGCCCTTGCAGTTCAAGATTCCCGCGGGAAAAGGTCGGGAGGCCACAATTGACACTAGCCTGATAACTCGACTCATGGGAATACCGTTTGGCCAAGTCTACGCAAGTGAGCAGAATCTAAAGAGTGCACGTGAAAGGGATCGTAGTACGCGGTTCCTTTGTGGCCGACTGGTACAGTGGCAGCCCAACAATAGCCTTCTAACGACTAATATGACTGACGATTTCTGTTTGCTTCACCATATCTGCACATTTAACATCTATCCCAGGTGGAGCAATCGCAGCGAGTGTACGCGCCTGATGGTAGATTTTCTGTACCAAGCGGGGTAGGGAGTGAAGTTGTGCGTGCCTACGTATGTTTTGCGACAAATAATTCTTATCGTACGCTCCAATAGAAGGACTGATTCGCTCCCCTTTGGCCGACTCATATGCAAGATTTCACACGAGTTCGGCTACGGACTTGGCGCAGAACTCCCAGTGTCGCAACATTTCATCAATGAAACTAATCTCAATCAGATGGAAATCGGGCCACGACAACGACAAGCCCGACGTGAGGAGAATGAGGATGAGACAGAGAGTGAAGAGGAAGAGAGTGAGGAAGAAGGTGGAGATGAAATAGAAGAGGAAGAGAGCGAGGAAGAAGAGGAGGCCCAGGACACTGAGGAGAGCTCCCCTCCTACGGCACCGGAACAGGACACTAATCGGGCTGCTAGGGATACCCGTTTAGCTCGACTTGAGGAGGGTCAGACTGTCCTACGACAGGATATGATGGATCTTTGGGGCCTCGTGAAACATAAGTTCAAGCAGGTGACTTGCACCTTGAAAACTATCCTGTGCTGTCTGCAGGATAAGGGCGCCCCTCCTCCTTCGCCAGACTCGGATGCCTAGTCATCCACGCTGTCGCCCTGTGTGTTTGCTTGATGCTGTATTAGGATCTTTATGTTTTCATGTTGATAGGTCTAGTAGTGTAGAAGTTGGTATCACTATTATGATTTGCAATTAAAAATTTGTAGTTGGTAGAATGTTTTAAATGTTTGAAGTCTTGGTTGTATTAGCTCACATGCATCTTCTGTCATGATTCATGTAACCCTGTGTCTCATGTATTATGATAATTTTGGTAAATGAAAGGCGTGAAGTTGCTTTACTTTGTGTATGAATGCTGCATAATAAGTTTGTGTGTATGTTGAATCTGACCTGGGTTACACCCTATGTTGAATATAGGGAATGCCACATGCGGTCACATGGAGCACGGCATGCCTCACACTTACTGACTTGATGGACCAGGCACCTCCCCAGAGTGATGGTCGTACGGACCCTGGTTCGGGCCCGGTTCGTGAGACTATGCCTGAGTCTCAGCCTTCTATTAGTCCTACAGTTCGGCCGCCACCTTACACACCACCGGTTCGTGAGCAACACCGTCTATCTTCTTTGACGCAGCACGTGCCTCAGGCAGCCCCACCTACAGATAGGTCAGAGCAGTTATTGATGATGATGCACCAGCAGCAAGTGCAAAACCAGCAGCAGCAGATGTAGCATCAACAGCAGCAACAGTAGCTTTTAGCCACTATTGCAGGGGCCCTAGCTCAGGGTGGGAGTGCGACTCCACCTTCATCATTTGTACACCCTGCTGAGACTGTAGGGCCTTCCGCTCAGGATGAGGGTGTGACTTTACCTGCTCCTATTGTATACCCTACAGGAAACTTGGGTACTAGTGGCCTTCTCGAGCGATTCCAGCGCTTGCGGCCCCCTACCTTTACAGTTTCTCATAGACCCGAGGAGGCCGAATATTGGCTAGACCGCGTCTCCAAGATGCTGAGGATGCTACACTGTATGGAGCCGGAACAGGTCGAGTTAGTAACCTTCATGTTTGAGAAGGAGGCCAGCTTGTGGTGGGATAGTGTCCTGTGGACCGTTGCAATTGACTATGTATAGACGTGGGCAGCATTTGAGAAACGCTTCTATGAGAAGTACTATCCCCTTACGTACCGGCACGAGAAGGAGAATGAATTCTTGCGCCTCAGACAGGGAGGCATGTAAGTGACAGAGTACAAGCACTGGTTTACGGAGTTGTACCGATACGTCCCTACTATACTTACTGACACATACATGTGGATGCGGTATTTTTCTGAGGGCCTGCGACCTGATATTCGCTCGAAGATGTGTTGTGCTAGCATACCCTCCTATGCTGAGCTAGTACACATGTCTATGCGAGCAGAGCAGGACGAAGATCGATTGTCACATTCTCGTGGGCCTATGATCCCTAGGCCACAACCAGATATGTCGAGCAGGCCATTCCTTGGTAAGAGATCCCGTACCGACTCTCCTCCCATGATTACAGTGCCACTAGTTCCGATGAGGCGACCTGGTGTGACCTGTACATATTGTGGAAGACCAGGTCACGCTGCGGAAAGCTGTTTCACACGTATGAGAGACAGTGGGTTTTCGCCGCCGCAGAGAATCGACCGCCCCCGCCCTCAAGTTCTATCGACTCCACCCCTACGGACTGCACCTGCACACCCCTCGTTTCGACCACCGACACCCTGATTTAAGCCACCTCAACGGTTCATGGTTCCGCAGCCGAACCGTCTGCAGCAGGCTTGTGTGCACTCACTTACAAATGAGGCATCCGAGAGATCAGAAGAAGCACCCGTGGCTTTTGAAGTCACAGCCCAGATTCAAGGTACACCTGTCTTCTTATTGGTGGACACCGGGTCCACTATTTCGATCATCTCATGCGCTGCAGTTAAGCTACTAACGTTGGTTACTGCTCCTACGAAGGGAGTGAGGCTTACTACCGCTATAGGAACCTTTTCAAACGTTACCCAGATTTGCGATGCTTGCTCAATAGATTTGGGTAGCAGGACAGTGTGCGTCGACCTAATTGTCGCCCCATTATGGCACTATAATGTTGTTCTCGGTATGGATTGGCTCACCGAGATGAGGGCGGAGATAGATTGCGAGACTAGAGTCGTGACAGCCTACGGACCTAAAGGCACAGTCTTTACTGTTCCAGTTCAGGTCAGTTGGCCCTGTCGAGTTAGTTGTTGTGTTGCCTTGTTAGAATGTATTGATGGTCTGACATTGGAAAATATGCATGTGGTTCAGGACTTTACAGACGTGTTCAAGAAGATCCTGGGACTACCTCCTCGGCGTGAGATTGACTTTACCATAGACCTTACGCCTGGGGCGACACCTATTTCATTGCTGACTTATTGCATGCCTCCATGTGAGATGGAGGAGCTGAGGAAGCAGATCGATGGTCTGTTGAAGGCCGGTTTCATATGACCTAGTGTGTCTCCATGGGGAGCGCTAGTGTTGTTTGTGAAGAAGGACGGTTCACTGCGATTGTGTATTGATTATCGCAGGTTGAACCAAGTGATGGTGAAGAACAAGTACCCTCTGCCCAGGACAGATGATCTGTTTGATCAGTTGAAGGGGGCACAGTATTTCTCGAAGGTTGACTTACAGTCAGGGTATCACCAATTACGCGTCAGGGATGAGGACGTATAGAAGATGGCTTTCAGGACCAGTTTTGGGCATTATGAGTTCCTCGTTATGTTGTTCGGCCTTACGAACGCACCAGCCGTGTTCATGGACTTGATGAACAGGGTGTTTCGGCCATTTCTTTTCTGATTCATCATCGTGTTTATAGATGACATTTTGATATACTCCAAGAGTCGGGAAGAGCACGAGGGACACCTGCGAGCAGTCTTAGGTACTCTGAAGAAGAACCAGTTGTTCGTACAGTACAAGAAGTGCAACTTCTGGAAAGATGAAGTCAAGTTCCTGCGACATGTGGTGTCCAAGGAAGGGATAGCGGTGGACCTTGCTAAGGTAGCCGCAGTTCAGGACTGGAAGCATCCTGGTTCAGTTACTGAGGTGAGGAGTTTTCTGGGACTCGCTGGCTACTATCGACGATTCATTCGGGACTTCTCCAAGATAGCCAGACCTTTGTCTCAGTTGACTCAGAAGGATCTTAAGCTCGCCTGGAATGAGAAGGCGGAAGCAGCTTTCTAGGAGCTAAATGACAAACTAACGTCTGCCCTTGTGCTAGTATTGCCAGAGTAAGGGGTCAAATATACGATTTACACCGATGCATCTTGAGTTAGTTTGGGTTGTGTCCTTATGCAAAAGGACAGGGTGATTGCATATGCCTCGAGACAGTTGAGGAAACACGAGGAGAATTACCCTACGCACGACCTCGAGTTAGTAGCGGTCATATTTGCATTAACGCTCTGGAGACATTACCTCTACGGAGAGGAGTTCAAGCTCTTTTGCGACCACAAGAGCCTTAAGTATATATTCACTCAGCGGGACTTGAATATGAGACAGCGCTGATGGATGGAAACCTTGAAGGACTTCAAGTTCGAGGTTTCCTACCATCCGAGCAATGTTAACCTTGTGGCAGACACATTGAGCCGCAAGAAGGCGATAGCATTTGCGGCTCCGCTAATGGTTGAGGAATGACACATGGTGGAATTCATGCGTGACTTTGAGCAGAAGCTCACGATAGAGGAACCATTTGAGAGTATCGCGCACATTCGTGTGCGGCTGCTTATTGATGATAGGATCAAAGGCCCAGAAGGATGATGGACGATTGTCTGAGCTTCGAGAGCAGGCTAGCGACGACGAGGATGCCGAGTGGAGAGTTGGTACGGATGGGGGCTTACGTTACCGTGGCCGCCTATGCGTCTCAAATCTTCATGGCTTGAGACAGGAAGTCCTCGAGGCTGCACATAGTTCGAAATTCGCAATGCATCCTGAAAGCACGAAGATGTATCGAGATATGAAGAGATCGGACTGGTGGGACAACATGAAGCTCCACATAGCAGATTATGTGTCCCGTTGTCTCACCTGCCATCAGGTCAAGGCAGAGCATCACCAACCTCCTGGACTGCTTCAGCCCATGCCCATAGCAGAATGGAAATGGGATTTCATTTCCATGGATTTCATCTCAGGGCTACCAAAGACGAGGAAGGGACATGATTCCATTTGGGTGATTGTGAACCGGTTAACAAAATCGGCCCATTTCCTCCCTATTAGAGTTTCGAACTTGGCAGACGACTTGGCCAGATTGTACATCAAAGAAATAGTGCGTCTACATGGAGTTCCTCTGGAGATCGTGTCGGACCGAGATATGCGATTCACATCCATCTTCTGGACTCGTATCTAGGAAGCGATGGGTGTGAAGTTGAAGTTTAGTACTGCGTTCCACCCACAGATCGACGGGCAGACGGAGCGGGTGAATCAGATTTTGAAGGATATGCTTCGGGCATGTGTTTTGGACTTCAAGGACAGTTGGGATGACTGTCTCCTGTATGTAGAGTTCGCCTACAATAATAGCTTTCAGGCGAGTATTGGTATGGCTCCTTACGAGGCCTTGTACGAGCGCCCTTGCCAAGCACCGCATTGCTGGGCAGAGGTTGGCGAGCGCAGTTTGATTGGCCCAGAGTTAGTACAGGCGACCTCAGAGAAGATCGATATTATCAGGCGTCGACTTCTTATAGCCCAGAGCAGACAGAAGAGTTATGCCGATACGAGGCGGCGACCGCTAGAGTTCGAAGTTAGGGACCATGTATTCCTCCGAGTTTTTCCCATAAAGGGAGTCCTTCGGTTTGGCAAGAAGGGGAAACTTACGCCGCGGTTCATTGGCTCATTCCAGATATTAGACCGAGTGGGTGTGATGGCATACCGTCTTGCTTTACCCACACCACTTGCGGGCGTGCACTATTTCATATATTTATGCTGAAGAAATACATTCCTGATCCTTCCCACATTATCAAATGGGAGCAGGTGCAGTTGAGCGAGGATGTTACATATGTACTGCGTCCGACGCGTATCTTATAGAGGAATGAGCAGGTGTTGCGTAGCAAGGTCATCCCACTTGTGAAGGTATTGTGGACGCATCACACTGAGGAAGAGGCTACTTGGGAGACAGAGGCCTAGGTCAGAAAGAACTACCCTCAGATTCTCGAGGAGTACGAAAAGGTACTAATTTCGAGGACGAAATTTTTCTTTAAGGGGGGTAGATTGTAACGTCTCGAAAAAATCCATACAAAAACCTGAATACCACCTCAAGCAAAAATCACTCAGGGTCAAATCCTTTAGACATTAGACGAGGATTAACTAGTGTTAAACTAGATTACATGCGAAATCAGCACTAATCACTTTAAATACGATCTGCAAGACCCAAAACTTGTAGAATCATTGACGCTAGGTTACCCTAAAATCTAGGATCAATCTCATTACCTAGTTACTCTCGGGAGCACATTGAAACTCCGTATCGGATCTGGACCGCACGTCGAAAGTCCGATTACTACGAAACCATACGATTACAATCGCCTTACTGGGCTTGACTACCACCTCGGAAATTAAGTCCAGATAGTATTTCGTAGCTATTCGCTTGAGCCCGGAGTGAAGTGTGTGAGAAATGTGGGTATCTTTAAAAATAAAAGTAATCTGAGACTTGTCACTGGCGGGCCAAACATAAGGATTCAGACCATCAGAATCTGACCTAAATATACCCTAGGATCAGGAGAAATTTTCCATACATGGCAGTGTACTTGTAACCCTGATCAAGTTTCGGTGACCGTTGAACTGAAACTGGTCCGCCACATGCGATCTGGAAACCCGATTGGAACGAAAACTCAACTCGACCTAAATCTAAGGTTGGTGAGCTTAAGTCTGACCGCATGCAGAAAAGGGGGCTCCGAAAGTGCTTCGTTGAGCTGAAACAGACACTCTTTAGACATAACCTAAGTATACCTTGGCCCTGGGGTCATTCCCATCAGTTCTGGGCCTATAGAAGGACCTTAAACCCTCTCCCTCTCACTTCACACGAATTTTCTAAACCCTAAGAAAGAGAAGAAAGAAAAGAGAGAGAGAGAGAGAGAGAGAGAGAAGTGGGGATTCTTCCTAGGATTCGATCCCGCTACTCCACTTGCCTTACCATCACTTCTGTATCTCTCTACCAGTGATACCAATCCCGTTCTTAGGTAAGAAAACCTAACCCTAATCTGTTCTAGGGTTTCTAATAGTTGAAAAGGTGAAATAGCTAACCCATTTCATGTAATAGGTTATCGTTGTGCCATAGACGAAGCGTGGGTGAACGAACTGAGTTCGTTACGCGTCTATCGGCGTAAGGCGCGGACTATAGACTTATAGGTTATGGTTTTCAAGGCTTTCAATGTCGGATAATGATAGATTCCTGATGTGGATGTTATTTCACATGCAAAATGCGATGTTTGTTTTGCGTTTCAGTTATATATGAAATTTGTGGAGTTTAGTGTATTCAGTGTATTTGTAGAAAATACCGTATACGTATGAAATACGAAAGTATGTTTGCCATGATTAACTATTGTGTGTATATGCTAGTTATATGTGTAACAACTCCTCGGCGAAAGGATTCGTCCTAATACATGTTTTGGCCAACATACGTTATGTATGTTAATAAGTGTAGTCTAAGTGTTTATAAAAATGCTTGTGTGAGTAAGTACTTAAGGAGATAGTGCTTTAGGTGGGTGTTGAGATAGGATTCTCAACTACCTTAGGGATGTGTATGATTTCCTCCATGCAAGTTGTTTAGTTTAATCACTTATGCAATGTATGTGTTTGGATTTCTTGTTTAAGTTGTGTTTTATAACATGCTTGTTAACATGTTTGAACTACTTGGTTACTGGTTAAGGATTGAATGTGTTTGGGACTACAGTATAGTCCAGACAATCGGTAACAGGCTTTGAGTTCATGGCTGAGATTCATTCGCCACGTAGGACGTGTTTGATGAACCCGAGCCGTACTTTGGTTGGCGACAGTGGTTAGGCCACATGGAGTGCTTATGCACTTCATGTCGCTCAACTTGTCATGCGCTCGGGCTGGTCGAGCTCGTCAAGTAACCCAATTGACCCGATGTATGTTCACCATGTATGAACGCCACTGCCTGAACCTAAGGTACCAAACTCACTAGTGAAATCCCGTTTAACCTTGGTACCTTGACCACTAACACTCATGAGCCGGACATGGTAGTATGGGACACCGTGGTCGAGCTGTTAGCCTACGCTAGGGCGATGAACCTCCCCGTAGTGACCAGTGAGTAACCCAGACTCGTGAGCCGAATACGGTGGTATGGGACATTGTATTCGAGTTGTCCGCCTACACTGATCAGGTGACGAGACCTTTGTAGTGACCTCGAGCGTACTCTGAGTCTACGTGGAGGCGACGACCCTTCCGTAGCAACAAGAGTATAAACTAGGCCTGCACTGATCAGGCGACGAGCCCATTGCAGTGACCTAGAACCGCAACATCGTATGAGATTTACTAGGACCGACGACCCTAGAATGGATCCTTGTTTGGGAATGATATAAGGGAGGTACCTTAGTTTCTCAATCCTGTTGTATGAAAAAGACTAATAAAAACTTGGTAATCACGCTCATAACATCATACTGCATGTGCCCCAGGTTGAAGAGCACAGAGGGAAGAAAGCATGCCGCGACCGTAAGATGGTGTAGCACGAGGGAGTGTAGGCGAGGGCATGCATCATGAATTCCTTGCATTAATAAGAGTATCCAGGAATGTCTGATATGTCTGCTTTATCATTACTACTCGACTGAATTGATAACATGTTAACCTTTGCTCTATGATTCCACTGAGTTGATCACTCACTCCCACATTCTGGGACGGTGTTCTGAACACCCACCAAACCCCGTCTTAGTTGCAGATGATGATGCGACTCAGGAAGTGGTGTAGTTTATAAAACGTAATTGGCTCGTCGCCTGATCAGTGGTGTAGTCTCAACACATTCCAAAGTAGTAGACTTCGGTTCAATTTTCAGCTCCTCCTCCCCTAATTGTAAACATTCAGGATCTGTGGAAGAAGGGGCTTCAGAGTAAGGGTTCTCTCGGTCAGTAACGACTACCAAGATGTTGTCTTGCAAGGCATGTGTACGAAGCATTGATGTGCAAACTTTGCTCATTGATACTACTTAGAAGAGGCATTGAATCGTCAACATTCAACAGTTCAGATGGTGGCCTCAACTGGGTGGTTTCAAATTCCAGAGTCATATCGAGTAATTCGTCTATCTCCCGAATCATATCATCATTCAATTCAGGGGAGTGGTCCAAACATATCTCACAAGAGATAGAAGGGTCGGTTGTAAGGAGCTCATTCACTTGTAGATCAGACATGTCAGGTGAGTGGAGTAGCTCATTATGACCGTTCGCTTCGTGTACTTCTCGATCATTGACCTGGACCAAACTCGAGATTAATTCTAGGGGAACTGTTGCTACACATTTATGATCATCATCCCAATACTCATCATATTCTAGTTCAGTGCAATGCACATTTGGGATGGGATCACCTTCTTCACATTCTATTCCCAGATTGGGTTGAGGTTTACATAAACCAACCTCTTCCTCATCATTGAAATCTAGTATATCCTGTGAGTGAAGTATATCATCATTATTATATTTGAAAGACACCCATGTATCTCCACCATTCTTTTGAACAGTCATCGAGATCGACTCATCGGGGAATTGAACCGTATGCTCATTAATGGACTCCAACTCCTCATTTGTAATCCCAGAGTTCTTTAAAAATGAGTGCGGATCGCTTTCCTCGCATTGTATTTCTGGATTGGATTGTAGTTGGGATGAGTGAGCCTCCTCTACCTTATCAAGGCGCGAATTAAGCGCTTCCAATGATTTTCTAATTTCCGCGAGACAGGCTATGCTATGCTGAATTGAATCCTGTTGGATCTCAAAGGTAGGGGATCCATGAGAATAATCATTATAACACGTTGTCGGTTCATTTCCCCAATTTTGATGTTTGCACTGGTTATGGTCATACTGATCATACATGGGAGAATATGATGATTGATAATAATCCTCATTACCATAATTAAGATCATATATGGCCCTATTAACCGATGGAACATAACATTCTAGTCGGTTCTCAATGTCTGTTCTTGATGGAGAAAAATCTTGAGGTATACATTGAATTCCACAATCTTCAGGCATTCCCCAATATCTCATATCCATCGCAGCATATGCACGTACCCACGCTTCCATGGTAGACCCCTAACTCTGAGTTTAATCCTAGAAAAATAAAAGAAAAATTCCGACAGCAGTACAGAAAGCAAGAAGAGAAGTTAGAAAGATGTTACCACATTAGAAGTTCCTATGTTAAGATCCTGCAAAAGAAAACAAAAGAAATTAGTTTCTAAAAGATAAAATCTAATATAAAGAATAGAGGAAGTAAAGAAATTAGGACGAAGTTACCAATTAAGAAGATCTGACAAAATCCTACAAAGCAGGAAAATAAGTTAGTTTCTAAAAATCAATTAGAACGAAAACCCTAAAACTAAAGTTAGTAAAAATCCTAATCTTAACTAATTCTAAAACCAATTAATTTCACAAAACGTAACCGTCAGTCCCCGGCAACGGTGCCAAAAACTTGTTCACTCCCCAAGTATAGGGTTGTGATGTAGTAATAAACTCGGTGAGACCGAGGTCGAATCCACAAGGACTGAAACCTGTACGTAATTTGAAAGTAACCAGAACTAGAACTAGAATAAGATGCAATCTAAATCAAGTGAGTATGAGGGAATAACAGTGAGAATACTAATCTAAAACTTGTAAAAATAAAGGTGGGAACTAGGGTGCCAAGGATCCACTTGTAGCAATTGGGAAGCTACCTTGCATTGATTCGAGGACACAACTGGAATCAAAGTCCTATCCTATCCAATTGGTACGAAGAGATTTGTCAGATCTCTAAACTTCTCATGGATCTAATCCTTACTAGATAAGAATGGTGAAGATTTGGAAGTGATTCCATCACCTAACCATGCCCAGGAGACTATGGCAAACAACAGCAATTTACCAATCTCACAACCAATCATGAGAGATTTATGAAAGTTAGGAAAGGTTCCATCACCCAACCATGCCCATGAGACAATGGTGAACAATAGGGTTCCCCAGTTCACAATCTCAATAATGGAAAGAACATACTTAAAGCTATCGCAGATCCATTGTAATTTAAGTCACAATAAACCATTAAAAACTAAAAACATACCTTAATAATCAAATTAAAATCCATAAGGTTCAACAAGATATGAATCAAAACAAGCAACCATCCTCATCAGGCTACAAGCTTCACCTCGTAGCCCTAGCTAAAAGATTTAGCCTAAAACAAACATGATTAGGCTAAACATCTTAAAAGAAATACTAAAAAGAAACAGAAAAAAAAAAACTAAATAAATATTACTCTACTCTTTCTCTGCCTCTACCCACGTCCCTGGAAAATTTCCCTTTCTCCTTTCTCTCTCCTTCTTATATAGACATCAATGAGCAGCGGCTGGGAGTGCGAAGACGTGCGTAAGAGACTGGCGTTCGTAGAGAACTCCTTACGCAGCGTGCGTAACGAAAAACGCAACTGACTTGCGTTTGGATGGTATTTGCGGCGGATGCATGGCTTATCTTTGGGATCTGACTTCATGGTGTGGTTAAAGATTCACTTCTCCATCGTTTGAACGGTCTGGATCATTGATCCGATCATGATTGAGATCACATTAGAACCCACGGAAGTCGGCAGTGTCCGGGCTCTGCTTGGACTCATGGCCTGCGCAAAACCTTCGCTAGGATGATGGTGGGGCCTATTATCGGAGATGAAGGAAAAATCCACTCCATCCATTAAATTTCCCATGAAAAACCGGTCAGTCGTGATCGATTTTGGGTCGGGTTCGTGGTGACACACGGAGGTTTGCTTGGTGCCATCCATTCTGCGTTGAAACCTTCGTATAGATGCAGCGTCCGAGGACATCAGGAAACAAGCCATCGTACAGTTGGTTTGATCCTCTTAAGGCAATGAATGGTTCGGATCATCCACCTGGATGATGATGGTGGCCCACCTGCACCCGATCGCAAGGCTCTATTTGAAACAGAGAATGGAATTTGAATTTGAGCAGGAGTCGGGTCAGCGCAAGCTGACCGACTCTTGCTCATTCGGTGTTTCGCCAGTGCACGATACATGTGCACACGCTCCTGCAAATGGGGCCCATTTGTGATGCCAATGAAGACAATCCATTCCATCCATCCATTTCCTCATTTAATTTAAAGGGTTGAGACGAGAATTGAAGCATATCCATGTATCAAGTGGGCCCAAATTAGAGATTCATGGGCTGATCTGTCCATTGGCTCACTTCCACAACGATCCAATGACCGAAATTTGACATGTACGGTTAATTTGTGGTCCTTAGGCCATGTGTGTAGTTTCAATCCGATCAGATGGTGGGAACCCTACGATTTTGCATTCTGGACCAATTTCGGGCCACTTGAGCTTCGATTTATCCATTTTCTCGGATCTCTGGAGGGTAAATTCTTTGATCTTGGTCCCCTGGAGTCTGTCCCTTGCCTTGGTGTCTTCAGATCATTAAATCCATGCTTTTAGCAACTTTTTGCCATCCATGCTCTCAAATACACCCTGCATCACAAACACGATTAAAACCGGGCGTTAAACAATATCATGCTCGTAAATTCAGGTAATAAATGAGGTCTGATATGCAATATTTGACCCTCAACATGAATTACTGTTTTGGTATAATCTCACACATAATTAACACACTAACACGGACAACAGTCAATCATAAGCATATATATTGCATAAGTGACGTTTTGGAACTCGAGAGTTGAGTTGCTGCTTGACCCCCGATTTTCAGGGCGTTACACTTTAGCCTAATAAGACTAACATTTTAGAAGAAAACTAAAAAGATCAACTAAAACCCGTGAAGAAATCGAAGTGGAAAGACATTGTCGATGCTCTACCTAGGCCTTATCTCCCTTTCCAAACCTAAAAAGATGATTTAGGACGTCATAGGGACTCGTATTTATAGTTGTGGAACTCCAACTTTCGCATCGTCTTAGAGAATTCGCAAACTGACCTTGGATTTGCACATTTATGTTACACTTCAGTAGCAGTGAAGTTGCCTTCGATAGCACCAAAATTGCATTTGAAAAGTCTATGTAAAATCTGTCAAACTTAGGTCCCACCTAAGATGTCTTAGGTGGGACCAAGTCGAGCCAAA
Source organism: Magnolia officinalis (assembly GCA_021015155.1). Taxonomy (NCBI): domain Eukaryota; kingdom Viridiplantae; phylum Streptophyta; class Magnoliopsida; order Magnoliales; family Magnoliaceae; genus Magnolia; species Magnolia officinalis. The sequence continues at coordinate 26,847,950 of JAJHSJ010000013.1, read as the reverse complement.
TAGTTGTTTTCTTTACTAGTGGACTTGTGATTTTTTCAGTCTTTTCTCCATCCTTTGCATTTGGTTTTCTTGAATCTTTGGCATGTGAATTCTTCATTAATGATATCCAAATCTTTGATTCTTCATTATCTTCTTTTGAGCTCTAAATCCATCCTTTTAAGTGCATATTCATCTTTAAGTCCAGAACCACCACGCATGATAAAAACATATATAATTATATCAAATTAATACTTAAATGCCAGAAAAGCTAATATAATTGAAGGGATTAATATGCAATATTTAGGTCCCAGCATCGAGCGGTCAGCGAATTGTAACATTGACTTGGTGGGTTTTAATTCACAAAGGCTCAATTGCTCGTATATTGAGCATAGTATCAGATTAACACTTCCCCAAGGTCTAAAAGTGTTTTATCAACCCAGAAGTTTCCGATCACACATGAGATTGTAGGACTTTCAGGATCCTTATATTTTGGGAGAGTGTTTTGATTTATGATGAAGTTCATCTATTCAATCAAGAATGTTATCTTATGTACATTAAGCTTGCGCTTTATCGTACATAAATCTTTTAAGAATTTAGCATAAGATAGGAACTATTTAATTGCATACAACAAGAGGATGTTGATCTTGACTTGCTAAAAAACCTCTAAAATATCCTGATTTTCAATTAGCCTTTTTTATGTAATGAGACGATGGGGAAACGTTGCTACAGGCCTGTATTCTTGCGTTGGCTCTATGTTATGTGGAGCATTGCTAGATTCACCATCATCTTTTGAGTCTTTAGAGTCGTCAGGTTTCTCAACATTCTTAGGAATCTCTTTGTCAATTTCCTTTCCACTTCTCAAGATTTAACATGTTCCACATATAGAGTTGAAGAATTGGGATCACTTTTCTCGAATCGTCCCTTTCTCCCTAACATTCAATCGTGTCTCAAGTCTTGCAACTGAAGTACTAAGTTCATTCATGGCCTCCAGTTGCCCTTGCATGAATGCATTCAATGTATCCTTAAGAGTGCTCCTGGATGGAGGTCCAATAAATGAATCTTGGAGATTATTGGGTGCATTTGTAATTGTTTCATTCCTCCAACTAAAATTTGGATGGTTCCTCCAATTAGAAGTATACGTGTTGAAATTTGGTACACTGAAAGGGTGTTGATATGCGTTAATAATATTTGCTTGAGTGTGTAATACTTCCTGAAATGTAGGAATGTAGGACAATCTTTTGTTAAGTGGACATCATTCTCACAAATACCACAACCGATCTCAATAGTCGCTTTAGGTCAGATTGCTTCCTTCCTAGATTCTAAGGCCTCATTTTTCCTCATGAGATTCGTCAACCTTGCACTAACATCCTCCTCTTCTTTAAGCACATGTACTCCCTTCTCTCTTAGCACTACCTTAGGATTATTAGCTTGGTTAGATGTATCCCATGATTGGGCATTTTCAGCTAGCGTGTCGAAGTAATCCGAGGCATCTTCCGGTTCTTTGTTCATAAATTCACCATTGCACATCATCTCTACGAATTGGCATATATTTGGACTCAGTCCTTTATAGAAGAAGTTAATTGTCTGCCAAATTTCGTAGCCATGATGTGGGCAAGCGAGAAGTAATTCCTTGAACATTTCCAACACTCGAAAAAGGTTTCATCTCTTTTTTTGGGAGAAATTCATTATGCCTCGTATGAGAGTGTTGATTTTATGAGCCGGGAAGAGCTTTTTAAGGAACTCCCAGTTTGTCTCAGCCCAAGTGCCAATGGATCTCGGCCGTAAGGAGTGAAGTCATGATTTGGCCTTCTCCTTTAGTGAGAATGGGAATAATTTTAGTCAAATAGTGTCAGCAGGAACATTATTAAAGTGTATGGTTGTAACTATCTCTTTAAATTCTTTTAAGTTTAGATATGGACTTTCTGAATCAAGCACATGGAATTTAGGAAGTAATTGGATTGTCCCAGGTTTGAAGTCCACGTTTCTTATATTTATTGAGAAAATCATGCAGGAAGGTGTACTTGTTCTCACTAGTTGTAAATAATATCTTAAGGTTCGAACCAGAGGAACTCGGTATACCTCACTCTCATCACACACCATCCTCATTGGTGGTGTGTGATGCACATGAATCTCATCAAAATATTGTTCGTTTTCAACCATAATTCCATATAGTGTTTCAGGAGTATTTAGGTGTTTTATAACTCGTCGATGGAATTAAAGCTTGTCAACTAAACCTCATTCACTTAGAAGTCTTGATGTATGATTCCTTACCCACTTGAGCTTGAACACACAAAACTCTACTTTTAATCCTATATCCTAAGTCCTATAACAATTACAAAATTAAATAGATGGAGAGAGGAAGAATGTTACCTGAAGAGGAGAACTAAAGTGAAGACTCTATAAAACAGAAAGCAATGTTAGTAATGTTAGAAAGAAAACAGAAAAATAAGATGAATTTTAAAAACAAAAATCTTGAAAATTTAGAAATTCTAAAAACCCTAGGTTAGAAAATTCAGAAAATAGAAAATTTTAACCTAAAATAGAAATCAAAACTAGAAAACCTAAACCTAATCGTGTTCAACGCCACTTCCCTGGGAACGGCACCAAAAGCTTGTTTACAACCCCTAGTGCAGGGCTGCGTTGTAGTAATAACTTGGTGAGACCGAGGTTGAATCCACAGGGAATAAGGAACACGGTCTAGTGGTAATCTAAGTCTAACTTGGTTGATTAGATTTTAATCTAGTGATGTGAAAGGAATAATAATATAATAAAACACTAAGGATCTAGGAATCCACTTGCAGTAATCTCAACATCAATTTGCTGCTTCAATATAAAATAACACAACTGGAATCGAAGTCCTAATCTATCATGTCAGATGATAGAGCAGTTAAACCATTCACAAATATTAAGATGCATATGATTTCAATTGACCGGTTCTTCCATTAAGTACTCGGATATCAATCGTGGAGAATCGAAAGCATCTAATGCACCCCTAGGCATCATTGGATCAATCAATTATACAGATTGATTCCTTCTCTAGATCAGGGCTAACCAATTGCTAAATCAGAGCATTCATTGTATCTGGAGTGCACAATGAATCCAAAAATTAAAAAAACTCAAAGACTTTTAAAGTAAATTCAAACCAAACCAATATATTATCATCATTCAAAATAATAGTATTGAATTCAACAAACTAAACACTGAAATTAACTACAAGCTTCATCCCTTAGCCTTAGCTAAGAGATTATCCTTCAAATACTAACATCTTAGAGAATATTTAAAAAAAAAAAAAAAAAAAAAAAAAAAAAAAAACTAGCTACACCGACGAATCGAAGAAGGAGTCCTTAAAGTTTCTCCACCTTTTATTACCTCCTTCCTACCCTAATTCTTCCTCTAAAATTCCTAAAAATCTCATATATCTATAGGCTTTGATCGAACCAACTTTGAAATTACCTCTAATTTACGCAGTTTATGCAACTTCGACAATGGCATCGAAGCCCTGGCGCATCGTTTGAATCGGGTTCCAGCGCGCGTCTATCAAGTCTGCTTAAGTTGTCGATCCCATCAAGAACCCCTTTGATGGCATGAAGGGGTTCTCGATGGGATCAAAGGATGTCAAAAAGTGTCTAGCGAGCGAACTTCGAAATTCATGATTTTTCCAATGTCATCGAACTGGCTTCAATGGCATTAAGTGTGCCTTCGATGGGATCGAACTCTCCCAAGATGGCATCGAAGGGGTCCCAAATATATCCAACAAGCAAATCAGATTTTTTCGATTTTTGCAATGGGATCGAGCCACCTTCGATGGCATCGAACACTTACTTAGATGTCATCGAAGGTGTCCTCGATGGCATCAAACAGAGAATTTCTGCAATTTGATTTCTTCAGTTTTCTTCATTTTTTACTTGGTTTCTTTGGATATTGGAATCTTGAAATCTTCATTCTCGACCACCATAGATCCATTCCTCTTTTTGGTAATCTTTAGAGTGTTAACTCACTACTTTAAGCATAATTTTCTCCAAAGCTCTCGAATTTACCTCACAAGATAAAGTAAGTGTAATAAGATCAACTAAGTACTTTAATTCTCATAAAACCAAAGTATAACAAGGCGGAAATATGCAATATTTTACACTCAACAAGCTTAATAGCCATTATCTTTAGATATTGTTATACCTGAAAGGATAAAGTTTTTGTTATTAACATTAAATTCACAAATTGTACGAAACATATAGATGTGAATGTGGAATGCATGAAGTGGATGTAAATGTTCAATATGAATGAATGAAAACGTGGATGTGAGTGTGGATATGGATTTATGAAGTTATGAATAAACATGTGGGTGTGGACGTCAATGTGAATTGGGATGTGGAGGTGAATCTAAATGTTGAATTGAAGATGTAGATGTGAATGAAGATTTGAATGTATGTTTGGACCCCCTTGAGCATTGTGGATTGCACCTGGGACTCCCATGTGTGTTCCACAGTGATCAATGGGTGTGGATCCACAATGCTCAACCCAGGTACGATCCATAGTGTTCAGGGGGATCCACCTCACCAGGTGAGATCCACACTGCTCGGGGGATATCGAACCCCCTAGGTGCAATTCCACATTGCTTGGAGGGATCCACACCCTCTTAGGTGTGATCCATAGTGATATAACCCCCTATTCCACGTTCACTGTAATATCCTCCTTCACCTCCACCTTCATCAACATTCACTTCCACATCTACATCAACATTCACATCAACACCCACGCACACACTTTTGTTTACTCATACAATTCAAAATTTATGTCCACATCGCACATGCACATGCACTTTCACATTGGCATTCATTCAAAATTCACATCCACTCCACTTGCAAATGCACTTTTGTCAAGCCCCAAACTCGGAGAACAGGCTCACAAAATTCCCGATTGCCGAATCCGGCGCCGACAGCCTCCGTAGTACCCCATTCTCGGCTCCAAGCGCCCATACGCCAAATTCTGATCCTAGGATCCTACAAGGAGGATTTTCAGTATAATTTTTTTTGTAATAGAGCATAACCAAAAACATACCCAAATCATAAAGGCAACATCATTATCACATATCCACTAATATAATCATTTGAATACAATGCTGAAAGGAAAATACATATATCAAAATCAAAGTTCCAGAGGACAGCTACACGCTCCAAGCTCAACGCTGCTGCAACCTAACGCCACCTGCACTCATCGATCGTGCATAAGCTTACAAAAACTTAGAGGGTGGTGAGAGTGTGTGCACAAGATAAGTGTCAAGTATACTATAAAGCCCATAAATCATACATCATCGGAATAAGTGGAAATACTGACAAGATCATGAATCATACGATATCAGAGTAAGTGAAAATATACTGGTAAGTCTATGAGTGCTATTAGCCGTACCAAGGCTATGCGATGCAAAACATAATAAGATAATAACATATGTTGAGGATGCAATGTAATATGCAAATCCTTATGAGCCACGAATACCATCAACCATATCTAGGCCATATAAGTGCAAAAACATAGTAACCCAAAATGCTAAGTACTGCGGATGCAATGTGATATGCGGTGCGAATGAAATGACCATGCTGTGAAGTCGGGGTGATAGTACGAAGTATCACAGGCTATGTGGTCCATCACAAGGGACTTCTATCCAAACTAGTCTCATACCTAAATTTGGATAGTCAGGCACCATGTGGTAACTCCTGATCTCAGGTTAGTCGTGCGCTCAACCGAAATTGTGGTCATACGATGGTACACGTAATAAATAGTTACGCACCACCAACCCGAGTGGATAGTGAATGAATGGATATGCAATTCCTGCTCAATAAGTCCACATATCAGTACGGTTGCTCTATGGGAAAATCACCAGGGTTTTTTGTACGTGGGGCCCATATCAGGTGAATCCACTCCACCCATTGCATTTCATGGCTCAAGACAAGCCAAACGAGTCCAATATTAAATATATTTCGGCGTGTAGCAAAATTAAAGTGAATTTAAATGGTAAGCATCACTGTTTTGAAAGGTATGGCCCACCAGAAAGTTGGATCAGTTTCATTTTTTGGCTCAACGCCTAAAATGATGTAAGGAATGGAATGGACGGCTTGGATTACAAACATACATCAAGGTGGGGCCTATACAAGCGGCCCTTCCCAAGAGCTTGAAACAAGCTCATATTTGTGTTTTCATTTCACGTCCAGGGACGTCCCTCCCTGGACATGGACGGTCTGGGATAACACATGCATTGAGGTGGGCCCTGCTTAGGTGAGCCACCAAATGGTGGGTGGTGTGGATACAACACATATGTAAGGTGGGGTCCATCCAAGTGGGCCACACAACTATAACATCACAAAAAGGGAGGGAGAGAGAGAGAGAGAGAGAGAGAGAGAGAGAGAGAAGAATAGGCACGTGTGATGGAGGGACCTCGCACTATGGGCCCTCCGTTTCAAGCATCCAATCATACATCAAGTAGGTCTCATTGCATGTGGGCCCACCAAATCAAAGATCAACAATGGAGATCCATTCTCCACCAAGATGTAAGGTCTAGATGACCCCTTTTTAGACTAGAAAATAAACATCATGATGGGGTCCATGGAGAATGGCCCCATCATGGAATGATCATGAGGATCAAGGTGGTCCATCGGCCACATCTTGGGGTCCAAAGAGAAATCCCTACCATTGATCGGTAGGCCTCACTTGGCCCATCAAAAAATATGAAAATCTAGCCTATAGAAGCACCCACCGTTTGATCTTCTCAGTCCGTTGGAACGCCGGTCTCCTTGTGCTTCACTTTGATGGTGGAAGATGAGAAATGAATGGCTAGGATGAGGGTTTTGGAATGGGAAAGTGGGCCACACACATGCACTTCCTCTCTTGGAAAACCATGGACGTCCACTCCCTTGCTTGGAATTTTTCTTGGAAAATGTGAAGGGAAAGAGAGGGAGAGATGGGATGTAAGGAGAGAGAGTGATGGATGTGAGTGATGGGTGAGGTGATGTTGTACTTAACATGTATGTGTGTGTAAGAGAGAGGGTGAGAAAGAGTTGACTTGGTGGTTGCTTGTCTTGGGGAGAAAGAAAGCATTGATTAATTGATTGATGGGACATGTTGTAGAAATTCTCTTAGGATTGCAAACACGCGGTGTTTTCTTCAAAATAAACGTCCGCCTACATCTCCCCGCCAGGGTATCGGATCGGTGCGCGAGTCGCGGCGTCAGAACCACGGGGATGGTGCGGTCGAAATGGTACACGTCTCAGATTAAGTCGACTCAAATCTACAGGATACGACATAGGGTCGTGCGCAAACGTCGATCATAGGTCGCAAGTTGCTGAAATTCGACGAGAAGGATCGCGGGAGTCGACGGAATAGTATAGGCTAGTATACTGGTCTTACAGCTCTCCCCACCTAATAAAAATTTCGTCCTCGAAATTTAAAACACGACACAACCAATATAGAGCTCACCAAGGGAGGGAAATCCTATTCGAACACAACATGCCAACATAGTCAAACACCTAAGAGATAGGGACAACGCTTGCGAATCTTAGCCTCCTGCTCCCAAAACGCCTTATCAGCACTACGATGAACTCATTGAACCTCGGATCCTGGAGCAGAAACGATCGAAACTATGCAGCCTCACAATCTCAACAGTAGGGAGCTATATCAGAAAATCTCTAAGTTATTCAAACTCAGGGATCTAATCATTCTAAGTTCTCAACAATCATCAAGTGAAGGGAAGCTATCAGCAGATATGTGATGTTATCTTCAGGTATTTCCAAGTTATGCTCTGATACCAACTTCTGTCACGCCCTAAACTCGGAGAACGGGCTCACAAAATTTCCGATTGCCGAATTCGGCGCCGACAGCCTCCGTAGCACCCCATTCTCGGCTCCCAGCGCCCATACACCAGATTCTGATCCCGGGATCCTACAAGGAGGATTTTCAGTATAAATTTTTTTATAATGGAGCATAAGCATAAGCATACCCAAATCATAAAGGCAACATCATCATCACATATCCACTAATATAATCATTTGAATACAATGCTGAAAGGGAAATACATATATCGAAATCAAAGCTCCAAAGGACAACTGCACGCTCCAAGCTCAACGCTGCTACAACCAAACGCCACCTGCACGCATCTATCATGCATAAGCTTACAAAAACTTAGAGGGTGGTGAGAGTGTGTGCACAAGATAAGTGTCAAGTATACTATAAAGCCCATAAATCATACATCATCGGAATAAGCCGAAATACTGACAAGATCATGAATCATACGATATCAGAGTAAGCGGAAATATACTAGTAAGTCCATGAGTGCTATCAGCCGTACCAAGGCTATGCGATGCAAAACATAATAAGATAATAACAGATGCTGAGGATGCAATGCAATATGCAAATCCTGGCGAGCCACGAATACCATCAACCTTATCTAGGCCATATAAGTGTAAAAACATAGTAACCCAAAATGTTAAGTACTGCGGATGCAATATGATATGCGGTGCGAATGAAATGACCATGCTGTGAAGTCGGGGTGATAGTACGAAGTATCACAGGCTATGTGGTCTATCACAAGGGACTTCTATCCAAACCAGTCTCATACCTAAATTTGGATAGTCAGACACCATGTGGTAAACTCCTGATCTCAGGTTAGTCGCCCGCCCAACCGAAATCGTGGCCATGCGATGGTACATGTAACAAATAGTTACACACCACCAGCCCGAGTGGATAGTGAATGAATGAATGAATGGATATGCAATTCCTGCTCAATAAGTCCACATATCAGTACAGTTGCTCTATGGGGAAATCACCGGGGTTTTTTGTACGTGAGGCCCATATCAGGTGAATCCACTCTACCCATTGCATTCCATGGCTCAAGACAAGCCAAACAAGTCCAATATTAAATATATTTATGCGTGTAGCAAAATTAAAGTGAATTTAAACGGTGAGCATCACTGTTTTGAAAGGTATGGCCCACCAGAAAGTTGGATCAGCTTCATTTTTTGGCTCAACGCCTAAAATGATGTAAGGAATGAAATAGACGGCTTGGATTACAACCATACATAAAGGTGGGGCCTATACAAGCGGCCCTTCCCAAGAGCTTGAAACAAGCTCATATTTGTGTTTTCATTTCATGTCCAGGGACGTCCCTGGACGTGGACGGTCTGGGATAACACATGCATTGAGGTGGGCCCTGCTTAGGTGAGCCACCAAATGGTGGGTGGTGTGGATACAACACATATGTAAGGTGGGGTCCATCCAAGTGGGCCATACAAGTATAACATCACAAAAAGGGAGGGAGAGAGAGAAGAATAGGCACGTGTGATGGAGGGACCCGGGCACTATGGGCCCTCCATTTCAAGCATCCAATCATACATCAAGTGGGTCCCATTGTATGTGGGCCCACCAAATCAAAGATCGACAGTGGAGATCCCTTCTCCACTAAGATGTAAGGTCTAGATGACCCCTTTTTAGACTAGAAAATAAACACCATGATGGGGTCTATGGAGAATGGCCCCATCATGGAATGATCATGAGGATCAAGGTGGTCCATCGGCCACATCTTAGGGTCCAAAGAGAAATCCCTACCATTGATCGGTAGGCCTCACTTGGCCCATCAAAAAATATGAAAATCTAGCCTATAGAAGCACCCACCGTTTGATCTTCTCAGTCCATTGGAACGTTGGTCTCCTTGTGCTTCACTTTGATGGTGGAAGATGAGAAATGAATGGCTAGGATGAGGGTTTTGCAATGGGAAAGTGGGCCACACACATGCACTTCCTCTCTTGGAAAACCATGGACATCCACTCTCTTGCTTGGATTGTTTCTAGGAAAATGTGAAGGGAAAGAGAGGGAGAGATGGGTTGTAAGGAGAGAGAGTGATAGATGTGAGTGATGGGTGAGGTGATGTTGTACTTGACATGATGGGTGTGTAAGAGAGAGGGTGAGAAAGAGTTGACTTGGTGGTTGCTTGTCTTGGGGAGAAAGAAAGCATTGATTGATTGATTGATGGGACATGTTGTAGAGATTCTCTTGGGATTGCAAACGAGCAGTGTTTTCTTTGAAATAACCGCTGGCCCACATCTCCCTGCCAGGGTATTGGATCGCTGCGCGAGTCGCGACGTCGGAACCCCGGCGATGGTGCGGTCGAAATGGTACACGTCTCAGATTAAGTTGACTCAAATCTACAGGATACGACTTAGGGTCATGCGCAAACGTCGATCATAGGTCGCAGGTTGCCGAAATTCGACGGAAAGAATCGCGGGAGTCGACAGAACAGTATAGGCTAGGATACAGGTCTTGCAACTTTTGCATATGCATTCATACAATTCAAAATTGACATCCGCTTCCACATGCACCTACACTTTAACATCTATATTCACACAATTTAAAATTCACGTCCACTTCCACTTGCAAATGCACTTTCACATCTGCATTCATATAATTCAAAATTCACGTCCACATTTGCATATGTACTTTCATATTTGCATTCATACAATTCGAAATTCAGATCCACTTCCACATGCATATGCACTTTCACATCTACATTCATACACTTCAAAATCCACGTCCACTTCCACATGCACATGCACTTTCAATTTACATTCATACAATTCAAAGTTCACATCCACTTTTACATGAACATACGCTTTCACTTTTACATTCATACAATTCAAAGTCCACATGCACATGAACTTTCACACATACATTCCTATAATTCAAAATTCATATACACTTCCAACATAGTAATCCATGTGCTGTGGATTCAAAATTCACATCCACGTCCCACGTGCACGTGCACTTTCACTTATGCATTTATACAATTCAAAATTCACATCTGCTTCCACATGCACATGCGCTTTCACGTCTGCATTCGTATAATTCAAAATCTACATCCACTTCTACATGCACATGCACTTTCACACATGTTCCACCTGCACTTGCTCTTTCACATCATATAATTCAAATTCACGCCCACTTCCACTTGCAAATGCACTTTCACATCCACATTCAATCTACATTCATACAATTCAAAATTCATGTCCACATCCCACATGCACATACACTTTCATATTTGTATTCAAACAATTCAAAGTTCACGTCTGCTTCCACATGCGCATGCACTCTCACATCTGCATTTATACAATTCAACACCACTTCCACTTCCACATGTACTATCAAACTTGCATACATACAACTCAACACCACATCCACTCTATATAGACAGATCATATTCTTTGAAATTAATATGAATGTTGAATATGAATGAATGAAAATGTACATATAGTTGTTGATTGGATTTAAAATTGAATGAATGCAGATGTGGATGTGAATGAGAGTGTGTATGTGGATGTGGAGGTGGTTATAAATGTGGAGGTGGAGTTGGTGGTGAAGGCGAATATGTAAGTGAACGTGGACCTATTGGGGGTGGATCCCCCTTGATCACTGTAGAGCTCACCTGGGAGTGTTTTATAGTAAATGAAAATATCTTATGGCATCGAAGTCACTTTGCATTTCTTAACCATCTCGACCATTCGCATCTTCTCTCTGTAGTATGTCATCTTCCAAATTAGATTACCTGTATGAAGTTGAATACCAGTCTCAAAAAAAAAAAAAAAAAAAATCATACTACGGTCCCGAGTGAGATCCACAATGATCAGGGGGGATCCACCCCCAATAGGTTCACATTCAGTCCCATATTCGCCTTCACCGCCAACTCCACCTCTATATTCACATTCACTTCCGGTGTGGGTCCCACAGAGGTGGCAACAACAACCCTAACTACCTTCAAGGGCATAGGTCTCCTTTCTCTAAAAAAAAACTTTCGCAATAACTCAAATGAGCCTTCCTAGCCTACATTACACTTTTAAACCATTATTTTAAGGCCCACCATGTAACGGGCATGACACTAAGATTCAGGTAAGATGACATTAGGGATGGACCACATAAAGGGTGGACCACACCAAGTGTAGTAATCCATGGCCTCTGATGTCCAACAATGACAACAAATGAATGAACGGATGAGATGGGTGGGCCCATTTATGGCTTCGGGGGACTCACAAACCACTCTTCAATAGAAGTTTCTCTAAGATCCGAGGTACGAAGATGAAAAGAAGAAACTAGCAAGAACATCTTTTGCAGCAAGGGCCCCACCTTTTAAACCCATCATAGATCTTATACAGGGCCCACTAGATTATTGTGGAGAAAATCCAACCCGTCCACATCAAAAGGGTTTTAATTTAATGTCCCTAACCAAAGATTAAGCACAAAAAACATTACAGATGAACCACACTGGAGAAAAAGTTGAGAATTAACCAATAACATTTATGTAATTGTAGGCCACTTAGAGACTTAATAGGAAATTGAAAAAATCACTTACATAGGTTATGTTGTGTAACGCCCCAGATTTTTGCCAGTTGGGAATTGGACATCCTTGGCCAGTACATTTAATTTCTGGACTTGAGTGCATGTCCGCGTGTGTATTCAAACATATTTAGGGCCAAAAGGAGTGACCTTGGATTTAAAGTATGTTAAGTTTAGGATGTTTTGGAAGATGCAAGACCCTTAGCCTTAGTGTCTGTTTTGTTTCGTTAGGTCTCGCGGTCCTACCAGTCAAATTCTGGTGACCCGCGACTTGTAGATTTCATTTGTGATCATCCTTAAGTCTCGTCATGTAAATCTGACCCGGATCATCCCTAAACCTATGCCGTTGCGACCGCATCGATGTCGTGGTTCTAACATTGCGTCTCATATGTAAATCCGACGTGTACATCAAAAGTTATGGGTCGTGTTCTATTTGGACCGTTGATTGTGATTTGGTGAGACCCCCTAACTTGCACGATTTTCCATGCATGATGACATCACCCCTTCATAATTGCCTAAAAAGCCTAGTCCCTATAAGCCCCCTTCCCCCCCCCAACCCCAAGGCATGGGTTGCTTCTCCCATGCTCATTATGGTTTTTCTCTTCTTTAGGCTATGATTGCTTGTCTTTTTAAGAAAACTCATCATTACACTTCAACTACAAGTCCCATGCTTTCCTACTCACTCTCATTTCTTCTCCTTCTCTCTTGCTAGAGCTCCTTGGCCGTCCCACCTTGCTCCCCATTCTCCAGCCCCTTTTCTCTCTAAAATCTCCTCATCTAACCATCCACCTTCAATCTCAACCTTAGATCCTTGAAGCTTGAAGCATAGGGAGTACCTTGGTAGAAGTTTGGTGAAGATCCATTAAGGTGGGTGTCTTTTAGCTTTAGACTTCTTTCTTTCTTTCTTAGACATTCTCATTCCACCTTTAGGAGCTTGTGGGGCCCATCAAATGATGGTGGAGGCCCCCAAGTCTCCATGGATGTGGCCTATGGCCCATCCTTCTTACATGCATGTTCCATGGATGGGGCCATTCTCCATGGACCCCATCATGGCTTTTTTTCTTTTGATGCATGTCCGTGTGGGGTCATCTAGACCCTAGATCTTGGTGGGCATGGCATCCCCACCTTAAATTTGAATTTTTATTCCATGCATGTTTATGATTTACATTGTAAATGTACATAGTGAAGGATGTGAATGTTTGTGATGAAGGGAGGGCCTCAATAGTGGCGGAGAACCTCTCTTGTGGCCGAATCTTGTTTTTTTTCTTTTCTTCTTTTTTCTTTCCTCATTATCTGATTTCTGTAGTGTGTGGCCCACTTAGTGGCCTTGCAATGTCCAGACCGTCCAAATATAGTGGACGCCTGTTGCTGTCCACATTAGGGACGTTGGTGCCCCATTTACCCCACATGTGATGCATGCAACGGATTTTAGGGAGGGGATATGGCCTGGATATTTGTGGGGCCCACTAAGGTGGACCATAGTACAAATTTTATGGGGCATTTCCCTTTTTAATTAATAGTTTTGGGTAGTTTTATTCAGACATATATTGCTATCCAGAAAATTTCTGGACTGATTTTGGACTGTTTTGAGCATGGATTATGGGGTGATTAGAGGGGTGTTTTACCCCCACTATTAGGTTATTTCAGGAGGTGTGGACCCCACCTAAAGGTGTACCAAATCCCACCTCCATCTGCCCTTGTTTGAGCACCCAAAAGAATGGGCCAAGAGGGCTGGACGGTCCAGATTTTTTTTGGACTGTCTAGCCATTCTACATGATGAAAAACTTAAAATATTAAATTGTTTTTGAAATAGTGGGCCACTTTTGTGGACTCCGCCTTAATGTATACATATAAGGGGATCTTGGCCCCATATTTTTCCAATTTTTGGTGGACCTGGGGCCACTCTAATGGGATGCACAAGTAGAGGGCAATAGCATATTTTCTACGGCAGAAATTTTTCTAGACCTTGCTGTCCACCTTTAAAAAATTGGTTAATCATGTGTGTATGGCTCTTAAATGCCCCTTTTTGGTGGCCCACCTTGCTGAGACCCTCTCCATGTGCAGCAGGATTTTCAGACCATTCATTTTAGGGGCATATTTGTTGGGCCAACAGCCCTGTTGGACGTCCCAAGTGGGGTTGACGCCCAGCATGGGCTGGCCGTCCCACCCCCTTGAGCCCACCATGATGCAATGTTTCATCCATCCGTTCATCCTTTTGGTGTGGCCCACGTGGACGTGTCCACTCCCTGGTGGACGTCCACATGTGGGGCCCACCTTGGTGTTTTTCTAGCCAGGCCGTCCAGGCCATTGGACCACCCAACCATGTGGGACGCCCCAACATTTTGGGCTGCTGCTGGACTTGCAGTCCAGCAGCAGGCCCACTTGTTTTATATGATGTATATCAACTCTCCATCTGGTGAGGCCCCCCGTGAGTATTGCTGGCTACCATGGGATTATTATTCATCAGTTCCACCAAATTTCTGGACCTCGGCAGGCCCAGGAAGTTGGGTGGGCTGAAAGTTTAGCAAGAGGCCTTAAAAGTACATTGTATGTGGCTGGAATTTTAAAGGATGTGGGGCCACCATATTGACAGACTTGTGTGCATGTTTCATGCCTTTATTCTTGAAAATTTTGGGTTTAATTAGTGCTTTTTGAGGCCCACTTTAGTTGGATTATGAGGACCCATTATAGACTAGATTTTTTGGACATCCAACAAGCCCAAATTGGGCTGAGACGTCCAAGCTTGGCCCAGTTACATGTATGGTTGTTTCCACCATTATGTTGGACTTGTGGGATGAATTATAAATGTGATTGGGTCCTTGATTACCCACCAAAATTACCAATTTTTGGGCTGATGTTGTAAAGCCCGTTTGACCCAACTTTGACATGATTTTGCCTATGTATTTGGGCTTATGGGCTGCCCACTAAGACCAACGTGATTCATGGATTCAGTGACCATTGAGACTTGGGCCATGATTTGTCTCTTTTGGCCCATGTTGTTGTATGTAGGTTGGGCCATTTTCTTAAGGCTCATTATGTGGAATATATGTATATGGCCACCCCTTTTATTCTTATAGTGGATTTGGGCCCTGGGCCTTGTTTCTAGATAAATTATGGTTGGGCCGCCTTTAGGGGATAATGGTGGTTAAACGTCCCCATTATGAACCCTTCTAGGCCCATTTGTTAGGCCTATTCTCATCGAAGTGTGGTTGGATGTCCACCTTAGACTCTTAATAGGCCCATCCTTATCTTTTAGGCCCATTATATTATTGCTTAATGGGCTACCCCAAACTATTGGGCCCCCACTAGTAGTTGTACTCCTTTCATATCATATAGAAATTGTCTAAGTACCTAGACCCCTCCTTAATTGAGAGGAGAGTATAACATCATCGTATGACGTACATAGCTTAATCCATGTTTCATCCCCATGTACACCTAGACCCGAGGAGAGTATATCTCATGGCATACTTAGTCATTTTCATGACTCATGAGCATCATGTGTGTGCTTGGTAGATGGTTGATTTGTCATGGCATTATGCCTCTGAGCAGGCTATTATGGGACTCCCTAGGAGATGGGATTGCCCCTCTTGAGCGCGATGGATGCGCAGGATCAATGCATGTTTGACTGGTGTGGTGCATGCATTTGGCACTGTCATAGCACGCTGTTATTCGCCCTAGTTTCATCAGGGTCGTAGCCTCCACAGACACCTCATGGACGGTCGAGTTTTGGACGCCGAAAATATTCATTGAGCACTGTAGGGCACATAGGATGTCCTTGGGTGAAAGTCCCAGAACCTTCGTGGTACCAGGAGACTGTCCAACGCCAAGACCGAGTGGAAAACATGAGCACCGGTGCCTTTACCATTTGGCCACTTCTCCCATTATATCATGGTCGGTTGGGAAGGGGTGTGGCCTTACCCACCTGAGTGAGGGGACAGTAGCTAGGCTGAGTCTGACCAGCTCGTAAATGGGTCCGCTACCATCGTGCCATGTTGGTGTTGGCTGTCCACAGGCGGGTAGTGAGGTCTCTTACACTCGCTGGGCTGTGCGGCTAGGAGGGCGGCAGTCAGCAGGTAGTGTATTTGACCCCGGTGATTCCCCAGAGAGGAACTGTACTGATAAGTTGGATTGATATGAGGATAAGCTTGATCATATTGCATATCGCACGTGGCATTGGCTCCATAGGCCCTGCATTGTATTGTTTAGCCTTGGGATGGTTGTTAGCACCTGCATTGCATTTCATAGCCTTGTTATGGCTGGTGGTGTTCATGGTCCTTACCGCATATTCCACATACCCTGTTATTGCATTCACGGCGCTTGCCCTACACACACTTACACCGCCCTCTTAGCTTTCTATAAGCTTATGCACGATCGATGGATGTAGGTGATTCCAGGCCAGTGAGCGGAGCAGGACCTGGGGCGAGTCGCTGATCCTCTTGGAGTTTTCTTCTTACTGTTCTCGTATTTCCATTTTTGGAACCTTGCATTGTAAAAGTTTAAATTTCTTGTGGATTTGTAATGATGTTCCTGTGGTTATAATGTTATGATCTTGGGTATGCTCATTTTGAATCAGACTTGTATTATTGAAATCCTCCTTGTAGGATCCCAGGATCGAAACCTGGTGAATGGGCACCAGGAGCGTAGTCAGCCAATATCTACCTGACACGTCGATAGCGAACTCATTTACAAGTTGATCAAACTCAGCCTAGCTATGGCCCTACCCTCAGGCGGGTAAGGCTACACCCCCTCCCAACCGACCATGACATAGTGGGAGACGTTACCTCCTAGTATTCGGCACTTGGGCGCTCATATATCCACTCAGTCTTGGCATTGGGGCATCTCCTGGCCATGGAGGTTTAGGAATTTTCACCCAGGGACATCTATGGCACCCATATGCTAGAACCAAAAATTTTTGGTGTCTCATCTGCCCATCCACGATATGCTTGTGGAGGCTATGGCCCTGATATCGCTAGGGCGTACAGTAGTCACAACACACAATGCAAGATGCATGAGTTATACAATCCAGTCATGCATCAATCCTGCGCATACCGTGCACTTATGTGAGATAACCTCCGCCTATCAGGGAGTCTCATAACAACCTACCTAATGACATATGTAATGGTCAACCACATCTCATAACAAACATGCAGATGATGTGTATGGGCATGTATCATGATGTTATGTTGTCACATACTCACAATCGGTATCAATAACCGGCATCGACAATCAACCTCGACAATGTGGACATTTAACCAACATTGCCCCCAAGGAATGGCCCACATAGAGCCTAACATATAGTGGACCACTGGCCTTACACAAGGGCCTAATATACAACACCATAGGCCTCACTCAAGAGCTTAATACACATCACGATGGGCATCTCACATGGGTGGGCTTCATCGCCTGGCCCTCAAATGCATCATAATGGGCCTCATCATATAGACCTCATATTTATCACATTAGGCCTTAAACATGGGCTGAATCACATCACAATGGGCCTCAATTATGGGCTGCATATACATCACATGGGACCTGATATCTGGTCCTCAAATACATCACAATGGGCCTCGTATACATCAAGTGGGCCACATCACATAGGCCTTAAATACATCGCATCTGGGCCTCAAATACGTCACAATGGGACACAACCCATGGGCCTAATACGCATCACGATGGGCCTTATATCTAGGCCACATATAGATCACATTAGTCCTCAAACACGGGCCGAATACACATCACATTGGGCCTCAAACACAGGCCGAATACACATCACAATGGGCCTCAACTACGGGCCACATATACATCACATTAGGCCTCAAACACAAGACAAATACACATCACAATGGGTCTCAACTACGGGCCGCATATACATCATATGGGTCTCGACAATCGCCCTCAGCAATTGAAATCGGCCTCAACAATTGGAATCGGCCTCAACAATCGGAATTGACCTTGTTAAACGGAATCCGTCTAGACAATCGAAATCGACAATTGGAATCGGCCTCGACTAACAGAATCGGCCTCGTCAATCGGACTCGGCCTCGACAATCGGAATCGGCCTCGCCAATCGGCCTTGATTAACGGAATCGGCCTCGTCAATCGGACTCGGCCTCGACAATCAGAATCGGCCTGGCCAATCGGCCTCGTCGATCGGACTCGAGCTCGACAATCGGCCTCAACTAACGGAATCAGTCTCATCAATCAAACTCAGCCTCGACAATCGGAATTGGCCTCGACTAACGGAATCGGCCTCGTCAATTGGACTCAGAATCGACAATCAGAATCGGCCTCGCCAATCGGCCTTGACTAACGGAATCAGCCTTGTCGATCGGACTCGACCTCGACAATCGGAATCGACAATCAGAATAGACCTCGACAATCAGTCTCAACTAACGAAATCAGCCTCGTCAATCGGACTCGGCCTCGACAATCGGAATCGGCCTCGATAATCGAAATCGGCCTCGACAATCAGACTCGGCCTCGACAATCAGCCTAAAATACATCACAATGGACCACAACCATGGGCCTTAAATGCACAATAGGTGAGCCGCACCCACGGGCCTCATATTCAAGTGGGTGGGCCCTACACATGGGCCTCAAACATAAGGTAGGTGGGTCCTATCACATGGGCCTCAAACATAAGGCAGGTGGGTCCTATCACATGGGCCTCAAATATACATCATGATGGGCCGCACTAATGGGCCTCAAGTGGACTTGGACCACACCAAAAATCATTTCATGGGGCACATGGCCCACTAATGATGATCAGCACTGTCCAAACATTGTCCAGATAAATCAGCACCATCCAAACATTGTCCAGATAAATCAACACTGTCCAAACATTGTCCAACACCATCCAGCACAATCTGGACGGTGTGGATATAAATACATCAAGGTGGGCTCCACACAGCACAGCTGCATCACCACAGCAGTTATATGGCTGGTGTGTGTGGCAGACAGCCAATCCATATCACGTAAGGCCCACCACAATATAAAATAATAATATAAATTATAATATATATTATGTTATGTTATAATATAATAGATATAGAGTATGAAAGGCATCCAGGCCCAACCAACGTCCAGAGATGGACGGACGACCTGGATGAAAATATGCAGGTGTGCAAGGTGGCCCCATCCCACACGTGGGGTGGGCCACGTCCTGGACGGACGGCTATGTAGAACACATATAATGGTGGGTTTTCCGCAGAGCTTGGTGACATCATGATAGCAGTCATGCTGCTGCTGGGGTGGATGGATGGTATAGATAAACACATACACGATGTGGGTCCTGCATGGAAGGACGGCACAGATAAAACACTTACATCAGTGTTGGGGCCCTGTACGGATGGACAGCTGGACATAACACTGAAATGGCCAAGCTATATGTCCTAGAGGGGGGGTGAATAGGACTATGCCAAATTTAAATTAATTACAGTGAAATTTAAATAACAAGATAGCCAAATAAAGTAAATCAATCCTCAATGCATAAATGAATAGCAACCTCAATAAACAAGTATTGAGAGATTGATACAAAAGTTGTTCTAAGGACAACCTTACACCAAAAACCAAAGTTTATGGTAGGACAACCTGATTTCTAGAAAGATCTTTGTATCAAGAAGTCAAACTTTCTAGGAATAATTAAATTGAAACAAAACAGAGGAAGGCAACCTTACTAGAACAATAAAGCTCAAATAAAGAAATAGTTTGAAATAAATTGCAGAAATTTAAATCTAAACTATTACAACATTCCCCATTGCGCTTGAAATTAAAATGATTACAACATTCCCATCCACATACATTTCACAAAAAGAATAATCAAAGATAGGAAAATAAAGCACACTTCCACACAACACAAGGAGTTATAGTGGTTCGCCTGTGTGTACACCAACTGTTCAAAAACAACCACATAGAATGCTACTCCACTCCTAATATCCTCACACAGGGGATATTAGCGTTCACTATCAAGTAGGTTTTCACAGGTTCACCCAAAACCTTTACAATTGTGTCTTTTTCAAAGCGCTTACACAATTCAAAAAACCCACACTTCTGAGTTTTCTGGCTCTCCTCAGATAACCAATAGCTTTAAGATTTTTCTGGCTTAACTTCAAATAAAACCAAAATAAATGAATTTACAATAAATGTAAAATACTTGAATTTCTTCTTTGTTGTAGCAGCCCAGAAGAACCAAGTCGAAGTAGAGATTTGAATGTCAAAGTTCAATGTCCAATACTCACTTTATAATGGTTCTAATTTCTAATAGATTTTAATTTAAAACGAATGGGCTAGCTGTAATTGATTTTGATTCCAGTAAAAGGAAAATAAAACTTCCTCTTTACAGATTAGATTGGAATGCAAGAAACAAAATCAATTAACAAAGCTAAAGAAATAGAATATTAAATAAGCACACTTAACTTTAAACGGAGTACAGATTTATCTCTCAGAAGGCTGAATTAAATTAGCTTGAATGGTCTATTTAATTCTGAGATTCGTGCTCTATTTATAGTGTGAAAAAATCACGTCTTCGACTGGTCTTAAGTCACTACGACTGGTCGAAGATCCAACAGATATTTGAAAATTCAGACGTGATAAGATAAGACGGTTTCACGACTGGTCGAAGGGCACCTTCGACTGGTCGTAGGTCTCCTTCGACTGGTCGAAGGTCACACACGACTGGTCGAAGCGAAGTGCAAATCATCGTTGTAGTTTGAGTCGAAGGTCTACGACTGATCGAAGAACCAGTCGACACTGTTCCTACGACTAGTCGAACAGTCCCCAGGACTAGTCGAAGCTTAACAGAAAATATCCGAATTTTACAACAAACTTACGACTGATCTAGGAAATCCTTAGACAGGTCGAAGCAGTGTTAGGACTAGTCGACCAGAGACCAGGACTAGTCTTAGAACAGTCCAGACTCACTTAAATAGAATATGTGAATTATGTATCCAAAGTGGCCTACTCTAAAGGTCAACCTATAGTTAGTCAAACCCCAATAGTGAAGTAAGGACATTGAAACTTAAGGACCTTGAAAGTAGTGAAGCTTGAAGTCTTGATGTAGTTCAAACTTGAAAGCATATTCAGATCTTAAGATTAACTTGAGGTCTTGATATTGAACTTGAAGGCTTGAGATCTTGAGATAGAACTTGAAAGCTTCTTTGAAATCTTGAGAGATTGAACTTGAAAGCTTCTTGAACTTTGAAAGAATTTAAGATCTTAACTTGAGAGCAGTGCTTGTCCATCAAAGTTGATCTTAAGTAGCGCTTTGATCTTCACATATGCAAGCTTCATAACAGTGTCTTTGGCACCATAAATTTGACAACGAAAGGGCTATTAACAATAGAACTTACAAACACATACATTATGGTGGGTTTTCCACAGTCCAGATTACTGGACGGTGCAGATGCAAGGCACCAACATCTAAGGCCCTAGCACACGGACGGTGTAGATGAAATCCATACAGCATGGTGGGCTCCACATCCTAAACGATTGGACGGTGGGTAAAAAAATACTTTCATCAAGATGGGTCCCACTGAATGATGGACGGAGCAGATAAAATACATAAATCATGGTGGATCCCACCGTCCCTGATGGACAGTGAGGATACAACAAATACATCATGGTTGGGTCCCACTACATGTGTGGGGCTCACAATATGGTAATACATATATGTACTGAATATATATATATATATATATATATATATATATATATATATATATATATATATATATATTATATATATATATATATATATAGGGAAAAGGTACTATGCGCTCGACCTCATGATAAGCCCCTGTGAGGTTGAGCTATGTGGGCCCCACCGTGATGCGTTTCGACCATCAACACCGTGCATTTGATGGGTACCATTTAAATTATGGGATATCTCAAAAATCAGCCGTATACGGAACTCAAGTGGGCCATACCATCTAAAATTATGTGAAGACCGTTAACTTAAAACATATAAAAGCACTTGTGGGGCCCACCTGAGTTTTGCATGTGCCTGAAACTTGGTCTGAACCCTCATTCAAGTGGGACACACATAATGGATGGGCTGGATTTGCAAACCACATCTCGGTGGGCCCTCAAAAATGGTTATGAATGTTTTTAATGGTGCACGGCCCTTCTCCACTTCTGTATGTGGTGTCGCCCACACAAGTCACGGATTGACTTGATTTTTGGGACCTAGGCCCACGATGGAATGGTGCATCTGACTAATGGTTAGATGTTCGAAACGCATCATGGTGGGGCCCACACAGCTTGACCTCATGGACGGACTCGTGAGGTCGAGTGCATAGTACCTTTTCCCATATATTATATATATATATATATATATATATATATTATATATATATATATAATATAATATAATATAATATAATATAATATAATATATATTCAATCTGCCAACGTCCAGGCCCTGGACGGACGGCCTGGACGTGGTACACGTACTACGGGGTGGTCCCCACTGCCGCAGGTGGGTCCCATGGATAAATGGATGAACAGTGTGGGGATAAAACACATGCCATCAAGGTGGGCACCCATAATCTAAGAAAAATGGACGGACGATCTAGATGAAACCCAAACCGTCAAAGCAGCAACTGTAACTGCTGGCAACTGGTACATCAGCAAAATGGATGGATGACTGGATAGAATACATGCCTTAAAGGGGCCCACCGTCCCTTACAGATGGACGGCTGCAGATGCATCACGGTGGCAACGGTTGTTGTGCACCATCCAAACAATCCATCACCATCCAAATGGTCTTGACGGTGTGGATGAAACAAATACATCACTAGGGTGGCCCGCAGGGCCTGCTGACGTCAATAGGCAGCCTAGCTGCATGAAGCGTGGGACCCACCGTCCTAGCTTGGACGATGAGGATCCAGTACAACGTCAAGGTGGGTCCACACGAGGGTGGCCCACAGGTTTGGATCGGCTGATATTTGTGTTATCCCTTCATCCGGGCCTGTCCAGACGGACAGGCAGCAGTCCCGTCCGCTGGACAGTCCAGCAAGGTGGGTCTCATGGGTAGATGGCATGGATAAGATACCTCATGGTGGGCCACACACACATACACTAGGTGGGCCATGGAATATGGGAAAAAAAGGGAGAGAGAGAGTTCGTAATGGAGGGAAGGGACCCCGCCACTATGGGCCCTCCCTAAATAATGCATACATCAAGATGGGTCTCACCACATGTGGGCCCTCAAATGATCAAAATCAACAAATAAGATCACCCACCTTTCATCTCTTCTTCCTTCTTTCGCCAAAGCGATCTAGAGCTCTAAGGGGCGCGATTCAATGGTCGAGATGGTCTTTGGAGGGTGGGGATGGGAGATAGGAAGGTGGTCCACACTAGCTTCCCCATGGAAGCCATGGACGTTGGACTCTCATGTAGTTGCTTGAAATGGAGAGAGAGAATGAGAGAGAGGGGTGATGGGAGAGAGGGATAGTGAGTGATGGATGGATGTACTTGTGTAAGGGAGAAAGTTGACTTTGTAGTACTTATGTAAGAGAGAGGATGGTTGCTTGTACTTGACATGTGAAGTGATAGATGTCTACTTAATTGATGAGACATGTTGTACAAATTCTCCTAGGATTATAAATGCGGGGCATTTTCTCAAACTAAACGCGGTCCCACATCACTTGCCCCAGGTATCGCCTCAGCACGCGAGACGTGGCATCGGAACCATGGCGACGGCGCGGTCACAAAGGTACAGGTATCGGGTCGAGCCGACTTTGGAAAATGGGATACGATTTAAGGTCGCGCGCAACTTCCGATTACAGATCGCTAGTCACTGGAATTCGACCAGGAGGACCGCGGAAACCTCTGGAACAATAGGGTTTAGGATACGGGCCTCACATGGGGTGACGAGTCTCCCCATAGTGACCATTAAGCACTGATAGAGGTGATAAAATGTTGTTCGAACGGCCCTCGTCAAATTACCCAGCTGATGGTTCCATGTCAGAGTACCGTTCGAACGACCTGGCCTAAATAGAATTGGGTGACGAGCCATTTCCTTTGTATTGATTTAATTTTGAGTGATAACCCTACACCTCTGAATTGATGGTTCATACTCGGTATTGAGTGACGACTTGTACCTTGTTGATGCCTTAATTTGGATTAAGAGACACTGGTGAGGAGTCGCCATATGCCGCAACAAGTCACGTGATCCAGATAATGACTTGTGATATAATGTGGTATCATAGCTTCGCAAACCTGCTGTATGAACTGAGACTAATAATCACTTAGCTAATAATGCATACCCTAGGATATGTTGCGATTTGGCGTTGGAGTCGCTTATGAGGGAATGTTGGCATTTGTAAAATAGGTGTAGAAGTCATTTTTGAGGGAGTGTTGGATTGTGATGAGCATGTATCATTTCATCATAACATTAATATACTTACCAACTAGATTAGGAAACTGTTTACTTTTTATGCCATCATTACTTGCGCTGGTTATGTTGATAATATGTGTAACTGCTTAGTATTTGTGCATTAAATGTAACATGCTTAAGTGTATTGTATGTATGAAAATGTATTTGTTATGAACCTGTTATTCCCTAAAATGTCTCAAGTAACAATCTTGGGGTATTTCTTCACTATATTGGCGTTTAACGTCTCCTATTTAACATATGCAGATAACTCAGGAATAGGACTAGTCCGTGGTGTGCTCAGGGCGAATAGATCCTTAGCTTCTTCTCGCTTGGCAGTTATCCTTCTGTTTGTATTGTAATTGTTGTGATTTGTACAATTTTCACATGGGTGGTCGCTACTTTTGGAACTATAGCTTCTAGGTGTTAGCCCTATATTGTTGGATCTTGCAATATGTACCTCGCTTTGGTTCCGCTAAATTGAAATGTGTTACTCTAATTATTTATGTGTGAAATAAATATGAATTGAATTAGGACACATGTGAATTTTATTAAATTAACACCCGGAAACTCAAGATTAGAGTTTATGTACTCGGGTGCCGAT
The DNA here is from genome assembly GCA_021015155.1 of Magnolia officinalis. Classification (NCBI taxonomy): domain Eukaryota; kingdom Viridiplantae; phylum Streptophyta; class Magnoliopsida; order Magnoliales; family Magnoliaceae; genus Magnolia; species Magnolia officinalis. The sequence goes on along the minus strand of JAJHSJ010000013.1, from coordinate 26,822,631 downwards.
TTTCGACTTGTTACATGTTGAGTGTGAAATATTGTATATTTTTCCCTTGTTATACTTTGGTTTTATGAACATGGATGCACTTAATTGATCAGATTATGCATGTTTTTTCTCGCGAGGTGATTTTGAGAGCTAAGGAGAAAATGACGCGTAAAGTGATTTAATGCTCAAAGAATGACCAAGTGGAGGATTAGATCTATTGAAGTCAAGATTGAAGAATTCAAGAGTCCAAGATCCAAGGAAACCAAGCAAAGAAAAAAGAAAACTGAAAATTCAAAGTACAAAAAATCGAAAGTATAGAAATCGAACATTCGATGCCATTGAAGTAAGTGTCAATGCCATCAAAGCCATCGTCAATCACATAGCAAAAATTGCGAAATTTTGATTTTGTTGCTTACATATTAGTGCACCCTTCAACGAGTGTTTGATGTCATCGAATGAGTGTTTGATGTCATTGAAGGAGGTTCGATGCAATTGAGAAAATCACTAAATCTGAAAGTTCATTGCCGTACAATTTCTTGTTTTTAATCGATCTCTTCAATTAGAGTTCGATGCCATCGAAGATGTGAAAGCTGCGTAAATTCAAGTTGATTTTGAAGTCGTTGCAAATCAATGCTATATAAATGGATGTTTTAGGATCTTCTAATCACGAATTAAGATAAAATCAGTAGAGCAAAGAGTTGTTAAGCTTCAATGAGTCCTCTCTCTTCTCTAAACCTTTGGTTTTATTTAGTTTTTATGTTTTCCTATTTGAGTTCTAGTTCAATCATGTTTATGGTTGGCTAATCTCTTAGCTATAACTAAGGGGTGAAGTTTGTAGTTCTTCTTAATAATAAGTTTATATTTTAAACAATTAATTGGTATTTGGTTTGAATAAAGAAGTATTTTCAGTTTAATTTGATCCATTATCGACCCCAGGCACATTGGATGCTTATGAAGACTATGAATATTTTCTTACATATTTTGCAAGGGATTGATTTGTATATTTCATTGATCTATCGTTAACTCTAGGCATGATACACACACACACACACACACACACACACACACACACTTTGAATATACTACAATCAAGTCGTTGATGCTTTATGAGGGAACCAATTCGATGAAAGTTCAAATTTGTTTTAATATATGAATAATGATTTAACTGCTCTATTATCTGGATGGATAGGATAAGACTTCGATTCCAGTTGTGTGATCCGATTGAATCAAGTAAATTAACATTAAGGAAGTTATAAGTGGATCCTTGACACTCTAATGCTTTAATTCTAATAGTTTCTTCCACAATTACTTCTTAAAAACCATAATTCAGTAAGTAGTTTAAATTATGTTTCTAGTTTTAATGTATTTCAGAAATTGCACAATAGTAAGTCCCTGTGGATACGACCTCGGTCTCACTGAGTTATTACTACTTCGCAACCCTGCATTTGGGGTTCATGAATAGGTTTACAACAGTCTAATGAAAGTGAACAGATCAGATCGAGGGATGGGCTTAAGCATTGTTTTCGTGGGTCCCACCATCCTTTTTTTAACTTCTGTTGCAAGCAAGGTCATAGGATGCAACAGATGGTGCCAAAGGGGCAATTTCGTCTAAAAAACTAAAATCTCATCTTGAGGCCAAAAAAGTATCCCCTCACTAGAAGTAGGGTTATTTTGGGAATGACGTCATTCCATGGTGAAATTGCATGGATTAGTTTACTACGGTGAATGCAGAAGCTTGGCAGAGCTATAGAAATATGACAAAGTCCTAGAAGATGGGTGATTAGGACCAATTTAAAATTCTACAATTAAAGTCTAATTGTTTACTTAAATAATATGCTAATTTAAACAAGTAAGGCAAAATAATGATAAAGTTTTCAAGCCAAAGTTGCTCCAAATCACATAGACTACACATGATGCAACAATTAAACAATTAGTCGCTAAGAAATAGTGAACTTGTGCGTGCTTAACAAGTTAAGTGGCTAGCTAGCATACAATCTAACTCATGCATTCAAATAATTTAACTAATCAATCACATAAGCATTAATAGGAATATACACAATTCACAATCGCAAACAAAAACATATATAGTGGTTCAGTTTCTATACTCCACTTCAGCGGACGCACATTTTCTTGATTCTACCGGTATTTACTATCTTAAAAGTTTTCAATATGTCCACCCTTAACCATTACAAGCGTATGTTCTTGCCAAAGGCGTACATAAAGACTTGCAAATGTACACTCCTGCTGGAGGCTTACACAAGGATTTAACAGGTGTACACTTCCGTTAGAGGCTTACACAAGGACTTACACACCTACTCATCCGTGTTGGTAGTGATACGGTCTTACACAAGAACCAATGCGAGTTTGGGTCACAAACTCTATGCTCAATCATACACAAGGAATGAGTGTGAATGGACTTACAATTGACAACTTACTTGTCAAATTGAACTTCATTTTAGTGCATTACTTGGGTTACTTGATCGATGCTCTCCCGTGCTTTAATTATCTCCCATTGTGCTTCTTTGATCGATGACGTCGATGCTTCAACTCTTATGATTGTTTGCCTTGAATGTTATGTATCAATGAGGTGACCAAGTCAAGGAAGGTAGTAGAATCTCCTACAACTAATGGAAAATTAATTTCCTAAGGGATTCACCTAGATGCACACTCCAGAGGTTGATAGACAATTAGGATTTGCCAGTATAATTGGTATTTAAATTTTAAAGAAGGCTTGAGATCATGTTTTTCTTATATAGAAATTTGGAATGCTCATTAGAGTGAAGAATCACTAAGAAAATAGCATGAATCTCATTGTGATAAAGCTTAGGAAGCTTGGTAGAGTTTGGGAATACACTAGGGTTTCTAAAATGTCAAAATTTATCATTTGCATAAAGATCAAAAAGTAACATTTGTAAAGAAAATGCTCAAACGGATTTCTAACGGCTAGCCTCGATCGATTGACCGAGGACCATCGGTTAATTGAACTCTGCTAAAATTGTCCAATGAATTTGTTAGACGTTTTTTGTGATGTTCGATCGATCGAGCCTGATCAACTGAGATCGATCGATCGATCGATCAAACTCACATATGAGTTGACTGGTTTGTACGATTTGTTTTCCAGCAACTCAGGACCTCTATAACATATATATGTATGTTCTAATGAGATCCTAAGGTTATGTGATGATCAAGTGAATGTTGCTCTAAGTGTTCACGTGTCTTCGGTCTTTAACTTCTAAGGGCTTAACCAACATACTGACATACCAACTCATGTGATTGTTGAATAGAAGCACAAATAAGTGCATTAATACATAGGGTTATTATGGTAAAAATCCTAATAACTCTCAAGCAAATACCAAAGTAGGCCTGATATGATAAGAGGAAATTAAGTGCGTCTTGCATTGGAGGGCCCTCTTTGATTTATGTATTCTATACCCATGCTGTCCACTTGTTTTGCCATATAATTTTTAGGAAATGGGTCAAAACATTAAGCATATTTAAATATAAGGTGGACTATGCTACAGTAAACAAGATGGACCATGCTATAGTAAACAAGAGTGATTGAATGCCTAACCATTAACAATTCACGGGGCACAATAACATTTTGGTAATGTTCCGGTTGCCATTCAACATTTTTTAATAAGGTCACGTAAACTCATATAAAGAGAATAAAAACAAATATCCTGTTAACGATGGCATACAATCCTAGATGAAAAGAAAAAACAAATATCATCTTGATTCAAAACTTACTTTCGTGGCGTATGAAAAATTTTTAACGGCCAATCACCACTATTTCTTATTTTATGGTCCACCTGAAATCTGGATCTATTTATTTTTTTGGGATTATACACAGATGATCTTAAAAAACGGAGGGCCGGCGTGGATATAGAATAAATGCATTAGGGTGGGCCCACGGTAAGGGCCGTACCATCTTGGGTGAGGCCGGGGCCGCACCTAATCCATTCCCTATTATAATATCATTTCCAAGTCTCGTGTTTCTTCCGTTCTCGATATTCGAATCTCGTTTTAGGGTTTCTTCCCCCCCGCCCCCCCTCTCTTTCTCTCTCTCTCTCTCTGAGAACCAGCTCTGGGATGGGAAGGTATAGAAGCCGGAGCAGAAGCTACAGCCCTCGGCGTAGCAGTAGGAGCCCTCCTCGTAGGAAGCGGTATGATGACCCGCGGGACAGATATCGCGGTGGACCAAGGCGCTACTCTGCTCCTTCCGGCCTCCTTGTTCGCAACATCTCCCTCGACGCCAGGTATACCCCTCTTCCCCTCATTTCTCGATTTCTCGGGTTAGGGTTCCGTTCCTTTTATTCCTTATCTCTAGGGTTAGGGTTCCATGTCTCTCTCCTGCCCTTTTTCGTTCTTTCCTTTTTTTTTTTTTGTTTTTTGTTTTTTTTTTGTTTTTTGGAATTAGGGCTTTTGATTTTGTTGTCGTTTGAGTTGTCTTTCTCGTTTTCCGATTGCGCCTCTGTTTTGTTCGTTTTATTTCCGATTGCGTTTGGGTGTTCAATCGTATTGAGTTGCAATGCATTTCAATAAGCAGTAACTGTCACCTGAGGTTGGCTCGAACCTTGTTCCGAGTGGAAACGCTTGGAGGCTATCTCTGGCTGAAATGGTTTGGCATTTGGTGGCTTAAGAAGTGTTATCTCCATTCGGTGGACTATCACTTCTCTAGTTCCTTTTTCCCCCTTTTTTCATTTGAAACTGATATTCCACTCATTCCATGCCAGATATAAATTGTTGGATGGGAACCAATTTTGCCCAGCCTTATGACATGACCGCAGCGGGTCTTGCCCCGCTCTACTCGCAAACGACCGACTATCATTTCAATCCCAACTCGAAATGCCTAAAATCACATATAGGGGTTTGGTTTCTTCATCATGGATTAAAATGGTTCTGACCCCGCTTGGGTCATTTCTTCGGTACTGAATTGAGTGAATTGCGAATTTTTTAAAAGGGAAATTAAACTTTTATTAAAAGTAATCCCAAAGGCCAAAACACTACGAGGGCATTACTAGAAAAGTTCCTACCAGCAGCTAGAAGCACCCCCCAAGAGCAAACAAGATATTTAACTCAAAGAAGTGACCCATGACCTTCATCCAAGGGCAAACAAGTTGTTTAACTTGATAGATGATGGCCTGACGCACTTTTCCCATTACAAGTGCGGTTGTTCCTTTCTTTCCATATAGCCATAGCCCATATAATGGCCATAATGCAGAGATCTCAAACCGTTTTGTGATTTAGTTTGAATGAGCATCTAAATGCGTTCATAATTGTAACTTGTGAGTGCAATTTGTTCCTTTTAGCAATTTTGTTCGGAATTCAATGAAGTTACAATATTTCTCTTAGTTCGAATGAACCTGACGTCTATAGAAATGTCATATTTGTTTATCATTTTGCAGGCCAGAGGATCTTAGGATCCCATTTGAGCGTTTTGGTCCAGTGAAAGACGTGTACCTTCCAAAGAATTACTACACCGGGTATGTTCTGTTGCTTGAAACAATGAGATAGCATATCTAATTAGGTCTATCTATTGATTAGGTATTAATATTTTACCATGTTTAACTGAAAAATCTACTTTCCTCATAATGGATTAAATACCAGTTTCGGAGTGCAACCCATCTGGGGACTGAAACTCTTATGACTCGGTCTGGCTTGGTCCCATCTCTGTGTAGTTACATTGACTTGTATTGTTTTGGACTGAAACCGAAACAGCTTGGGTGATACTGAGTTGTATTGGACACTATTTAAAACCATGTTGCTCATAAATTGGCAAATTCAGTCAACTACACTTGGTAAAGTATTGCCTTTTTTTGACTGCCAAGTTAAGTCAAGCAAGAGGATGTCATATTGGAGTTCATATGTTGATTTGGCTCAAAATCCTGCAAGATTTGACTGTGTCCGGGTAATTAATTGGCTCTAAATTCAGTAAAAAATTTGACTGCATGGGTATCATGGTTCTAATACTGGCCAATACTAAGTACAAACTGTGCACGGGAGGTCCCTGATGCAATATTTGCAAGTGAATCGGTGGATCCCAAAATTCACGCCAAATTGGTTGATATGGCACTGTTATGGCTAATATATGCAAATATTCACGCTTTACAAGCACCTTAGTTATTTTTATTCCTTGTAAGGGAGTTTAGGGTTTTTGACTATTCTGTATTAGACTTGAGCAAGAAAAATGCAAGCTTAAGCTTATTTTGATTGTTGAACACTGTTTTTTCCACTTATGGACTTCCATTTTCACATGCAAGTATGTGGGATTCATGTATTAACTGGTTAACAAAGTACTAATACGTTCAAACTCTAAAAATGAAACAAATATGGTCATCGAACTAATAATAACTCACTTTTGGGTTTGCCTCTTCAATTCCACTCCCCTAGCTTTTGTACTATATTTTAATTGCCACTCAAAAAGAGAAGAAGAAGAAGAAGAAGAAGAAGAAGAAGAGACGGCCAATGTTCAAGATTGGGTGGACAAACAATAACATCCATGCCACAAACTGGACTACTACATGCTTAAAGTCAAACTGAGAAGTAGGCATTGTCCAAAATTTCTGATTTTTATTTTTTAGATTGTTTTGACCAAAGTTCATGCTGATTCAGTGGATATGGCCACCTTTGGTCACGCTCATTCAGTGGATATGGCCACTAAGGTGGCCCATACATGCCGTTTTGTGTGGGGTTTTGGATGACTGATATGGCTATCATTTGATACTCTTGAGCTCGATGGGTACATGGGATAGATTTTATAGACATGTTAAGCCTGTGGTCTTGGCTTATAAAAAGTCAATTATTATTATTATTATTATTTTGCTAAAGCTAAAGCTGGCTTTTTCTGTCTTGAAGTAACAGTTAGTTGGAGTTTGTATCTCACTTGTTTCATCTATTTTATGAAAAATTAGCAGAACAATGATTTTGGTGATTTGGTTTGGTCTCACGGGACAGGGATAACTTGCTGAATGGCAATATCTGCTTTGTGTATCTGTGGGGCCTTCCCATTGTGGAGTCATCTCAATATGCTTCTGCTAGGAATGTGGTTTCAGTGTACTTCAAAATGCAAAACCTAAGTTGCTCAACCATTGTAATAGCAAATTCTTAGGTTTGCATATATTCATCTTTCCTTATGTTGTTGTTGATCAAGTGCAAAGTATGGGTGGTTTTGTTTAAATGTGTGGGACGCTCATTTGATTTTTGCGGGCATTGGATGCTGTAGTAGAGAGGCCCATGTGACATGTGTATCATGCTATCACTTTAAAGAATGATCAAGTAGATAGTGCAACGCCTCAATCATTTCTTTTACATTTACTTGTAAGCTGTTTTGCAGAATCTTGTTGCCGGTGGGCATATTTTCCTTATTAGACAGACGTATGCAACCATGCCAAATGGACAAAATTCCCAATCTGTTATTCTGGCATGCTAGTAACCACAACTTGTTTGCATCCGAAATTGAAATAATTAATCTACTCAAAGTCTATGTGATGCAGGACCGACGCATGGACTAAGTAACATGTGAGATCAAATAGCCGAATTAAGATATTTAACAAAAAAATACAGACATCGCTATAATCATCACAAATATCATGAAAATCAAAAGAAAACCATGTATAATCCTAGCCTAAGTTATCAATATCATAACTCAAGATCATTAAATAAAAAGAAACTAGGATCTAATGGATGTAGAGACATCCAATTAGCATAGGATATAATCTATTTCAAAATAGGAAACCTAATATAACCTAGGGTGAAAATTAGGGTTTGGGTAATTTGTAGAAGTAGGAAAATTGAGAATTTTAGGTTTAGGGTTAGGGTTTGGATTGCGGATGGGTATGAGAAAGTTAGGTTTGGGAGAAGACGAAGATTTGAGATGGAAGAATTAAGAATCTAAAGAAAATACCTGGATGGGGAAGGAAAAAAAAAGATGGTGTAAGGATAGATGGAGACCTTACACCTTCGTTGATGAAGATTAGCCTCGAATCAATCTTTCTTCCAAATCGCATGAAGATGGGAAAAGAAAGCAAAAGCTTTTCTCTTTGATGTAGGATAATTAACAACTTGCTTTAAAAGCTCGAACTGTTAGAGCATGATGAATCAATCCATTTATCTCATAGCCCAGGCCCCACATATCATGGGTTAGGACCTTGGTCGAACCCCCCTCTTGGGCCCCAAATCACATGGGTACCGCCTCACACGAGTCACCTGCCTCACACGGGCCGCCCACCCCGAGTGTGCCCCTGCATCCCACAAGCAACCCCACTCGAGCCCGGTGTAAAAATGCCCCCGCATTACTATGTTCCTCTTGCAAGCCTACATATACATGGCTGAGCAGAAGTGGTCTGTGATCAAGTGATCTAAATGGCCTTATTGACCTCAAAAAGGTTGAAAAGAGTCAAGACTACGTTATGGTTTGACAATGCAATGTTTCAACTACAAAGGGATGTACCATAACAATTCACACTCCACACACTACTGCAATGGCTTGATGGTGGTTTGGTTTGGGATGATCTATACGATCAATGGTGGATGATGGAGAAATGAGAGGAGGATGTTCACTTGGTTCATGTGGTAATATAAAAATTAGGGCCTTGGTAGTATACTTGGAGAGAGGTAGGCATCACTTCCCATCAAGGTCTAAAGACTGTTTTGGGATGTAACTTGTGCGGGTATCAAACATGCCTACATAATTGCGACAAAATTGCAATTCACTCTTGATTATATAACACCCATAGGATGCAAAGTAGCTCACATCTTCAACACACTATAGAGATGCACGACTAGGGTTAAGCGATAAAAAAGATATTGAGTAACCAAAATTGCAAAGATAAGAATCAACCAATAATGTAGAGGGAGGGAGGAGGTGGTAGCCAAAACTAGGGGTGCAAATGGGTTGTCTCGAGGGGGCTCAAATCCAACCCATTTAAGAATTGGGTCGGAATTTTTCACCCAGATCGTACCCATTAAAATTTGGGTCAGGTCTCGGTAGGGTCAAAAGAAAAAAAAAATGCTGACTCATTAATTTAATGGGTCATGTTTGGACCCAAACCTAACCTGTTTATCACATGGGTTGTAGGATTTGGGTTGGGTATGGGTTAGGTATAGAAATTACAATTGAGTTCTCATGAAAATGATATTCCATACCCATCCAATTAGTGGCGGCTATCCATTTGAATGATAAAAAAAAAAAAATGGCCATCTGTCCAAATTCAACGGGTAAATTTAAATGGTTATGGTAGTAGAAAAATAAAATAAAGAAATATAGAACATGGAGAGAGAGAGAGAGAGAGAGAGAGAGAGAGAGAGAGAGAGAGAGAGAGAGAGAGAGAGAGAGAGAGAGAGAGAGAGAGAGAGAGCTAGGGCAATTGTGTTATGTATTGCTTGGTCTAAAGACCAACACACTCACACACTTATATATTAATTCTGAAGGGAATGTTACAGTGCTTCGCTGGGGTAAATAACAAACACACACACACACAATTGCATATACTTCCACTCCCCTTCAAGCTAGTGCATGTATATTGATCATGCACAGCTTGGCATACATACAAAGACAATGGAGAACATGACATGATATAGATTGTAGCTTGAACTTCCTACAACCGTTGAACCTTCTCTTCAAGTACATGGCCATAACAAAACTCGACAACAATCGAGTCAACAACTTGTCATCCACATGCAAATGTTCTCACAAAATGAGCGTGCATCATGTGCAACACTCGAGAGAACACACACAAAGCACGTGGAGATTCGTGTGCATCATGTGCAATGCAAAGCGAGGGTGCATCACGTGCAACTACACTCACAACAAACAATAGGGTAGAGGGACACTGATACCATAAACAGGCCTGATAGAGGAAGAGAAGATGAGTTGAGAAGGAAAAATCCACCATTTGTAAATAAACTCCCATGTAGAGTTGAGTGAGGCATTTCATCGAACACCGTGCGTGCGCATGATACTCCTAGGCACCGTATAAAACTTCCACTTCGTAATCACAATCAACATATCAGATCAGATCATGAAGAAAGGAAGAAAATCCAGCAAAGAAACCAAAAATCAAGGGCCGTCGGCACCCATATGTTGCAAAAGCACTCAAATCTCGATGAAACTTCATGATACTTGGAGATTTTTCTTGATCAATCGCGCCTTCCTCATGTGGAACAATTGCTCAAAAGCCCTTCAGAAAAACACTACAACAGAAATAACGAAATCTGGACTTTTTCAATTTTTCTTCATTTTTTGTAGAAACACCACAAAACTACTCCAAAAGTATGCAGAAAAATCTTCATTAATCTTCTAAAATCCAGATTTACCATATCTCAAACTTCTGCTTCAAAAAGACTTCATGGCCGTACACTGATGACATCATTCATGCATACGGACAATGTTAGCAGTGAGAAGGAGAAATATGGAGAGAGAGAAGGAACAGCTAGGGAAACTCTGTTATTTATTGCTTGGTCACCAGCACACATGCATATATCTATATATATATATATGGGAAAAGGTACTATGCGCTCGAGCTCACGATAAGCTTATCGTGAGGTCAAGCTGTGTGGGCCCCACTGTGATGCGTGTCGACCATCAACACCGTGCATTTGATGGGTACCCTTTAAATTATGGGATAGCCCAAAAATCAGCCGTATACGGAACTCAGGTGGGCCATACCATCTAAAATTATGTGAAGACACCGTTAAAACATATAAAAGCACTTGGTGGGGCCCACCTGAGTTTTGCATGCACCTGAAACTTGGTCTGAACCCTCATTCAAGTGGGACACACATAATGGATGGGCTGGATTTGCAAACCACATCTCGGTGGGCCCTCAAAAATGGTTATGAATGTTTTAATGGTGTACAACCCCTCTCCACTTCTGTATGTGGTGTGGTCCACACAAGTCACGGATTGACTTGATTTTTGGGACCTAGGCCCACGATGGAATGGTGCATCTGACTGATGGGGTAGATGTTCGAAATGCATCACGGTGGGGCCCACACAGCTCAACCTCATGCGATGGACCCGTGAGCTCGAGCGCATAGTACCTTTTCCCTATATATATATTCTAAAGGAAATGTTACAATGCTCTGTCGGGGTACATAACAAACATACATGCACGCACACAATTACATATATACTTCCACAATGGTGGTTCCACTAGTGTGTTTTTTGGTATTCTCCATCTTGCATTGTTCAGATGGTCACAAATGGATTGGGTTACCACATTTTAGAAAAAAAAAACTGGTGAAATATGGAGAGAGAAGGAATGGCTAGGGAAAATGTGTTATTTATTGCTTGGTCTATATATATATATATATTCTGAAGGAAATGTTACAATGCTCCGTTGGGGTACATAACAAACATACATGCACACACAATTACATATACTTCCACAATGGTAGTTCCACTAGTGTGTTTTTTGGTATTCTCCATCTTGCACTGTTCAGATTGTCACAAATGGATTGGGTTACCACATTTTAGAAAAAAAAAAAAAAAACTAGTGAAATGGATTGGTTTACCCCAAAAGAAAATGAAAAACTCACATACTTAATAACTACTTTTTCTTGTGTTTGGGTAGGGTCAGTTTGGTACATGACCCAAGTTGGACCCATTTTTTTTTAAAAAATGGGTCCAGGTTTATTTTGAGAGGACCCAGACCTGACTACTTAGTAATTCAGGTCAAAATTTTGGACCTAGATCTGCCTACGGGTTTAAGTTTTGGACCTAGACCAACTATTTTTCAGGTTGGGTCCAATGATCCTTCAGGTCGACCAGACCCATTTGCACACTTAGCCAAAACTGCAAAGAGAGAGGGAGGGTTGAAACGCCATACTTACCATGACCCCAAAACATGCCATACTTCCCAAATGGCATAAACACACAATGCTTGCAAAGTCAACCCGAAATGCCATATTTGTCATGACCTTATAACATGTAATGCCTTCATAGGCATCTCAAAGATTTTAGGAATTATATATTCAATTTTCCACCACTTCTCTTTTCAAAAACTCTTTCGTAGGGCGGAGTTAAGGTTGGGAAATGCTCCAAGTCTTCTGCCTTCTTTACAACCTGTATTATTGCTATGCAATTCCATGTATGATCTCGTTTCTTTGAATTTTGGCCACAAAAACTCTTTTGATTTTTTCTGTTAGCAATAACATAAATTATGTCCTAGTTTTTTTATTTCTGGTTGTTTTGTTGTCTTCTCTGTTTCTGTTTTGTTTTTCTTTGGCTTTTGCCTAATAAATATCATCTTTCAAAAAAAAAAAAAACATTAATTAAGTGTCCTTTAGTTGATGGTTTTTCTTTTATTCTTTTTTTTTTTTTTTCTTTTATTCTCCCCCCCCCCCTCTTTCCTTCTTCTTCTATTGGTTATCATTGCATTGCCTGCAATTTTTTCTGGTTGCATGCGTTTTAGATTTTTGTGCTGTCTGCAAATGCATAACTTTTGAATAGAATCGTCACCGCCATTGCTTGGCTCTGATGCCATGCTAAATTATATGCAATCTCTCATCTCTTTTCGGCTGCTTTGAAAGTGACTTTTCGTGGTTGATGTTTGATAGTTTTGAGGCATGAAGTGTAAATGCATTAGAAGGACAAGATTCTTTGCATATGTCATACTTAAACCTTATGAACTTCATCACATAGCTGAATGTTCTAACATTATTCTTTGAAAAAAAAATTGTCTTCTTTGGTGAGATGCCGCATAAGCCATCTTGTCTTAATGACATCAAGTTTATGTTATAATTGTTTCAAAATGAGGCTCATGGTGTGCTATACTTATTGTTGTAATTCCAATAGTGAGCCACGAGGCTTTGGATTTGTTAAGTTCCGCAATGCTGAAGATGCAGCAGAAGCCAAACAACAGATGAACCATCAAGTTATTGGCGGACGTGAGATTACAATTGTCTTTGCGGAAGAGAACAGAAAAACTCCGCAGGAAATGCGTACGACTGCCCGCGTTAGGTGCGTCCTTGTTCTCTCCTTCCCCCTTGGTGACATAACTCTTAATTTTTCTCCCTTCTAACAGAAGTAAGCATGTCCAGGTTGAAGTTTAATAGCTTTAGTTATTGCTGATGATCTTTGGAATTTGGTGTACGCAGTAGTAGATACGGGGGTGGAAGCTATAGAAGGCGAAGTCCACCAAGATCCCCAAGGCGTCGATATCGCTGTCAGTTTCTAATGCTTGCCAACATCTTTTCTAATTGACATATCCAGATCTTTTTTTTTTAAATTTTTTAATTTTTTAATTTTTTAATTTAATTTAATTTTTTTTATGTCTTTTCTGCTTATGCATAATAATGGGATGATTCTATTTGTTTCTTGTTCAAATGCTAATGATGTTGTTTTTTTACAGCCTACTCACGTTCACCGTCTCCAAGGCATGACTCAAGGTTTGGAATTTTATCCTTTTTAGATGCTTGTTACCTCATTGCTTTTGGGTTGCATGCTACTCACTTGAAATGTTTTTTTTTTTTTTTTTTTTTTTGTTTAAATAAGTAGTTTTTCTTTATATTTGCCATATTATTGTTGTTGGTACTACTTTCTTACCCTAATTATTAAAGAAAAGAGAGAAAAAAGAACCTTCACATTTTATTTATCTCTTTCGCATTGTCTTGTCGGGACATTGAAGTTAAGGTTGTCTACACTTTAATTCCTCCGTGTAGCATTGAGATAATCATCTTGTTGTTAACTTGTCTTGTTTCACAATTTGTTTTATTTGGTACTCCAAGAAGTTTTTTGATGCCATAGCAGAGAATGCCGCTTGATACACGGCACTCAGATATTGTACAATGGTTTGCATAATTCAAATCCGACCAAATTGTGGAATCCACCGTTACTGAGCCACCGTCCCAATTTCAGATTAGATTAGTTTTTTGAAGCTCTTCAAAAAAAAAAAAAAAAAACAGTTTTTTGAATGTTCTCAATATCAGATTAGTTGAACAATTGTAATGTCTGCATCATGAAACTTGTTTGTTGAAATAGGATCAATGGAAAATTTTCAGTTTTAATTGTGCCATAAATATCCACCAAATTCGCAAGTCAGAGAACGAATAGGTGTATCTTTGGTCGATGATACTGCTGAGTTGGGACCAATATTTTGGACAGGTTAATTTGAATTGCTATTCAATTTCTAAGTGCCTCAATCTTCAAAAAAATAAAATAAAATAAAAATAAAGTAAAATCTAAGTGCCTTGGCATCATCCATCAGTCTCTGCTAGAGTACCAAAGTTTTTCTCTTGGTACTTCAAAGCAATGTTTAAAATATCGTTATCGCGTAATGTATCGCATCCTTTGGATATGTATACATATCGGTTATCTCATGGGATATATCAATTATATCGCGTAATGTATCTCTGTTGTTGGGAAGCATGGGAATGTTGGGAAATTGGTCAAAATTTTCAATGAAACTTTAGGGATTGTTGAAAAAGACATCAATACACTTAGAAATCAAAACATTACAAAAAAAAGTGCACATAATAATAGAGGTTTCCTTTATATGGCGTCTTAATATATTCGCTTTCCAACTGAACTGATGCAAGTATATTCAAAGTCTATTAATATAATTTAAAAACGTAAGAAGACATGCATGAAAACACAATAAATACATTTAAAAGCAAAAGAAGAATCACTAGATCAGGTTACATACATGCTTAATTTTGTGTTTGGATGCAAAGATTACAACTGATTTACGAGAAATTGAGAAATTTTGATTTTTTTCAATTTTCCGCAACTTGACCCATCTCTCCCAAATCTTGAAATCGAAGTTCCAAATCCATGATTTTTCATGGAAAACATGAAGAATCATATATTTGTAACCATTTGAAACTGGTTTAACGTGATTTACAGCAAAAACATGGATACAAAATCGAAAATGCTCATTGGATCAAATAAGTCGGATATATCGGCACTACCTATGCGTTTCGTATCGCACGGGTGGGATACAAGATATATCGTGGGATATATCGGCTGATATCGTCGATATTTAAAACATTGCTTCAAAGTTCCCTGATTTATTTTCTATTTTGGATATTTGATTGTTTACCAAATTTGGAGGTAGTTTTGTGCCATTCTTGTTATGTTACCTGTTCTGTTCTTGCTCCGTAATTGAAGCTAATCTTATTATCTTATTTATTATCTTATCCATAATATTTCTCTTATGTTCTATTATTTCTTGTGTAGATGTTGGAGCAAAGAAATACAAACTGATTATGCTATTGTTGTCTCATGGTCATCATTTTTTTTGAAGGATGAGGCAAATTTATTAGGGCCAAAACAACCAAAAAGAGCAGAATAAGACGAACAGAAAAAGAAAAGAAACAAAAACAGAAAGTAGAAAAAAGAGAAAGAAAAGCAGAAACAAAGGAAAAGAAAACTACAAAACAACCCCCCAGAAACAAAAAATCCAAAACCCGGAGCTCAGGCCAACCACTTCGAAATATATATAAAACAACTTGACTTAGGACAGTAACCACCGACTGACGCTGATTGCGGAAAACATCGCTTGTTTCTTTCCGACCAAAGTGACCAAAGCACGGTGAGGAGGGCCAATCTCCACTTCAGGCGACTGAGAGAATGTCTATCATGGTCATGCCAGATTCTGAATAGAGCCTCGATAGAATTTGGCATAACCCAACTAATGCTAAGCCATTTGAAGAATGTTGGACCACACCACCTTCGCGAAAGAGCAATGGATGAACAGGTTGTCAACAGACTCTTCGGCATCTATGCACATTAAGGAGGATCATTGACCTCTTTCAAAGATTATCCGTAGCGAGAACTCTATTTCTCCCCGCAAGCCAGGCGAACGCAGCTACCTTAGGAGGAGCCCATACTTCCAAATAGACATGGTGAAGAAATGATCTCCCGTTGGTGGAGATTGGATCAAAATCTGGTAAAAGGACTTAGTCGTAAATCTACCTGCACTCCCATAGCTCCAAGTTAAAGCGTCTTCTACCCCAGGCAATTGATATGCCCTGCAAATGAGACAAAAGGCACTGCAGATCATTGAATTCAATATCGGTCAGATCTCTCCTACAAGGAGGAATCCAAACACATTCTGAATCACTCGAGCAGAAATAGCTAGCAACTATAATGCCATTAACAAAACAAAGGCTAGCCAAATTTGGGAAGGACGCTCTATGGGTAGAATCGCCACACCACACTTCGTCCCAAAACCTAACCCTTTATCCTCACCCACTGCAAAATTGCAACCCAAAGACACCTTAGGGGCCACCTTCACAGCAGCCTTCCATAGGAAAGAAGCCCAGAAAGGGAAGACTCTTTTATCCACCAACCCATCAGAGTAGTGTCATATTTAGCAGCCAAAATCTGCCTCCACAGACCCTACCCCCCCAAAGAAAAGAAAGAAAGAAAGAAAAAAAGAATAAGGAGAGAAAGGGGCAGCACACATCTTATTGATTTGGTCAATCTACCAACCTTATTATTATTGTTTCACAATGCATGTGCCAAATACGTATTCCAAGACAGGCCAGCAGGGGAAAAGTCTCTTTTGAACAATATCACAGAACTTAGAATCTCCTATCTTGTATCATTTTAATAAATTGGCTCAAATGCTTAACCCATCAATTGATTGTAAGGCCATATTTGGATACATGTATTCCAAGGGAAAAGAACAAAAAAAAGGTAATAATTAGGCAGTGATTATTTTCATGAGCACCATTAAAACATGGATTCTATTCTTACGTGTCTTGTTTGGAAAGTGGAAATCATATTTTTTAGATGATGGTCATGTAGTTTGAAATTGTGCTGAAGAATCCAAATCATGTAAAACTTCAGTTAAGGAGTGATATTCTGTGACACTTATTTAGGGGCGAACTTCTAAACTCACTAGCAAGTTTGAAAACATAAAAGAAACTCATTAAGGGCCTGTTTGGCCGGGCGGATTGGAAGGATTGGATGGTATTGGAAGGGATTGGAAGTTAAATCCCGGGATTGGCCGGGCGTGCCTAACAGACCAGGTGATATGATACTGGGATATAGCAATCCCATGGATCTTAAGACAATCCACTGACAACACCATCATTACCTTTAAATCCCATCCAGTCCACCTTAATCCGTTCAAATTTGCCTGGGACGTGTTTGGTTCGAGGGATTGGAAGGGATGGGAAGGTTTAATCCCGGGATTGGCCGGGCGTGCCAAACAGACTCAATATAGCAATCCCGGGATATAGCAATCCCATGGATCTTGCACCAATCCACTGACGCAGCCATCATTACCTTGAAATCTATGCCATCCACCCTAATAGCATTCAATCCCTTACAATCCACCCGGGCAAACACGCCCTAAGAAATTTCTTGCTGGGGAACCTTCGGTTTTTCTTTCTTTCGTCCTTTTTTTTTTTTTTTCCCCCTTTGGGGTTTCAATTTGGATGTTCTCACAGGTTCTCTGCTTCCTGATTGTGAAAGGCTTCCACAAACTCAGGCCTTTTACCTGGATGTGTTTCCATACCTATGATTCTTTGATATTTGCTGTTCTCTCAGGCTGAACATGGCATGTGTTGTGATGGATCTGAATAACATGTGGCGGCCGTGTTTGTGCAGATTATTAAAGTGAAAAGAGACCCTAAAGAATTCATGGATTAGTAAAGTCTAAAGAGTAAAGAGACCCCAAAGTGACTGACAACTTGTTATCTTTCAAAGCTATTCAAGAAGTTTCATTACTGATCATCTTCACCAACTGTAACCCAAAGAATTACATACTGATTCCAGATATTGGGCTTTTGGCTTGTAAGGCTACCCACTAACTGGAACTGTCAAAAACAGACTATCATGGTTTGTAAGATAGATTGTAATCACAGACTAGTTTTAATGATTCTTTTTTTTTTTTTTTTTTTTTTTTTCAATCTTTTGAAGTTTGATACCTTGGTTTTGCATACTATCCAGTCAAAAGAGTCTAGAGCTTATAAAATGCCAAAAGAGAGAATCCTGGTCTCCAGAATACGGGACCCATCAAAGCCCATTTGTTGAAAAGTAAAGATAAACTGAGTTTTAAAGGAAGATGGGACAAAGAGCTGGAAAGTTTTCAGATGCCATCCAGCCAGTACACACATTTAGAGCATTACCCAAAAAGTGTATGGACCCAACGTTCATTATCTTGTGCAAGAATCTGTGGAAGTTTGCAGGTAAAAGTTGTGTCTGTAATGTTTAGATTCTGAACGAAAGAGATTCATGCGTGTTGAAGCATGTTTCTCATATTAACATGTGAAAACTGTTTTCAATTATACGATCTAGTATTTTATTTATTTAGTCATGTTTTGGTTAAACTTGCATATGGTTTAAAAAAGCGTTCAACCTTGTCAGCAGTTGAAATGGTGCTTCCTGTAGTTAATTGTGTTGTCCTGGTCGACAGTATTGATGTCATGCTCACCGAACTGATATTGCCATCCTCCACCTTTTATTTTTTCTGGGCACTGATTTTTATTTATGTCATGTATGGTTGAAAATGCAGAGAGAGGGGTAGAGGTTCACGGGATGATTATTCGCCGCCAAGGTCTGTCTCGCCATCTCCTCGCAATGAAAGGGATTACAAGGCGCAGCATAAGTCTTCGAGTCCAAGGAAGAGCAGTCGGAGTCCTTCCCATTCCCCATCCCGTTCCCGTTCCCCTTCTCCTTCCCGATCCCGGTCCCGGTCCCCTTCCCCCTCCCGTTCCCGATCCCGATCCCGCTCCTACAGGTAATCTGTAAATATCAAAGGTTTGCTAATCTGACATACATGTTTTAGGCATTAAGGCAACCTCTCTATACCACGGCATGTGCAAACCTGATACATGCGAAGGATCAGAACCGTCTGTCAGGCAGATCTGATCATTTAGGCACTGACAAAAAAGAGAAAAAGGTAGATCTATTAACTTATCAGGTGGGCAACATTATTCAAAACAATCGAAGGGCCTAGATGGTTTGGTCGTGTGCAACAGAGACCAAGAACTGCACCGGTTAGGAGTAAGTTGGTACAAGTTGAAGGCTCTAGAAGGGCTAGGGGAAGATTCAAAACGATGTGGATGGAGGTAGTAAGAACAGACTTGATAACTTGTGGTCTAACTGAAGTATGGCCCTTCGATAGAGTGGAATGGCGGAACATGATTCATGTAGCCGACCCTAATTAATTAGAATAAGGCTTGGATGATGATGATGATGTTTTCTTTAGTCGCCCACTTGTTTTGGACAGTGCCCTGCCTGATGAATGGGCACACTTTTTTTTCTTTCTTGGGCACTGACAGACTGGGTCCCACCTGGATGCCTTGGATCTTTCAAGTGTGCCAGGTTGGTACATGTGGTGTGACATAATGGGTTGCCATACTAGCTTATGGGATTATTAAAGCTCCTTGATCTATTTGAAGAATAAATTCTGTTTTGTTTGTTGAAAGGTCCTTAATCTATTTGAAGAATGAATTCTGTTTTGTTTGATTATGGTGTATGGTGAAGAAATTTGAACTGACACATTGATTTTGTCTTTTTGCATGCAGTCCTCGCTGACAGGGAAATGTTGTTTTAGACCACATATGGGCAGCAGCGGCCAGAGGAATCATGTGAGTAGGGACAAGATTAGTATTAGGTTTTTTTAAAACCAGCATTTTCTGGTGCATGTCTGTGATGGAACTGAATCCTGTGTTTTCGTGAATTTTTTTTTTTTTTTTTTTTGGTGGCATGCTCCGCTTTCTCCCGTACTTTGAAACTGTATGGGGATTTGAATCTGATCATGGTGTGCTTGTTCGCACTCCAAAACCATTTATGGGCATTGTATCTCACTCGTTTGTTTGGACATGCTTAATTGGTTGCTCAGTTTGTCATTGTCTATTTTGGTTTTCCATTAATTTTTCCTAGTCTGTTGGTGGAGGTGCTATATGTGTTGTCTGAATCACCCGCATTCGTCATTAGGGTCTGAATTCTTTACGGTGACCCAGACCATTGAATTGGTTTTCCAAAAGTGGTTCCCAGTCCTACGGGATGGGTTGGGAAAAGTGACCTCTGGCTTCGCCCACGACTTCCATTCCTTCGCGACTATAGGAGGTGTTATATAATGCTTGTTCCAAATCACCTGCATTCCTCATTGGTGCTACCATTCCCTTTCAGTGACCCAGATGATTTATCCAGTGTCCCCAAGCATAGGGGGCCGGTGTGCCAATAACTGACATCTAGTGAAAGAGTCCTAGCGCTCTGGTGGTATGTACCCATCCTCTTGCATGTGGAGTTGCACTTTTGAGGTTTTAGTCTGTACATTTACAAGTGAACTACTGAATGGCTTGGCATTGTTTCATTATCCACATGTCTGCACACGCATTCCATTATCTGCATGCTTGCACATGCATGATCTTAGTTAGCAAAACTCCTGTCTTAAACTGTATTATTGAAAAAAAAAAACATGAAATTGATTAAATGGTTCAAATTGGTTAAAAGCATGTAAATTGGTTAAACGTTTAAAACTCTGTATTTCAGAAGATAAGCAAATTTGGGCAAAACTGATTTAAACATTGTATTTTCTTTCCCCAAAAAAACTTCTCTCTCTCTCTCTCTCTCTCCCAAACTTTTTAAGGGAGGATTTCATGAAAAAGTAGGATTTCATGAAGTTGAAGAACAATGTTAACCTGCTATCTAATTGCCTATGTACGCTATACTGATGGACAAGATATTTTAATAATTTTAATTTTAAATTTATGTTTTAATCTTATTTACATGTAATATATACACGTCCTTAGGCTTTCTTTTTTCCCCACTCTTTTGAGTTGATATTCTATTAAAACTTTTCATTCTGCATTTTTTTCTTCTTTTAAAGTTTCCGTTTTTTGACTGAAATTTATTTATTTATTTATTTATTTTTTCACCTTTTACAGAACTGAATTAAACACTTTCATTCCTGTACCTGCCCCCGCCCTACTTTTGCCTTTTTGCGTAGTATGCGCAAGACACCCACTAATGACACGTGCAGCGCACGTGCATCAACTTCTGTTGGGACCTCTTTTTGTGATTTTTCGACTGTTGCATCTCTTGCGGGCTATGGATCCGTAAGGTTGAGGTTGGCTTACCAGGAGTTATTTTTTTGTGGCATAGCTCATGGTTGATGCAACAGACAGTAGGGATAAAGGTTTTTGTTTTTTTGAATCATCCCCAGGGACAATGGGGTTCTAGGTTACTGAACCGCATGTTCTGTGATCTGTAGTGGTAGTAGTCCCAATGAGTGAACAGCTGGTGCGCTAAAAACATTTGTAAGAAAATGGAATAAAAATTGCCAGAAATGCTTTTAGACGCCAGCTGTGCATTCTCTCTGAGGCTTCGGGAAAGGTTTAACCTCCCAAACTGATGTGGGGAAGATAACACCGTAGCCAGAAATGTAATACCATAGAGCCACGTTACTGTCTCTCAATCAGGATTTTCCATCTAGTGGTACCCATCATATGGATGGAAATAGGTTTAAGATAGTCTCTAAACAGTGGCATTGAAGGCCATGGTGGGAAGAGAAACAGTTGGGGCCTGTTTGGATTTGTGTTCAAACTAGGGAAAGCAAAATCTTCCCTCATTGTAAACTCTCTCTCTCTCTCTCTCTCTCTCTCTTTAAGTCAAAATGGTGGGAATATAGAGATTCCCTCTGATGTTATGTTTGAATTGAATGGCAAAATTAGAGTAGAGGGACGGGAAGGGGTTAGGTTTTCAGTTTAAAATATGGTTTCAGTTTGATTTTGAAAACGTTGTCTATCCATAATGAGGACCCTTGGTTGGATAGTTAAGATTGAAGGATAACTTGGTCAAGTGTATATGTAGAGAGAATTGTCTTTACGCTATTCTGACTCTACTGTTAACATATCTGCCTCTACACCACCGGGTTTGTTAGAGGTTAGGGTTTGCCTGAGCCTCGACCATTCCATCCCAAACCTAACCTTTGATTGAGTACTCTATGGACTACCCAACCCACTAAAAAATTTATCAATCTTGATCTGACCACCATTTAATTGTAATTGGGTTAGGCTCAACTGACCCAATCCGACCTACCATGACCGAATTTAAGTTTTAAGGTTGGGACGTAAGGCTGAGGTACATAAATTTATCACCTGTACTTGATACTTTTGGGTTTGGGTCGAACTTGGTCATCTGGTCCAACCCATTGACAACCTATAATGGGTTGGCCAGGTTGGTTAGGGTTCAACCCAGGCCCAGCCTGTGTAATCTGATGGATTACATTAATAGCCTAACCCCAAGCCGGACCCATGACAGATTTAGCTTGGCCAGAACCTGCCTCAAAAAGAGGATTGGATCAGCGGCCTTTTTTGTTTTACCCCTTAACAGGTGGTCGGGACGGTTATCCGTCGCAATCCGCTTCCGCCTCCCGGACGGTTATCCGTCCGGGCAGGGCTCTGTGGGGATCATCGTGATGTAATTATTTTATCCACGCCGTTAATCATTTTTATATGATCATTTTAAGGTATTATACAAAAAATGAAGCAGATAAACAGATCCCGTGGACGACATCAAAGGAACATGCAGTGATAATGACACCCACCGTTGAAACATTTCTAAGGGCCACCGTGATTTTTTTTTACCACCCAACCTATTAATAAGGTCATGCAGACTTGGATGAAGTGAAAACACAAATTTCATCTTGATCTGACACTTCTCCAGCTCCCAGGAAGTTTTTAATGGTGGAAGTTTATTCCACAATTTGTGGTCCAATTAAGCCCTGAACCTACCTCAATTTTTGGCCCACAACTTAAAATAATCATATAAAAACAATTAACGGTGTGGATAAAATAATTACATCACGATGGCCCCCACAGAGCCCTGCCCGGACAGATTACCGTCCGGGCGGGGCGTAGGACGCAATCCGCGTCCCTTAACAGGTATGTAAAAATTAGAGGTTGTACAAGCTGATTGGTTGATTATGTTGTGGTTAGTGTGAATAATCAGAGCTGTATGGGTACTTACCTTGTCAATGGGCACTAAGAGAAGTAAACTTTCAAATATGTATATGAAGCCCCTAAAAATTAAAAGAGGACTGAGTCAATGTTAGGTTAACCTCTAACCCATTTTTTTCAACCATAATTCAATGGTATTTTCAAGGCCAAAAGTAGGAACAGATAGTTAGGTTATCAGTTGTGAAATATTGGATTTGACCTATTTAAAAAAGATAAATAAAGCAAGTCAGATGCATTTATTGTGATGTTTGCACACTATGTGGGAAGCTCATAGTGTTAAGTCAGTTCTTAATCCCACATGGGTGTGTATCTATTCTGGCCCATGCAGTAAACATCAGAGCTGTCTGTCATGCGTGGCCCCACCATGTATACAGCCTCGGCCCGAAATCAGGTCAGTTAACTAATTAAGTAGGCCACATTATAATATGAAACAAATGTATGGAGCTTGCTTGCTTTAGCCGGCTGGGTTGGAGGATGGACGCAAATTTCCAATCAGCGGCTGTGATGAGAATCACCCTCCATTTGTGAGTATCTTTATACAGTTTGTGTGGGACAAACCACTCATATGGCCCCACCATGGATAACCCATGCATTGAAACTCTTCCAGAATTATAATTATAGCCATTTAAGCTTTGGTCCCTTTTGATGAACGTGGACTGTCGCCATATTTTCTTTCTTAACGTTGAATCTTCTGGCAACCATGGAAGTGAAAATCCCATGGGCCATATGCAATTGACCCACTGAATTATGGGTCCCACGTGTACAAAGTGACTGCCTAAATGTATTGTTGAGCTTTGTATAATACCTCAAATTGCAGACTCGGCATGTGAGATCTCAGGACTGCGCAGAGATAAGAGAAGACGTGCCCATCTGAGTGGATCGGCTTGATTTTGCATCATCTATTCTTCATGGCTGGGCCAACCTATTGGACGGATTGGATGTGATACATACGGGACACGTTAACATTGTGGCCAACTGGTGGTGTAGAACTGATTATTCAAGAATGCATTATTAATCCAGGGTCGGGATACACTGTTGGATTTGGGAATTGGAAAACTATGTACATTACATTTAGTTTTAAAAAAGAATTAAAAAGAAGAAAGAAGAATTTGTTGGACTTGTACAGGACTGCGGAAGCACATTTATATGAATCAAGCAAGGTATTACAATCGCACGATCAAGTCCAAATGTACGTTACATTTGATTTTTAAAAAGAATTAAAAGAAGGAAGAATTTATAGGGCTTGTAGTCTAGAATCACTTGGCTTGAAGCTTAATCTTTCTTCCGAATGATTTAGAATCACTTGGCTTGAAGCTTAATCTTTCTTCAGAATGATTTAGAATCACTTGGCTTCAAGCTTAATCATCCTTGGGATAGTCAATCTCCAAGATATAACAATGCAGTTTAGTCACAACGTGTACTTTGTTGGGAAACTGCAAAAGCACACAAAGAATCAAGTAAAGTACTATCAATCGCACAACTAAGTCCAAACACAAACCATCCAAATTTTTTATGGAAAAATCATTCCAGAAAAAAAATCACGGCACAAAGCAGAAATTACAAGAGATAGAGATTACCGATTTGAACAAGCCTCGAATCTGCACCACAAGTCCAAGCTATGCCCTGAAAACCCTTAGGAATGAATTAGAAAGCCTAGAACTCCTCTCCTCATTCCCAAATCTTGATTACACTTCACTATATATAGCATAGTATAGTATTACAATCGGAATAGAAAACAAATCCCACACTTATGCAATTCTGCGTGCTTGCTCGATGGCACATTCGATGAGACTTCGATGGCATCAAACACTTTCGATGACATCGAGTAAAACACCAAAATGCTTCGTCAACAAAATATGGACTTTCTGAATTTTTCTAATGGCATCGACCACTTGCTCGATGACATTGAGTAGTCTATCGATGGCATCGATAGACCCTGTTGTTTACATATTTAAGGCGTCAACAACACACTCGCTATACACGGGCTCTAACCACTCTATAGCCTTACCCTGAAGTAGAAAATAATAATAATAATAACAGAATATTCTCACAAAGAGAGATAATTCTTGTGAAAATCGGATTGAATGAAGTCTTTAAATAGACTTGGGATGATGGGTGCAAACAAGTACCATTTCAAAGAAATGAAACCTAACTCAGCTGTTCGAGTGCAACATATGTGATGGTTGGGTCTTACGCCCAAACCAAGAGATGGAGAAACAACACTTTGGGTATGCATCAGCATACTCAAACCACACAACATGCTTACACCACACCCACATCTACACCATTGCATGTCACGCCCCAGACTCGGTAACCGGACTCACAAGGAACCCGATAGCCGGTTCTGGCCACGATAGCCTCCGTAGTACCCCATTCTCGGCTCCTGAGGCAGGTTCCGAACTTAGGATCCTATAAGGAGGATTTTCATAACCATATATTTATTCTAAATGCGAGCATACCCAAGATCACAGTAGGTAAATCTTGAAAATAACAAAGGGGCACATTACAAAATCCACTATAAATTTGAACTTTACAAGTACATAGCTGAAGGGAAATACATCAGATAACAAAAGAAGGAAGAAGATCTGCAACACTGGGGCCCTCGGCTCAACTCTAATCCAAGCTCCGCCGCTACAACACTGACCTAGGATCTCCTTCACGCATCAATCGTGCATAAGCTTATAGAAGCTTAGAGGGTGTGGAAGTGTGTGATAATGGTGCACAGAAGAATATTAGAAGATATATCAAGGGAAACATGATCAATGATATTATCACTAGCCTTACCGAGGCTTGTCATGAATACAATTTAATGAGTACTAGGCGCAATACCAAGGTGATGCATAAAGGGGCTTATACAGCTGATGCGAATGCAATGCGAAGAGATACCAGTCCTCATATTTATTCCACATATCAATACATTTCCATCATAAGGAAATCACCGGGGTCCAGTACACTGCTGGATGACTGCCGCTCTCCAGACCCGCCCAGTCAAACGAGCGTAATAAACCTCACTACCCGCCTGTGGACAGCCAATCACGAACAAGGCTTGTCAGCAGCGGACCCATTTACGAGTTGGTCAGACTCAACCTAGCAATGCCTTCTTACACCAGGCGGGTAAGGCCACACTCCTACCCAACCGACTACACGACAGTGGGAATCGCGGCCGGTATAAGGCCCTCGTGCGCTCATAGTTTTCACTTGGTCACGGCGTTGGGGCAGATCATTGGTACCATGGAAGTTTTGAGAATTTCACTCATGGGTAACCTATGCACTTTATATGTTCAAGTAACATTTTCGGTGTCCACACATACGGTCATCAACAAATGTCCTTGTGAAGGCAAGGCCCTGATGAAGCAATGACGTTATTATCATGAAATGCGATGCCAATGCATGAGTCACGCATACAGATCATGCACTAATTCCAAGCACTCGGTGTGCACAAGGGGAGAAACTCCATCCCTCTATCATATCAACCCAATAACCACACACAATGCAATCCATTCACGCAAATGATGCATATGAGTCATAAGGGTGTAAGTACACCACTTGGCGATGATGACATGGAACATACTCCTCCTTCCCAAGGAGGGACTAGGTCTAGATACATAGACAGGTACTCTAAGGAGCAATCCTCTAGTGGGGGCCCAATACTTAGGGATATCCCACAAGCTAAGATAGTCATAAAAGCCCAAGGAAGAAGCGGTCCTAACAAGGGTCCAAGGTGGGCCTTCAACCACCTATAACAACCCTATGGACCTACCTTAGGGCTACCAAGGAGGACATCCAAACTCAACTGTGTCTCAAAAGGTAACTCGCTACTACAGACATAAGAAACGAGGCCCAAGGCCTAAGCAATACATGGCCTAGTGGGCTATACCTAAGCCCAACACTTAGGCAACATGGTGGGCCCTCAAGTAAAGTTTTGGGCCCAACCATAAGATCACAAACCCATACATTGTGGTGGGCTTAATGGGCAGCCCGGTATTCCAATCATATGGGTAAATTCTTATGTTTGAAACAAGTGAGTTGAGCCTCTCATCTTAGCCCAAGTATGGTTAATTTAATGGGCAGCCAAGGGCCCAACTAGAGTATTTTGGCCCATAAAACCCATCACAATAGCATGTTAAATATAGGCCCAAAAGTTAGGGGCCTATCAAGAAAGTTCCAGGACAATGGGCTTAGGAAATCCAACAGATAACTACGAATATTGGTCCAATAAAAACCCAATTGAAGTGGGCCTTAAGAGTGCACTAATTAAGCTCAAAACTTGATTAGAAATAGGGCAAGATATGTACAAAAATATCCCCAAATCTGGTGGGCCATGCTGCCCCAAAACATGCATTTATGGGCAGCAACTTTGGGCATATTGCTGAAATTCCAGCCCACCCACTACCTAGACTTGCTAGAAATTCAATAATAATTAATTTATACAATCATTTTAATCCTTGGTGGCTCACACATGTCATAAAGGGTCCTACCAGATGAAAGGAGTGGATAAAACACATAATTCAGGTGGGCCATGTTGCTGGACTGGACATCCAGCAGTAGCTTAATGGGCTGGGCATCCCAGGTGGGCGGTCCAAGGGGCTGGGACGGCTGCCCCCTTAAACACATCAAAGTGGGTCCCACATGGAATATGGGCCACACACATGGGGTCCACAATGCGTAGGATGGCGTGGATAAAACATACATCATAGTGGTCCTTAGGAGGGTGGACGGCCAGCCCATGGTTGGACGCCAGCCTTGCTGGAACGTCTAGCTATGGGCTGCCATGCTTTATTTTTTTGAGGTGAAAATGGTGGCCCACACCCCCAAGATGGGTCCCAACATGATGGGCCACAAGATGAGCTATTAGGGGAGCCACAAACCTAAGCAAAACATGAAGGAATTTCATGGACAACAAGGTAGGAAATTAAAAATCTACTGCACAAAATGTTGCTATCCATATAATGTACACCCCAAAAAGTGGGCCCAAACTTTGCTTAGGAGGGGAGGGATGAATGGTTGATATTTTTTCCATAAAATACAGTAAGGTGGGGTCCACAAAAGTGGCCCACCACTCAGAACATCAAACTGGAATTTGTGTTTTCCCTTCATTCTATAGGGCTGGACGGTCCAGCAAGGTGGACCGTCCACCCCCTATGGGCCTACCCTTTTGGGTTCCTTTGAATGGACAAATGGAGGTGTGGTTCATCACACTTCAAGGTGGGGTCCACTCCTTCAAAATGCACCCCACAACAAGAAGAAAAAGAGTAGAAGTCATGGACCAATCCCATGCCAAACATCAACTACAATAGTCCATACAAACAGTCCAGAAATTCTGGACAGCCATATATGGTTGGACATACCAGCCCATAACTAGATAAATACAACAAATAAAGAGAGGTGTAGCCTTCCTTAGTGGGCCCCACACATGTCCAGATCAAGAACTTAAGACTACACACCTTGCATGCATCATTTGGGCAGCAAATGGGACACCCAAAATCATGAAATAGTTGGCATGGGCGTCCCATTATTGCTGAAATTTCTGGACGTACCAGGCCCACCAAGTGGGCCACATATATCATCAGAGAAAATAAGAGAAAAGGAAAGGTAGGAGAACAATCCGGCCATAGGGAAAGGGCTCCGCCACTAATGAGCCCTTCCAAGAACAATCACACCCATACATCCTCATTGATTTGTACTTACAACATAAAACTAACACATACATGGTCTATAATCACAATGGATGGTTGGGATGCCATCCCAACATGATGTTAAGGTATAGATGACCTTATAATGGTTTAGATCATGAGATACATCATGATGGGGTCCATAAAGAATGACCCCATCATGGAGCAATGCATGTATGTAGGATGAGCCAAGGGCCACATCCAAGGGATCAAATAGGATCCCCACCATGGATTGGTGGGTCCCACATGTTCCATTCATGAAGAAATAAGAGGATCAAGAGAAAGAAAAGAAATCAGCAAGTTGTAGCCACCTTCAAGATCCACCTTCAACTTCAAGTCATAGACTTCCTAGCTCCAAAGGTGGGATTCTAATGGTGGTGATGATGTTAGGAAGGCTAGATTGGAAGGAAGAAGAGGAGAAGGTTGCTGGATTTTTGGGAAGGAAGTAGACGTTCCACCCTTGCAAGAGAGAAAGAATGAGAGAAATGAGGGAGGAGAGAGAGAGAGAGAGAGAGTTTTCTAGCAATGAAATGATCGAGTTTGTAAGAAAAAGAAACCTATGGGAGGAGAAACCAAAGTGACAGGGTAGGGTAGGCTTTAGGTGGTGTGTGTGGGGGTGTGTAGTGTAAGCTATGGAGTTTTTATGTGGTGTTACATTGGAACTTGTGCCAAGAGTGGGGTCACATGCACTACCCTAGGTGGGCCACATAATTAAGGGTCATTTAATGAAATGTTCATAACTTATGATCTATATATCGGATGGACGCACAAGATGAGTCGTCGGAACTACAATGACGATGCGAACAAGATGGCATAGGTCTCGGGCCGATCGGAGTCGGGTCAACGTGACCGGACTTAAGGATGACTGCAAACACAATCTGAGAGTTACGGGTCCTCGGGATTCGACTGGTAGGACCGCGAGACCAAGGGAAACAAAATGCATACCTACACACACATGCACACACAGGAACTCGGGTCGGGTGCACGCCCACGACTTGGCCCTGTCCAGTCCAGCCCCGCGAGAGTATTACAAAGAAATGGTGCACACTCAAATTCTCATCTCTCTTAAAGGCCAAAGCATTTAATTTCAACTCCCACTCATAACCACTTTGAAATCCCAATGATTTCCAACATGGACTAAAAGTAATGCAACATAAGAAAGGGACGAAAGAGTATAGTTTGTTAGAAAATTTGGAAGGAAAGTGGTTTGGTTGAAAAACTTTGAAAGAACCAATTAAAAAAAAATAAATCCGCATGTTTATGAACCACGCAACATAGGGGTGTTAATGGGTTGAGCTCTATCCAAGCCTGAGCCGAGCCTTAATAGTCCAGCCTACATGTTTATGAACCCAAATCAGAGAAAGCGAGAGAGAGTCCAAAAAAAGCCTCACCCTTATCAATAATCTTCTGAAACCCACCCCACCTCTCCTTATCTTTTTTTTTTTCCTTTCAAAATTTTCTTTTCTTTAGATTCCTCTTTGGCATTTTATTGATGAAAGTTAGGGTCTCAACGACTCTCTCTCTCTCTTTAAATTTTAAGATGCACCTGAAATGATTTTATTCATTAAAAATTAAAAAAATTCAAACCCTAAAGATCTAGGCCGAGCTTATGGGCTTTTAGACATCTAGTCCAAGCTCTACCCGAGTTTGAAAAATGCTTCATTTTAAAGCCCGAGCTTGGCCCTCGGGTGTGATTATCTAGCCCAAGTCTGACTTGAGTTGAGCCTAGCATGGAAGCCCGATGGGCCAACCCAACCCATTGACACCCCTACCTACATGTTTCAAAATTTAAGACATTTCATGTTAAAGTGGAAGAGGATTTTTTTTTTTTCCTTTTCTCTAGATTCCTCTTTGACATTTTATTGATGGAAGTTAGGGTCTCTCTCTCTCTCTCTATAAATTCTAAGATGCAGCTGCAATGGTTTTATTCATTAAAAATAAAAAATAAATCAAACCCTAACTGTAACACCTTGAACTTTTCAATACCCGAGTATTGAAAGTTATCGAGTGTTACCATAAAATTTAACTTATTATGTACATGTGTATGATACCAATCTAGCTATCTTAACCCTACATATATTCTCCAACACGAATCTGACCGTTGGGAATAATATACATTCATAGATCAAGCAATCTAACTGTTGATTTTAATATAGGATAATCATATACCCAAATATTCTCACTTGTCCATCATAGCCAACTGCTCAGTCAAATATGCACTGCTAGATAGAGACATCTAACCGTCCACTTTAATTCTGGACCACCCGATCGTAGTAAACTAGCTACTTGATCTCTACATCCGCTCGTACACACATTAAGTTGAGATTCTGATCTGTTTCACCTATTCATCACCTATGAATATGCTTAATCCACCATTAGAACTACAATCTGAGAAACTTACACATGTGAACAAGACACCGAATCTAATAATATACATGTTCTGCCTCTTAATCACTCTAAAAATCCACATGATCGTCCATTTACAAAACTGACCATACACCCACTCACATACATGATCAAAGTACTAATCATCAAGTTTTGCTATTTTTAACATGTCATCTGACTATCTATTATGTTGGTTGATATATGTACGTTCCCTTAATTAATTTGGTAAATAATTCTTTATTCATATTGATTTAGACATAATTTCTTTTATAAGAATTACTTAGAAACATGGCTATAACCATGTAGAACCATTAGATTTTCCAAAACTCTCATATCAGTAATAATTACAAAAATGCCATTAACCTAGACCCTTGAATTCTAGATCACATGGTTCCCACAATCCGTTTGATGTGAAATTTTATACCATGCTTATGTATCATAAATTAACTATGTCAAATTTCAGTCCTTTGATCATTATAAAAGTGACCCAATTGACAAATTAGCCCCTTAACCGTTGATTTTGGTGTCCATTGAGTGAAGAAACCTCGTGGGTAGTCGTAGTAGGATATTTTCTTTCATATAAACGACTTGGATTGCCTATAATATGGACCAAGTATGAAATATGAAGACCCCACTTTGGTAAGCTTTTCCTTAGGCGCGAAGTTATCTTTTAAGGCTTACTGACTATATATAAATCTAGATCTTCAGATTTAACTACTTCCTTCCGTCCATCGCAACTCAAACTTGGACCACAGCTTAGCGTTACATGAGTATGATATCATACAAATTTTAGACCCCTATCTATGATCCTACACCATTGAACGCTGAAGTCAGTTCCTTCCTTTTGACGTACAAGATGAAATTTTAGATCTATGCATTTCCCACTATCGATCAACTACCAAACTTTATTTAACCATTTACCTATCTTAACTACACATTTCTCCCAAATTTGGCTCCTGATCATTAAGTGTGAACCATTAATTTAAATCAAGTTTGTTTTTGGCACCACTAGGAGAGTTATCAAAGACAAGCTAATCCAAGATTTGTATCTGCTCCATATTTGTAACCCTGGCCTAACAAAACCCTGCGGAGTTGATGAATGGAGTGGATCCCTCAATCTCATATCACAATGGGCCCCACTCAATCCAGGATTGTGATTGCATCTGAACACACCATGCCGTGCGCACGAATCGGAAAACCAGAAACTTCTGTTTCCCATCCTTCTTCCACTTCTTATTTGACATTAGTGATCTCCTCATGAATCTAGGGAGAAATAATCTCAGCCGTTCATAGTCCATTCAAGCTTAAATTAATGAGTTGTCCGTGCATGTAAAGATGATGTTTGAATGAATTTTCTTCCACTCCCTGCGTTTTGAATCCTCCTACAAGTTTGAAAGAAAATCTTCACTAGCCGATCTATGGGACCCACACTCCTCTTTCAACGTAGAATTTGACTAAAAGAACCGGGTTATAGCGCCCGAATTCTTCGGTCTTTGGCAAACATGCATTGTGGAAGCGTGCGTTCGCTTGAAGCTTCCAATAACGAACCCACCAATTAAACTACTATAGACCTTCGATTTATAGGATCCTTGAGCTTCCATTGCTCAATCTAGATCGTCCAGCAAGTCCCGTTCGAAGGAAAACACAATGGATGGAATCTGCCATGATAGCACACATCTTCTTCATTTGAACCAAAACCAAGACAACACTAGAGGGCCCCAAAACAAGATCGAAGACATCCATCAGGTGGGATTCTTGATCAATGTTCATCCCTTAAATCCTCACTAGAAACCCTCATGAAAAGAATTAACTAATCAGAAAAAAAAGGAGAGAGAAAATCTATGTTAATAATAGCGTGAAGAACCCGTTTATGCCCCGCGACATCCATCCTTACGCACGGACCTTCTAACCTCTTGGAAAGTGCTATAAAACACTCCCTTACATGAGGAAGGGGCCATAGAAACTCGGAACGGAGATAGATAAAAAAGTGAAGTCGAGAGAGAGAGAGAGAGAGAGAGAGAGAGAGAGAGAGAGAGAGAGAGAGAGAGAGAGAGCAGTTGGTTCATAAAGAAGGGCTATGTGCATTCAACCGGTAACTCACCAGGTCGCGAGTGACATCTAGATCCGAGTCCTCTAGCAACCAAAGGTTAGGAAAAAAAATAAAAAATACCTATTTTAATCCCTAGTTGCTAATCCATTTAAAGTAGTTAATCATAAACTACATACATAGATCTATAGATCGAGTCAAACCAAGACGACTTAGAAGGCAAATCCATTGACCAAGGGATTGGTCAAGATGATCAAGGTAAGAAAGTATCTACATTAATTATTCTCAATAGGATTGGAAGTTTACTTTGATCCTAACTATACAATCATGAAAGGTGATGATCTAATCATATGAAATGTGTTAGTTATGCTAGGGTTGGGACACGACAACGCAAATCTAGCAACATTAGGGAGAAATTGAGTTTAAGAGGTGAGGGATTCCTTTAAGCTTACATTAATTCAAGTTGGTTTAACTTATCCTGTTCTTTCATATGCTTCCATGTTACTATGAATCCTCCCTACAAATATTTAATTTACCACCATCGATTATTTATCTTTTGAGAATTATGATTAAGGTATGATTTTAATCATGCGTGAGCTTTACGAAGTTATGTGAGGGTTATTTTCCTTTAGGTTTACAATTTTAAACTGAATTGATTACACCTGTCTTATATGTTTAAAATCTCTATTTTTATTGTGAATTTTTTATGCATAGTTTAAAACACTACATCACTATTTTGCATGCAAGTACTATGTTGAAAACCCCATTTCTAGTGATCAAATAAATATCATAGACGTAATGCGGTTCGGGTAGCGACCCCCTTGGTCGACACATAATTCTATAGATTTTGGGTAGTGGTGCACAAATCGATGTAAGTAATTCGCAATGCCTGTTACATCACTTCCAGGATTGGATATCGCAAATAGTCACTCTATGAACAAGTTGTGTCATATAATTCATTCGATCCATGTGTTGTGCCACCTTGAGAGGTTCGCGTAAATCTACGTTAACGTTGTACACGCCGATGAATCTCCATAGTATGGGATGCGGGGCGAGCCGAATAATTCTAAATTATTTTCCACATTGTGGCGATCGCTAAGGGCCTATTTGATTTTCTAATTACAGAGGTAATTCAAGGTAAATGGGTAATAATTATTTACCTCCGTATTTCCAGTTGGATTTCCAAGGTGATTTTACCGCCACCTTTCATTTATAGCACTCCTCACGTCACCCGAGGAGAAAAAAGTTAAATCGTGGGGCCCACCTTGATGTTTGTGTATTATCCACAACGTCCATTCCTTTAGCCAACTCATTTTAGGGCACGAGCCGAAAAAAAGAGGCAGATCAAAAGATCAAGTGGACCACACCACTGGAAACAATGGGAATTGAACTCCTACCATTGAAAGCTTCTTGAGGACCCCATAAGTTTAGGATCAAACTGATATTTTTGTTTCCACTTTATCCATGACTGTGTGACCTTATTAACAGGTTGGATGACAAATAAACATCACTGTGGGCCCTAGGGAGAAAACAACTTTCAACCATTGACGTTTTAATGATCATTGTTTCTTAAGGTGTGGTCCACTTGAGCTTTTGATTTTCCTCGTTTTTGGGTTCATGCCTTAAAATGCATTTTTTTAAAGGATGGATGGTGTGGATGACTCATATATATCATGGTGAGGCCCACATATTTAAATCAGTAATAACAACGTTTGTATGGACCGATTTTCGAAACGTAAATCCTGGCGACTTTCAAACAGGTGTAGTAATAATAATCAGGTAATTCCGTGTATTTACCAGGGAAATTAAAAATCAAACAGCCCCTAAGTGTATCTCATGTAGGTTGCTTGTACATATTGATTCCTCTTGTAGTAGTGGAGTACGGGACGTATCAGAACTCTTACATTACTTTTATGAATCTCTTGAATTATTGTTAATCTTAAAGGATAACCATCACTATGAATAGGGCATTGACCCTCTTCAACCGTACAAATGATGCAAGTGATGTATAGATTGAAGACCTAGAGGACCATCTCCCTATGGAAGACTATAGTACTGAATGAATAAGAAGATAATTTTATGATTTAGTTTTGTATTTCCACCGCAAACTCAATAATGTAACAAGCTCCCATTGAGAGGGCATTTGATAATTTGTTAAATTCTTTTACTCAAATGAAATAATAAATACGGTTGATTTTATTCTCATAAATAGTTACCTTTATAAATGTAACTGGACGTGATCTAAATGAAAAAAAATGGTGCGATTTTTAAAACATCAAATTTATACATTATTAACACCTGAAATTCTCGGGCATGAGTATGTACTTGGGTCTCAAAAATTTGGGATGTTACAC
This sequence comes from Magnolia officinalis, assembly GCA_021015155.1. Taxonomy (NCBI): domain Eukaryota; kingdom Viridiplantae; phylum Streptophyta; class Magnoliopsida; order Magnoliales; family Magnoliaceae; genus Magnolia; species Magnolia officinalis. Next base: position 26,787,274 of record JAJHSJ010000013.1, on the reverse strand, counting down.
CTACGAGCTGGATCAAGCTTACAAGCTTTCAAACATCTAGTCTAAGCCCGATTATATTTTGAAATAGGGCTTCATTTTTAAGCCATAGCTCAATCCTTGGGCTTGATTCTCCAGCCCAAGTCTGGCCTGAGCCGAGTCTGTCCTAGAAGCTTAACAGGCCAACCTAGCCCACTGATACCCTTACCTCTACATTTTCAAAATTTAAGACATTTCAGTTTAAGATGGAAGAGTTGTGTATTGGTGTTGATGCCTATCAGACTTTAATCAATACTACAGTAAACGAGAAAGGTTTATAGAAATCAGGTGATAATCGGTTATTAATATGACTCTTTTAGTGTAGATCGATTGTCCATGCTAATCACACAACTTTTCCATTATAAATGGTTTTTCAGTTTGGTGCCTTTTGATCATGTACAATACATGAATTTCATAAGTGCTCTAAACAATTAGCCTTCATCTCATAGAAAGCGAACCAATATCCACACTTATATAGGTGAATTCCATCACATGTATGTAGTAATTAATACACTACTAATATATGGCATACTAATATATAGCATATGGATTCATTATTTTAAACCCAACCCTTACTTATTATTGCTCACACTGTTTACACCCATAGAAAAGGGCAATCCCAATGACACAGCTAAATCAGTCCTGAGCAACTTGTTATTTATTCATTGAAAGCCTATTTCATAGGATCTCCACTTGTATAGGTTGAGTTGCTGTCACTGATAGCTCATACTTTTAAACTCAGCCCCATTCCCTTTAATGTATCAGGAACCAACTTTTTAGGAAGTCCGTTGGACATAGGGTCTGATGAATTCTTTTTTACCTTACAAAATCAACAACTATTATTCTATCATGCAATAAATGTCTCACTATGTTATGATGGAGTCTTATATATCTACTTTTACCATTATATATCTTACTTTTGGCCTTTGATATAATTGTTTGACAATCACAATGTAAAGATATAGTTGAAACATTTTTAGCCATTAAAGTATATCAGCTAAGACATTTCTAAGCCACCTAACTTTTCGTCTTGTTTTTTTAAGAAATGAATAGAGGTATGCTTGGTAGACTTTCAAGAGACAACTTCTTTACCCAAAGTGAAAACATATCCACTATTAGATTTAGTTTCATTTGAATTAGTGATCCAGTTAGTATTAGCTTATCCTTCTAATATAATAAAAAAAGACCAGTAGAATGAATACCGTAAGAAATTATATTTTTTAAATATCTTAGAATTTTAGATAAGGATTCAAATAATCATATCAAAGGTTATGAGTATATCAATTTAATCCTTCTAATTTAAAAGTTATGTCAAGCATAATGCAATTCATAAGATATATATATATATATATATATATATATATATATATATATATATATATATGTATATATATATGCATCTGGTATTTGCATAGCATGTGGGTATCTACCCTTGCTTCATCAGGGCCTTACCTCCACAGGAATATTTGTGGATGGCCGTATGTGTGGACACCGGAAATATTAGTTGAGCATACTGGGTGCATAGGATGCCCATGGGTGAAATTCTCAAAACTTCCATGGTACCAAGGATCTGCTCCAATGCCGTGACTGGGTAGAATATATGAGCGCACGAGGGCCTTATACCATTAGGTCGTAACTCCCACTGTCATATAGTCAGTTGGATAGGGGTGTGGCCTTACCTGCCTGGTGTAGGAGGCATTGCTAGGCTAAGTCTGACCATCTCGTTAATGGGTCCGCTACCGTCAGGCCTTACTGGTGATTGGCTGTCCACAGGCGGGTAGTGAGGTCTCTTACGCTCGTTTGACTATGCGGGGTCTGTAGAGCGGCAGTCATTCAGCAGTGTAATGGACCTCGGTGATTGAAAATGTACTTGACTTGTTGTTTGGATATGAGCACTGACATTACTTGCATTGCATTAGCATTGGCTATGTAAGCCCCTTCATGCACTGCCTTGGTTTGGCGTCTAGTACTCATCGCATCGTATTCATGATAAGCCTTGGTAAGGCTGGTTATATCCTCATTGAGCATGTTTCCCATCTTGCACCTCCTACTATTCTTATGTGCACCATTGTCACACACCTACACCACCCTCTGAGCTTTTATAAGCTTATGCACGATTGAAGGGTGCAAGAGATTCTAGGCAGGCGTTATAGCAGCAGAGCGTGGAGTAGAGCTGAGCATTTGAGGACTCCAGTGTTGCCGACCTGTCTCTCCTTTCCTTTTTGTCTCATGTATGTCCTTTTGGACCTTATGAATGATTGTAAAAGTTCAAATTTATAGTGGATTTTACGATGTGTGCCTTTGTTATCCTCAGATGTTCTTGCTGTGATCTTGGGTATGCTCGTATTGGTAATGATTATATTGTTATGAAAAATCCTCCTTGTAGGATCCCCGGATCAGAACCTGTCTCAGGAGCCGAGAATGGGGTACTATGGAGGCTGTTACGGTCAGAACCGGCCATTGGGTTCCTTGTGATTCCGATTACCAAGTTTGGGGCGTGACAGCGTGTGAGTGGAGAAGAGAACGCACGCCCCTTTTTAAAATGGAGTGGGCATGTTTCACATCATACTTGGATTGGGTTTCTCTAATTTTTCATTTTCTGACGATATTTCTTTAAATCTAATTCATCCATTGTTTTAGAGTCGTCGAATAGAGCCGGGGTATATAATTTTCTTGGTGATTCGAAATTTAGATTGGCCAATCTTAAATTTTTTCCTAACGAGTACCAAAACGAACTTGATATCAATTAATGGTCCACACTTAATAATCAGGGCCCAATTTTATGAAAAATGTGTAGTCAGGATAGGCATACGGTTGGGTAAAATTTGGTGGTTGATCGATGGTGGAAAAGGCCTATATATAAAATATCACCTTTTGCATCAAAAGGAAGGAACTGGCTTCAGCGTTCAACAATGCAGGATCATAGATTGGGGTCTAAATTTTGTATAACCTCGTAGTCATATGAGACCAGAGTGTGGTCCATGGACAGAAGGAAGTGGTTAAATCGGAATATCAAAATTTATAATGAGTTGGTAGGCCTAGGATAACTTCATGCCTAAGGAAAAGCATACTAGGGTCTTCATATTTCACACTTAGTCCATATTATGGGCAATCCAAGTCGTTCATATGAAGAGAAATATCCTACTACGACTACTCACGAGGTTTCTTTGCTCGATAGACATCAAAATCAATGATTAAGGGGATGATTCGTCAATTAGGTCACATTTACAATGATCTAAGGGCCAAAATTTAACATTTATAGTTAATTTATGATAAATAGGCATGATATAAAATTTCAAATCAAATAGATTGTGGGAACCATGTGACCTAGAATTCAGGAGTCTAGGTTAATGGCATTTTCGTAATTATTGCTGACATGAGAGTTTTAGGAAATCTAATGATTCTACATAGTTATAGGCACGTTTCTAAGTAATTCTTACAAAATGACTTATATTTAAATCATTACGAATAAAGAATTATTCACCAAATTAATTAGGGAATGTACATATATCAAACCACACAAAGGATGGTCAGATGAATGTTTAAAATAGAAAAACTTGATGGTTGGTACTCTAACAGTGTATATAGGTATGTGCATGACCATTTTTGTAAACAGAAGAACACAAGGTGGGTTTCTGGAGTGATTAGGGGGTAGGACATGTGTATCATTAGATTCGAGTATCTTGTTCAGATGTGTAAGTTTCTCAGATTGTAGTTCTGATGGTGAGTTAAGTATATTTATAGGTAATGAACAAGATGAACGGATCAGAATATCAATTTAATGTGTGTATAAGTGGATGTAAAAATCAAGTAGCCAGTTTACTACGATCAGGTGGTCTAAAATCAAAGTGGACGGTTAGATGTCTCTATCTAGCAGTGCATATTTGACTGAGTGGTTGGTTATAATGGACAAGTGAGAATGTTTAGGTATATGATGATCCTATCTTAAAATCAACGGTTAGATAACTTGATTTATGAATAGAGATTATTCCCAATGGTTAGATTCGTGTTGGAGAACAGTTGTAAGGTTAAGATAAATAGATTGGTATTTTACACATGTACATAATAAGTTAAATCTCATGGTAACACTCGAGAACTTTCAATATGCGAGTATTAAAAAGTTCGGGGTGTTACAATAATCATAAAGAGTATTAATAAGGAGTCAAAATGGTCAAATCTTCTTAACATTTTTTTTTTCAATACAGTGAGATAACAATAAGGTCATACCATTTTTCTGATTACCTTAATACCTAAGATCATATTAGCTTTCCTTAAATCTTTCATACCAAACTTTGATGACAAAAAATTCTTAGTATAATTAACTAATTTAATAGTAGTGCTAAACATAAGCATGCCATCTACATAAAGACAAATGATAACTTCTTCATTTCCAAAGAATTTACTTGTACACCCCCCACCTTGATAAATCATGCACTCGATATTAAACCGGGATTGATGACAAATCCAAACCTGCAACCCTTAGGAAACCAATACATTTACTCTTGAAAGTCCACAAAATGTCCCCTAACCCAATCTAAATTGACCTAGGGCCTGTTTAGGCTCACTTGAGCAAGAACGAAGGTCAAAATGACCACCTTTTGCCAGTAGTAATAGGATTGTCACTAGTATTGTTGTGCAGATGCCTTGCATTCTGTAGGGCACAATTGACTGTGACTCACTTTGATGTTCACTATTGATCGTGGAATTCCACAGTTGACTGTGACTCACTGTGATGTTCATGGTATGAAATTGCACGTGGTGGGCTCACGGGCTGTGTGTGGAAGCTTAACAGATCTAAGGAATGAAGGCTATGTCTTAGAGGGGGTGATTAGGACTAAATAAAATTTATGCCAATTTAAACATGATTGCCTACTTAAAATAATTTTCAATTAAAGCTGAGCAAAATAATTAACTTTTAAGGCCTCCAAGCCAATAAAGGGCCCAATTACATGGACTATAAAAGATGTGACAATTAAACAACTAGTTTATAACATGATAGTGTACATGTGTGTGTGGGATGTGCTACTTATTTAATCCTAACATTCATCTAATCATACCTACATATAACCCTTAATGTCAAAAATAGTCCAGCCCAAGGCTCCTTTGTGGTCCCTTAGAATATTCAACAATTTAATCTCTTGATCATTGTCTAAAAAAAAATAGATCACCACAGGATAAGTTTCATTTTCACCCAAGTATACATACTTAAGCTCATTTGGTAGTGGTTTTAGATCAAGCTTTGGAGCATTGGTTGGTGATGGCAAAGGTCGTAAGTCCTTGATAGACAGGATTTGAGTGCGTGGTTTCCATCGATATATACCAATGTCCTGAGTGGTAGTGCTCTCATTATCATCACAAATTTTAGCAAGCACTTTTTCTAAATCAGAATTTTCGAAGTCCCCAAAGACTTTAATCAATTACTTAGATAGGCTAGGTTCCAATTCCTCTTTCTTTATTAAGCAGTCCATAAAATTCAGCTCATGAATCTCATTATTGTCTATGGATTGCTTACATACATTGAAAATATTGAGCTCTAAGGTCTTGTTACCAAAAGACAACTTCATCATTCCGTTCCTACAATTTATTATTACATTTGAAGTTGTTAGGAATGAGCGGCCTAAAATAATGGAAACTTGAGCACTAGCGTTTACACATGGTTCAGTGTCTAGTACAATAAAATCCACGAGAAAGTGAATTGCTTCACTTGGACTAACACGCCCTCTAAAATTCTCATTGGTACCTTAATCTAGCGGTCAGCGAGTTGGAGTGTAATTGTGGTTGGTTTAAGCTTGCCTAACCCCATTTGTTGGTAAACCGAATAAGGTATTAAGTTGACACTTGCACCCAAATCTAATAAAGAATGCTCAATTTGGAAATTCCCAATAATACAAGGAATAGTGGGACTTCTCGGATCTTTGTATTTAGGTACGACCCTTTTCTGAATGATAGCGCTCACTTTCTCAGTGAGGAAGGCCTTCTTGTGCACATTTAATTTCCTCTTCACAGTGCATAAGTCCTTGAGATATTTAGCATATGATGGAATTTGTCTAATGGCATCAAGCAGAGGAATATTGACAGTAACCTTTTGGAGCACATCCAACACCTCTTGATATTTCATGGGGACAGTCGGGTTCTAAAGTCTATATAGGAGCGGAACTGGATGCTCATGTGAGTTAATCTCTTTATCTTTTTGTTGTTACGGCTCTTGAACCATAGCCGGTTCATCATTCTCTTGAGACAATGGCTCATCCTCTGGTATTTCTACCAATCGCATTATCTTGTTATCGACTTCTTTTCCACTTCTCAAGGTAATGATGGCCTTAGCTTATCCATGATGTAACTCACTTGGATTTGAGTCTCCAATGAAATGTGTATTTCTGGGGTTTGACACAGGTTGAGAAGGAAGTGTGCCTTTTTCCCTAACATTTAGTTGAGTCTCAATCCTAGCCATGGCCGTCTTTAATTCCTGATTTGATTGAATTAGAGACTAATTCATTTGTGCTTGAGAGTTCATGAATGCGATCAACGCATCCTCTACAGATGATTGCTTTGGTGGGGGCACATATGATGCATTGTTAGGTGCCCCAAAGAAGTTATTTTGTGGAGGTCCTTGAGGTGCATTGGGTGCATTAATTTGTGGTCCACTCCTCTAACTAAAATTAGGATGGTTACACCAATTTGGATTGTACGTGTTTCCCATTGGTTGCACGGCTGGCCTTTGATAGTTATTTATAGCATTTACTTGCCCATGCTCATGCATCATATCTTGTACAACTGGGATTGTTAGACAATCCTTTGTGTCATGGTCGGCGCTACCACAAATGCTATAAAAATTACCTAAGGAGATGTTTTCTTTAATCGCATCAACCTTCCTAATTTCCAAAGCTTCGATCTTTCTAGCCAATGTAGCAAATTTTGCATTAAGGTCGTCTTCCTCTCTTAGGACATACATCCCCGTTTTCTCTCTAGGAATGGGTTTACTTTGGTCCAGTTTAGCAGAGACATCCCATGTCTGAGTATTCTCTGCTAACATGTCTAGAAAATCTCCAGTGTCATTATGATCTTTGTCAAGAAAGGTTCCACCACACATCATCTTTATGAACTGTCGGGTATCCATGGTGAACCCTTCTCGGAAGACATCAATCAAGTGTCATGGTTCATAACCATGATGTGGGTAAGTGAGAAGAAGGTCTTTGAAACACTCCCAAGCTTGGAAAAACATTCCATTCCCCGTCTGGGAAAACGACATGATTTCCTGTTTAAGTGCATTTGTTTTGTGCTCGGGAAAGAATTTTTTCAAAAAATCTCTACTTAAGGCTTGCCATGTAGTGATGGTATGAGGTCTTAGAGAGTTGAGCCATGCTTTGGGTCGATCCTTTAGAGAAAATGAGAATAACCTAAGTTTGAGCGCATCTCTATTGCCATAGTTTACTTGTAATGTTGCGATCACTTCCTCAAAGTCCTTGAGGTGCAAGTAGGGGCTTTTAGAATCCAAGTCATAAAATTTAAGAATCAATTGAATCACACCTGGTCTAAAATCAATGTTCCCTGTGTGAGCAGGGAACACAATGCAAGATGGTAAAGCTGATCTCTCTGGGGTAAATGTTCACATAAAGTCCGTGGTTGGTGTAACACATTCCTATGAACTTCATTCTCATCCTCAAGAGGAGGATTGCGTTGATTTTCTCTGTTTTGGATTGGAGTTGGATCTGGCAGATTTGGATTTGCATTATTAATTGGGTTTGCCATGGAATCTAAGTGGTGTTGAATGCCTTTCCTAAATGAATGATCAAGGCCTGAGACTAGTCCACCTTCGGAGGAGAGTCGATTGTTTTAATCCCTACTCCAACGGGACATAAACCATCCACACCACACAACAAAAATTGCAAATTCAAATAGCACGTATGATACTTAGAGTAAAAACAAAAACTTATACAACAACCCAGGCAGCAGAGTTGACCATAAGGCTTCAAACCATGAAGCAAAATAAATCAACAACCCATGCAACAAAGCCAACCATGAGAGTTCAAACCATAAAGAAAAATAAATCAAACACCCAGGCAGAGAGCCAACCATGAGGGTTTAAACCACAAAGTAAAATAAATAAACAACCCAGGCGGTAGAGCCGATCATGAGGGTTCAATCCACAAAGAAAAATAAATCAACAACCCAGGCGGTAGAGCCGACCATGAGGGTTCAATCCACATAGAAAAATAAATCAACAACCCAGGTGACAGAGCCGATAATGAGGGTTCAATCCACAGAGCAAAATAAATAAAAAGAAAGTAAAACTAATGCAAAAAAAATTAACCTACGCTAATTTAGAAAATATATTCAATGAATGATCTTTGTGATCAAACAGCAACTGTAGGACAACCATAATACTTGGGTGATGAAATCCCAAGCAGGAGTAACCTTATGTCATGGTTAGTGCTTGAAAGACCCAACTGAATTTACTTTCAAAGTAAAAAATAAAATCTATAAAAATTTTGAGGTTTTATAAAAGAACTTACCTTAGCTACCTTGCACAGATCTATTCTATCTCCGTCTCTCCCTGGCAATGGCGCCAAAAACTTGATTGCTTGCCTTCAAGTGCAGAGGTTCGTAAGTAATATCTTGTGAATACAGGGTCGATCCCACAAGGAGATGATTTATGAGAATGAGAAAATCAAATGCAAAACTAACAAAGTAATGGAAACTAAATAAATGAAATGATTTTGAAGGTTTTGAAGGTATGAAATTTAACAGAATTAAAACAACACCTAAGCTTCAAAGTTTCACACATAAGTTAATGATCAATAAATGATGATGACTTTGATAACACAACTAGGATCCGAGCACTATGGTCGGCCTAATTGGAAAATAAAATAGTTTAAATATTTTAATGAATGATATAAAAGATTAGAGAATCATGGATTAGCATCATTAACATATATTCTCAAGAGCCAGTGATTTTAAGGATTTAATATCCATGAGATAATGAATCAAGGAAATGTAGCAGGTTGAGAACATCTCCCATCTAAGAAATCTAATTAATTTAGGTTAAGCTTATCCATCAATATGGATCTCACATGAGGATCAAAAACCTAAACCTAGATAATTGATAACATGCATACACTATTCATCTCATTATTAAAAATAATCAATCATCATAAATTATGATATCATTAAACCAATGTGCTTCCCTTCTAGCTTGGGCTAGAGGGAACTAAAAAAAAAACATAACTTAATTGCATAATGGAAAAGCAACAAGAAAGCAAGAAAATAAATTAATAAAAATTTAAAAAGAACTTGTAAAGATCTAAAAACCCTAGAAAAAACCTTAGATCTTGTCCTTGAATGCTCTGAATGATGCTTAGGAATGCCCTGGGAAGCTCTATTTATAAGTGGGGAACTCCCTCCTTCAAACTGATTTGAAAATTTTGGAAACCGCCTTAAATTTTCTCACTCCGCGTAGGCTCCGCGTAAACCCTTCGGTAACATCGAACCTAGTTCGATGTCATCTAAGACTGACTTCGATATCATCTAAGATTGGATTCGATGTCATCAAAGAGTATATCCAATTTGTTCAGCAACCAAAATTGATTTTTCTATAAATCTTCGATGTCATCTAAGACTCATTCGATGTCATCGAACCTAATTTGATGTCATCTAAAAGCTTAGATCTTGCAAATTTTTGCACTAATTTTTGCACTTCCTTTTTCACTTGGTTTTCTTAACTCTTGGGGTCTTGAAATCTTCAATCTTGGTCTCCAAATGGTCCATTCTATTGCCTTGGTGATTCTTGAGCATCAAATCCATGCTTTTAACATTCTTTTCAATCTAAGCTCTTAAACTCACCTTATAACACAAACATGTATAAAATATACCATTAAACATTATCATGTTCATAAAACCAAGATATAAATGGGAAAAAAATATGCAATATTTGAGTCTCAACAGACTACACCTGATTTGCTTGCCTATCTGACAGGCACTACACACTTTGTTTGCTTTCTTTTTCAATTTGGGTAAGACACATAAGTGATCTCTTTTGCTCAATTTATATAGATCTCTATAGTTTACATGCCCAAGACATTGATGTCATAATTCAGTCTCGTTTGATTGGACCGTGTAGCATGAATGATTTGTTAAGCAAGATTCATCAATTATATAACAATTTTCCGACGTTCAATGACCATTTAATATCACATGGCCTTTATTATTTATTATCTCACATCCGTTATCCAAAAATTTCACACCGATTGTTATTGCATATTTATGATGTGCTCAGTAGATTAAGTTTTAAACCTTCAACATATAAAACATTCTCGAAGATAGGTAAGTTGAGAAGTTGTATATTACATTTACCGATGATCTTGCAGTTGTTACCATCTTCGAAGGTAATTAAGCTGTCATCGATTTGGTTGATGTTTGATAAAATGGTTTTATCACCTGTCATATGTCTAAAACATCCACTATCTAGGTACCATCTTGAATGACTATTTGCTTTGAAAGTTGTGGATAACAAGACACTTAACCTTTGGAACCCATTTCATTATGGTTCTAGGTTTAGGAGGGTATCTTACCTTTTGTTGTGTTTGGGAGTTAGGATTTCTCATGTTTTTGTTTACTCCATTCTTACTAGAGTTTGATTTCAATAGCTCTTTGAGCAAGTCCATAATTTTATCAGCTAGAGGAGGATTTCTATTATCTCTCCCTTGATATTTGTGGTAGTTGGCACAAGTGTTTACATTAGAGGCTTCTTGAAAGGGTTTTGCATTTTTGAAGTAATTCTTTTTACAATTTAACTCTTTTAGAGTTTCTTCTTTTGAGTTCGAGGATTCTCCTTTTACAAAAGTAGGAGCAGAATTTTTAGATTTCATAATGTTATCTTTAATATAACCCAATCCAGATTTGTCACCACATCGGCGAGACGAGGTTAACAATTTTTCAAGTTTCAGATCTCCTTAGGTATATTTCCCAGTATCATTTGAACTCTTAAGGGATGAAACTTTTTTAATATCTCATTTTCATATTTAAGATTTTGCGATTCAAAAAATTTTAGACTTCAATCCATTTAAAAAAAAAAAAAATCAGAAAATTGAGATTTTTACAAAACAATATTTTTAAGTTCTAATTGTAATTTGGCAGATTTTTCTTTTTGAATTTTCAATTTGGCCGCAATCTTGCAACTTTCGTTATACAGGGCATCATATGCAACTCGAAGATTGTCTTCATTTTCAGAGTCACTTTTAGGAGTTTTATAATAAGATGTTTCACAATCATCTGAAGAAGTGATTCTGGCTATAGTCATAAAGGCTTTTAGATCTTTTATATTTTCCTAGTCTGATTCATCAGTTTTTGAATTAATTTCAATTTCTGATGATTCATTCCAAGTAACAATCATGCATTTTCTTCTCGATTTATGCTTTTTAGGACATTTTGAAGTGAGATGCCCATATTCAGAACAATTGAAGCATTGAGTGTCTTTAGATTTAGGTTTCTAATAGTTTGAGTTTCTCTTTCTTTTGTCAAACAATTTTTAAAAATCTATTCTTTTCTTATTTTTGAAAATTCTATATAATTTCTTTAACAACATAGCCACATCATCCTCAATTTTCTCGATATCTGAATTTACATTAGAATCCCTTGATTTATATATAGAGGATTTGAGGGCAATGAACTTGTTCTTAGGATCTTTGAAATTCAGCTCATAAGTTTGAAGAGATCCAACTAACTCATCAACCTTTGTTGTATCAGTATCCCTAAATTCTTGTATAGCAGTAACTTTCGAATTAAACCTATCAAGAAGTGATCACAATATTTTTGCACAAACCTTGCTTTCACGGATTCTATCTCCAAGACCCCACATAGAATTGACTATGTTATTCAATTTCTTATAGAAGTCCATAAATGACTTACTTTCTTCCATACGAATTTCCTCAAATTTGTTTGTGAGGATTTGGATCTTAGACATTTTCACAATGTTAGTTCCTTCATGTGTCATTTTAAGTATATACCATGCTTGTTTAGCTATATTACACAAAATGATTCTTTTGAATTCATCTGTTGATAGAGCACAAGTTATAACATTTAAGGCTTTAACATTTGCACTACTTTCACTTTTCTGAGTAGTCATCCAAAAACAGACGTGGTTTCATTCTCGACTAATACTTCCATCATAGGAGGGATCCATTGTGTCATAGTGGCTTGCCACATACTCTCATCAATGGATTTGAAGAAGATCCTCATCATGGCTTTCCAATATGAATAATTTGAGCCATCAAAGGGAGGTGGCCTGGTAATGGACAAACTTTCAAAATTTGACATCTTATAGCTCTAGATCTGGCTTTAGGAGGTAAATCCTAAAAAGAGCAACCTCTCTTTGATACCACTTGAAAGTAGAACTATCGATGTCCTAAAAGGGGGGTGAATAGGGCCATACCAAATTCTTCGAAATTATGCGGAAATAATCTTAATTGCACAAAGTATTGAAACCTGGATTCCAAATAATTCGTAGGACAACTTTCACCTAGTATTTTAGGTAGAACAACCTTATATCATGATGTCTTTGAAATCAAACTTTCAAAACGAAAAGAGACAAAGAATCAAATAAAATAATCACCACAAATACATAAAGAGTTATAGTGGTTCAATGCTTAAAACCCACACCTACTCCACTCCTAAAATTACTACCCTCGTAATATTAGTTTTTACTATTTCAAGATTTTCACAGGTTCAACTTAATAACCTCTTACAGTTCTTATGATTTTCATGGGCTATCATAACAAAACCCCCTTTCTGATTTTCACAGGCTATCACAAATCAACCCACAGAGATTTCCAGGCTATCTTAGAAAAAACCTAATAAAGCAATAATAATAACAATTGTACTTATCTTCATATGTCGATTTGAAGATGTAGTTGAGGCTCGAAGAAGCGATCTTCATTCTTGAGCGTCGATGAGGCAGTATATGCTCAACCAGAAAGAATATAGGGATCTAATGTATTTCATGGAATATAAACCCTAATTGTTGCAGATTTAGTTCTCTATTTCTCAAGTAGAGTATAGATTACTCTCTAATTGCATTTAACATTAACTTGAGAAAGGGAATTGAATAAGCTAAATAAAAATAATAATTAGTACACATATAGCTTGAGGAGGACCTGGGTTTTTCTCTAACTTGCAAAAGATTTATCAGTGAATTTTGTTGTAGAATAGAATGAGAGAAGGTCCCTATTTATGGCCAAAAGGTTTGAAAATTCGGTCGACCTAAAAATAGTTTGACTGGTTGAATTCCAACAAGTCCATTCCAATGGCAATCGGATTCCGCAGGATAAGATAAATAAAAAATTCGACTGGCCGAATATAGGGTTCAGTTGGCTGAATCCCTTTGAAATTTTGAGAATTCATTGCTGGAAATTAACCCGAAATAGCTTTAGGCTGGCCGAACTACTAATTCGACTAGCCGAATTTATAACAAAATTTTCAAACATTTGAATCTGAAAACTTGGCCGAAACTGTAGTTGGGTTAGCCGAAGTAAGTTAGGCTGGCTGAACCAAAAGTTGGGTTGGCCGAACTTCAGAGACTTTACACTGTAATTTAAACATTTTAACTACTTTTTGAAAGGACCTAACCTAAGGTCTTTCTAGAGTCATTCCACCTGGTGGTTGGCATATACAGAGATCTTTGTGGGATACCGGTCTTTTGCAACTTCGCTCGTGTGCACATGTGTCCCGACTAGCACCGTTGATAGACCATACATTGCACCCTACTGCACCTAGAAAACTTACCAAAGTAATTTGTTCTGGATGACCTTAAGACCTCTATCATATGGACCGCATCGTCGTTGCGATCACAATGGTGAAAACCGTGTGTCAATCCGACGCTCCATTAGTGAGATATGACCCATCGAATGTACGACCCAAATTATATATCCAGTAACACAAGCAACCTTTATTATGTTAGGCCCATTAGACTTGAGCCCATGAGGGCCTAAAGCCTACTTTTAGAATATAGAAATTACCAACAAATAGGACAATTGCTACATGACAAAATAAGAATTTAGAACATATAAGACAAGCACTATAAGACAAAATTGGATTTTATCCCAAAACTCATCATTAGCTCTCTCCCCATGCCTTAGAAACTAATCATGGCTCATGTCCATCTCATCTTATACATACATCCAATGCATGTCTTGATTTGTGTCACATCACTTCAAACAACCAATTGCAACACTCCACTTCATCATCCACCATGCATCACCTACAACCCATAACCCTTATCCATTCATTAGCCAATGCATGTCTAGATTTCTTCCACCTTGGCCAATGCATGCTTAGTACCATCCACTACCCATACCATACATCACATTCCACCTCACTTTTAGCACCAATGAGATCCCATGAACTTGCCACATCATTTTGCCACCTTAACCCCCAATTCCTTATATAAGAGTAGGAGCTCTCTTACACTTATTCTTTTCCAATGCTTAGAAAAATTCTGAGATTTTAAGAGAGAGTGAGAGAGAGAGAGAGAGAGTGGGGCCAAGGTGTGGCCCACCATTGATCAAGAGGGAGTGGACCACACATCATCATCCAACCATCCATCCATCGAAGTGAGTCTACACCCCTCATTTTATCTTCCTCATCCTCTTCTTTCTTCCCCCTTTTATTTTCTTGAAATGTGTAGGCCCCACTGGTGTGGAGTTCTTGTGTGCATGTATTTATATCTATGGTGGTCAGCAAAGTGGCCCATGTTAGTAGGGGTGTACACGAACTGGGCTAGCCTGGTTAACTCGCTCGACTCGACCCGACCCGGAACTGAGTTCGGGTCGGGACGGGCCATATTCTTCGACCCGAAACTAAGTTCGAGCCGAGTTCAGATAGGTCCCAGTTCGGCCCGACTCGGTCCGAAACCCGACTCAGCCCAACCTGACTCGACCTAGTATATTTTCTTGTTCCTTTTTCTATTTTTCTATTTTTTTTTTCATTTTTTTTCCCATTACCTTAAGGGGTGAAGGTGTTCCTACCATTATCAACACCCATGTCCTCTACGAAACTAGCAGTTGGTGGTTTCCTGGAAACCTATATTCAGTATCGTTGGTTTCTAAGAAACCTATATTTGGAACTTTCCTTGTTCCTTTTTTTTCCTTTTTCCAATTTTTTACCCTTTTTGTTATGCTTCATCTTTATCCCCTCTTTAACAAAAGAGATCAGAGAAACATGGAAAGCATCAACATTGCATCACACGTCTGTGTATCTCTTAAAAACAACTTCTATCTTTTATCCAGAGGAATCAACGTCAGGAACAGGAGAAAGAAGATCATTTAACTCAATAAAGTCACCTTCTAGAATCGCAGGATCGATGACTCATCGATCACATCATCAGCGCCATCACTGGTAAGCCCATTAGAGAATTTCACCTGCAAGGTCTGAAACTGGCCCGAACTCGCCCGATTGTTGACCGGGGTTCGGGCTGGACATGTTGGCCCGGTGACCGGGCCGGGCCAGGTTCGGGCTGGGTTTGGTTGGTGACCGGGCCGGGCCGTGTTAAGCCCAGTTCAACTCGGATCAATTCGTGTGCACCCCTACATGTCAGTATGGTCCACCATGATGAAGATCATATCTACACCCTTCATTTGTAATCCTATTTTTGTTTCTGGACAGTAAGTTCTTAAAATCATATAAAATCAACCATGCCAAGATGGGAGTTGAAACTTGGGGATATTATGAGTCACAATATGAACTAACTTTGGACCAAAGTTCGTAGCCATCCAACGGTCCAATCATCTGTAACACTAAGTTTACTTGGCTACAATCCAGCAGCACATGTAGGATTCCAATTTGCCTAAATGGACCCATTTTTAACTCCTTTAATGAATGTATTAAAAATATTTGTTCCATTGAATTCGTAAAAAATTGAACCAGCTTTCCAACGGTATATAATAAGCCTCAATCGGAGTTCGGACGACTGAGATCTTAGCCTTATACGAAAGATGTATTGAGGAGCTTATTATGATCATTCTTGTTTGGGACATATCCGTGATTCCAATGGTCAAATGTATTTAATATTTGCTCTTAAATTACTTGAGATAGTTAATAATCATATGTAAAGTCCCTATGGTAAGATTCTTTCATGATAAATTTAAAAAATTCTGGACCGATAGATACTTCTGTAAGGACAAATCTTTAATTTCTATGTGTGGTCCAGATGGATCCAAGGCTCTATATGGTTGGAAACCTATAAACGGCCTGAATGACTTATTCTCAAACCATCCATTGGATCAGATCTTCCAACAGAGAATCTGATCATAGAGATTTCATCAATATATATTTCATGTGTTACTTGATGAATATGTTGGATCTATGTTATACATAACAATTATCATCTCATTGACCCACTTAGGTGTGGGATCACTTGTGATTTATGCATTTTATTAGTTCATCCAATCTGGGAACCCATGTATATTTCTGTGTATCTTATCTATGGTTTGCTAGTATGTGGGCCCCACTTGCCATTGGATCTATTTCATTCCTTTTACACTTTCTGTTTGCTGAAAATTTCCAAGTACTTAACTGTATTGCATGTAGGCCTCTTTGACACTTTGTACTAGGCCCCACACTCTGTAGTTAAGGGTCTCACTTTGGGGGATGTTTAATCCTTATATAAGTGAGCTGGGATGTCCCACCTTTTTGTCAGGAATGATCCCTAAGTGTTTGGAAATTGGGCCCTAAGTTGTGACAGACTCCATTTCTAAAAATTGTCTGATTATTTGTGTTGTGTACCAACTCTGGGCCTCTGTAGTGGACCATACGCTGGAGGTTTAAGTAGGCCACCACTTGGAACCTTTAACCTACACTAATGAATAGATAAATAATATTTTAATTAGGCCAAATCAGACCCCACATGATCAGGGAATGGATCCCAAAATGTGGTCAGGCATGGTTGTGCAGAAAAATTATGTGCAAAAAATCAAAGTGCCTATGTTTGGCCCTATACCAAATATTACGTGTGCACAACCAGTTAGTCTCAACTTATAATTTTTGAAGTGCATATATAATACAACCAAGGGCACCTGACAGCACACTGAAATGTGGTCCCTTGTGATCATGGGATATACTTAAAATTGGGCTAAAAGTAATTCTATACTATATTTCCTGCACAGTTTCTCCAAGTACCCATGTTTGGGCCATCACCGTAAATTGTACTCACCCAACCAATGAGGCCTGCCTTATAATTTGTAAATCCCATACATAAAGCTACCAGGTGGTTATTCTCTTTTACCATATGTAGGCCCCACGTGATCATGAATCTGACTCTAAAATGGCTCAGAAACAACATTGCATAAAAATCTGTTTAATGTAAAATTTATGTGGGACCACGTCAGTGGGGTTCACCACCTTCCCAAAGCATTTCATACAGTATTTAAACTCTAAAAAATAACTCTCAAGTGTTGTTGGGCTCAAAACCTTAAGTGGACCATATAGTATAAGTTATCTTGTATGGGCCTTACCTTCCATGTGATGAGGCCCAATAAGATGTATGTGAGGCCCTTGTATGAGGCCCATAGTGATGTGTATAAGGCCTATGTGGTGAGGCCCATTGCAATGTATATAAGTCCCCTGTGATGAGACCCATTGTAATGTATATGAGGCCTATGGGATGAGGCCCATTGTGATGTATATAAGGCCTATGTGATGAGGCCCATTGTGATGTATATGAGGCCTATGGGATGAGGCCCATTGTGATATATGAGACTCTTGTGCAAGGCCCAATTATGATGTTGATCCCACCATGATGTATATGATAATGTTTATGATGCCCATCCATTTTTCTAACTAGTTTAAGGGCCATGGGCCCCATTGTGAGATAGTCTCTATAGCGGGCCGCATTCTAGGAGATAATTGTGGTTAAATGTCCACATTGTAAACTCCATAGGGCCCATTGCTAAGCCCATTCTCCATCGTAAGTTAGAATCTAAGGCGGGCCACACTTTAGGAGCAATGATGGTTAAATGTCCACGTTACAAACTCTCTAGAGCCCATTGTTAAGCCCATTTCTATTTTCCCCTTATTGAAAATAATGCTTTTCACCATACCTTATAGTACTACTCAAACCATCGAACCCATCTTGGCCTCATGATATGTAGATAAGTAGGCCCCTTGTGATATGTAGGACCGTTGTGATACGTAGGCCCATTGTGATTGTATGAGGCCCATTATGATTGTATGAGGCCTATTGTGATTGTATGAGGCCCATTGTACTAGGCCCATTGTGATTGTATGAGGCCCATTATGATTGTAGGAAGCCCATTGTGATGGTATGAGGCTCATTGTGATGTATGAGGCCTATTGTGTGAGGCCTGTTGTGATTGTATGAGGCCCATTGTGACTGGATGAGGCCCATTGTGATTGTGTGAGGCCGATCATTGTTATGATTGATAATCATGCATGGCATACACCATGATTCATGCCCATACGCATCATTTGCATGCTTGTTATGAGATGTGGTTGACCATTGCATATGTCATAGGGTAGGTTGTTTATAGGACTCCCTGATAGGCGGAGCCGTCCCACATGAGCACACGGTATGCGCTGGATTGATGCATGATCGGACTGTGTGACTCATGCATCTTGCGTTATGTGTTGTGATTGTTGTACGCCATAGCGACATCAGGGTCATAGCCTCTATAGGCATATAGTGGATGGCAGATTTAGACACAAAAATCTTCTTTTTACATGGGGCGCGAAGGATGTCCCTGGGTGAAAGTCCCTAAACCTGACGGTACCGGAAGACACTCCAACGTCGAGACCAAGTGGATACATGAGCACACGAGGGCTGAATACCAGGAGGCCGCGTCTCCCACTTTGTCGTAGTCAGTTGGAATGGGGTGTGGCCTTACCCGCTCGAAGGTAGGGCAATTGCTAGGCTAAGTATGACCAGCTGGTAAATGGGTCCGTATCGATGTGCCAGATAAATATAGGCTGACTATTGGTTAGGCGGATAGTGAGGTCTCTTCCGCTTACACAGTTGTGCATCCAGTGTAGGGCGGTAATGTGGTGTATAGTGTATTAGACCCCGGTGATTGTCTAGAGAGGAACTGTACTAGTATGTGAATTCAGATGAGAACTGGCATGACTTGTGATTGACCTTGCATATGACATTGACCATGTAGGCCTTGCATTACATAGCCTTGGTATGGCTGACAGCATTGTACTAAACCCCGGTGATGATCCCAAATATGTACGACACTGATATGTGAACTTACTAAGCAGGAGTTGCGTACTTAGCATTTGACTCATCATTGATTAATTCACTATCCACTCGGGCTGGTGGTGCATAACCAAATCATTATGTGTACCTTTGCAATGGCTAGGATTTCGGTTAGGGCGCGCGACCAACCTAAGATCAAGAGTTTACCACATTGAGTCTAACTATCCAAATTTAGGTATGAGACTGATTTGGATAGAAGTTCCTTGTGATGAACCCCACAGCTTGTGATACCACGTACTATCATCCCGACTACACACTCCAACCTTGTCATTTATTTTGCATTGCATACTGCATTACATCCTTTGCATATGTAACATTGTGATGCCCCATCACTATGGTCACATGTGGGCGAGCACACATAGATGGGCGCTGATGTGGGAAGGGCCTAGCGGGCCTGAGCGAGCTACCAATGGTTGACAGGCTACTGTGTTGGCAAGCTACTGTGCACACAGTGTAGGCAGGACCTTGTCCCACATATTCGTGGATTTGTATATTGCATTCTCAGCATATGACATTTGGTTTATTATGTCCTTGTACTCAAACGATTACACGTCAGTCTTGCCATTGCCTTTCCATCATATGTCATATAGTAGAAAATGAAATTTTATTATCTTGTTCATGATGATTGGTTATTTTAATGATTCATGGTCGCTTGTTGAGTGACATGCTTATTATTGATGTCATGTTCATGATAACCTGTATAGTTATACGACATGCTTGATTGATAACCTACTCACATATGATAACATGATTGATTGATAACATACCTATGGTTGTTTTGGATGTCTTTACGGGAGCACCCTGATAAGACCTGTTTTACTCCCGACACGCAGTAGATTCACGAGCTATGATTTACTCATATGTATGACTTACACTTTTCAGGATGCATACAAGAGCTATTGGAGTTTCCTATTGTTTCCTTCATTACTGTTGAGCTGGTGCACCATATCATGTGTGACATGTCGAAAAGGTTCGTCTCTTCGATATGCGTTGATACCATGTACAAAATGTGTAACCGCCTAAATATATTAATCATTTTTTTAAAAAAAAGTCACACTGAAAAATCCTCCTTGTAGGATCCCAGGAACGGAATCTGACATATGGGTGTCGGGAGCCAAGAATGGGATACTATGGAGGCTGTCAGCGCCAGATTCGGCGATCGGGAATTTTGTGAGTCCAGTTTTCGAGTTTGGGGCGTGACAATCTTAATCTTGAAACCATGCAACATCTTTAAGTCTTGAGATGTTAGGCCGATCTTCATGAGATGTCGTAGAAGACTGAAGTGTACTTGAGATCTAACCAGCATTTTGTCTACAAAATTTGACAACTTCAAGTGTGCTTTAAATCTAAGCACTTACATTATCTGATCGGTTGGAGACAAAAATCCTAAGCCAATAGAGAACCACTGCTCGACTCAGGGTGTTACTCGAGAGATTGCGATGTCTCAACCTTGGTAAGGACTTGAAAAGACAGTAGCTACAAAAAGGAAAGAAAGTAAATAAATGTAATGAATAAATAAAGAAAATGATCAAATGGCACTTGATTTTTAATGCACAAAGATCTGAGAACTTTGTAAGGCATAGAGCATACACCCAAGTGTCACTTGAAACTGGAGTGAGAGGAGTATCAGAATGGAGATGTGAAATATAATAAAAAGAAAATTAAATGGATAGTCGGATCGCCACCCGTGCATATAGAGCTATAAGAGGAGAAGTGAGAGTTATGATACCCTTAAGAGAAAATTGTTGTGGATCTTAAATCCTGACCCTACTTCGATCGACTTAAACTATTGAGATGGCTTGGACTAGGCATGAATTATGCTAAATGGCTTGAATGGTTGCATGAATGAAGCTAAATAGCTTGGATGGGGGTATGGATTAGGCTAGATGGATTTGGATGGGGTGCACACACACACAACACTCTCTCTCTCTCTCTCTCTCTCTCTCTCTCTCTCTCTCTCTCCTCCCTCCCTCCCCTTATTATCTCACTCTCCTATTTTTACGCATGGGTAGAGAACTTATGTTGTTTGAAATGAGAGGGGGTGTGGGTATTTATAATTGAGGTGATGACACTTAGGTAATAGTAAAAACTTAAGGGTGAAAGGGCCATGTGGCATGCTCGATTGGCTGAGGGACATGTGGCTTCCTCTTATTGGCTTGATAAGTGGTAAAGCTTATAAGTTTACCACATTCCAAGAGCAATTAACTATTTTAGCCTTCTAGCGGTAGTTGAATGGCCGCTGAGAGGCTAAATCTCAATAGAAATCCTAGAGATTTATATACAGTTTTATGCATTTTTTCCTTTTCTCCACATAGGTTGCTTTATTGTGGTCTAAGGTGTCCTCTGGTAGGCCTGGATTGGCCAAAGAAAGTACATGTTGTGAGTGAACCTGCTCTATATCACACCACAATGATGTAAAATCGAGCCAACAACAAACCTGGATCAACACTAGGTGTTAGAAATTCGGATCTAATACCACCGCCAATCTGTCTTTGTGGAAGCACGATAAACAAAGATAGAACAATAGAATAATGCAAGATAATCAAATCAAAAGAAAACAATTCACAAATACATAATATTTTTCATGAAAAACCCTCGCGAGAAAAGACCACAGCACAAAGTGACAGAGATCTACTATAATCAAAACTTTAAAGCTGTACAAACTCACCTTCTTCAATTACAAATGTATCCAATCTCACCTGTGATGTGCACCTCTAGGAAACCCTTAGATCCCTTGAGAAATCCTTCCCAAGTTATTTACAAGTGTAGTAAACCATCTCCCTTGGCAAACCCTAGCCCCTTGAAAGAAAACACTAGTACTGAATATAACCCTAATGAAAAATCAATCCTAAATACCCTATTTCACGCAAAATCGCGACACGGTCTCAATATTGTCGACCATGAACATCACAGCGAGCCACGATCAACTGTGGAATTTGTTAGCACACTGATTCTTACACCCTATTAGTCAATCACATGACTCCTTGCGTCATGTAGTTGGTTGAGCCCTTGAAAGTGATGACCGAAGAAACGAAAGAAGATATAGCATCAAGGAGTAAAGAACATGTAAAACAAGTGCCTTGGTGACCCTAACCCTTGACCCAAAACAACCTTGAACCTCTAGATGATCTCGACCTAATAGGTATACCTAATTAATCATCCTTAGCTTTAGAAACCTAATTGGAATATGATTAATAAGGCTAGAAGATGTGCAAAGCTGCCATCAAAGGGCCTTCAATCTACCTGATTTTTGGTTTCATGCCCTAAAATGATATTTCAAAATAGATTGACGGCTTAGATAGAACACATATATTGTGGTGGGCACTATGGAGCCCCTTACACCACTGTTAATTATTAATGGCGTGGTAACTTTTTAGCTTCGGATTAAACATGTAGTAAATGTAGCTACAGTTTATATCCGTAGCGAAAAACTAACATAGTTTGTAGCCTTTGCTCAATTTTTGGTAGTGAGTTATGAAAATAAGCGCCCCAAAACAACAGTTTTTTATGGTTGCTCGATCCCATCGAGCTGCCATCAAAGGGCCTTCAATGGCATCGAAGGTCCCCTCGATAACATTGATCAAGAATCATAAATGTCCAGCATTGAAATAATAATTTTTTTATTTTCCCGATGACATTAAGGCCACCTTCGATGACATTGAAGGTTAAGTTAGATGGCATCGAAGACCCCCTCAATGGCATCGATTAAGAGTCAAAATGTTTAGCATTGAAATCATATTTTTTTTTTCTAATTTTCTCGATGACATCGCGGCCACCTTCAATGGCATCGAATGTTAGGCTCGATGACATTAAAGGGTCGCTCGATGACATCGAAGGCAAGTCAGATATGTCCAGCAAGATATCTTCATACTATATGATTTTCTCAATGGCATTGAGAAAACCTTCGATGGCATCGATAAAGCCATTTTCTGCCATTTTTTTTACCATTGAAACTTGAACTTTTTATAAAGGGCATTCAGTTCTTAGGCATTTCTATGGGTTTTTGGTACAATAGGAGCTTGGTGAATCAATGTTCATATCCAAGCCTATATACCATTGAGTTTTAAGCCATCTTCCTTAATATTAACACTCTGATGAGGATTCCAGCCTCCGCCTTGAAGATGTACTTAAACTCTTTCATTTTTTTAGAGATTAGACCTACCCTTTATAGTCATACCAATGTCTATATCCTCTAAAAGACCCATATAGGTGAATCCCCTAGGAAATACAACTTTTCATTAGTTGTAAGATATTCAACCAACCTCTCATCACCATGGTCACCTCAAAGGAGCATCACATGCAAGGTAGTTGATCTTGGAGCTGAAGTATTGTCAAAGCATCAGCATCTTGATCGGGGGAGCATCGAGGAGTTGATTGAAGCACGGGAGAGTGACAATCAAGTAACCCAAGAAGGCGTTGTAAAAGGGGCTCAATCCGACAAGTAAGTTGTTAAGTGTAGGAGTCCATATACTCTCTTTTCTTATGTAGGATTAAGGGTAAGAGTTTGTGACCCAAACTCAACCAAGTTCTTGTATAGGACCTTATCTTTTTCATAGGGGCTAAATCCTAGGTTCTTGTGTAGGACATTGGCTCTTTCATAGGGCCTAAATCTCAGGTTCTTGTATAGGACCTTGGTTCTTATGTAGGGCCTAAATTGAGTCCTTGTGTAGGCCACCCAGCATGAGTGTTTGCGTGTCAATCTCCGTGGGAGCCTCCAGCAGGAGTGTACACACTATGTTCTTGTGTATGACCTTGCCTCTTATGTAGGGCCTAAATCTTAGAGTCCTTATGTAGGGATGTAAATGTTAGAGGTTAACTTGATTTAAAACCTTCGATAATGAAATTTGGTACACTCATGGGTTGAGTATGTCCGCCGTGAGTGGAGTAGGCAAGTAGCCAAACCACTATACATTATCATGTTTGGGATTGTCATTTGCACATCCATTTAATTATGTTTATATGTTGAATGCTTAATTATATGCATGCATAATTAGATGAATGCTAGGCGTTGTTAGTTAACACATCTCACACACACATATGTACACTATCATGTTATATGCTAGTTGCTTAATTTGCATATATCATTTGTAGTCTATATAATTGGACCCTCTAATGGCTTAGAAGCCTTAGAGTTAAATTGCATTGGTTAGTTTAATTGTTAATCAGTTTAAGTTAGACAATTAAGTTTTTAAAAAAATGTATATATTTTAAAATTGGTCTTGATCACCCTCCTCTAGGACATAGCCTTCATTCCTTAGCTCCACCAAGCTTCTGCATGCGCAGCCGTGGTAATCCCTTTACGCCACAGGTGCAATTTCATATTTCATTACAATGAGTCACGGTCGACCGTGGATTCTCACAGTCGATCGTGCCTTGTAGAATGCAAGGCAGCCACACAACAATATTCACCTTAACTTGCATTCTTCCAAGTCATCCTGAAGACCGCCCATGCAACCTCCATCTTGAGCGTAGACCGCTTCCCGCATCCCTCCATGAGATCCAATCATTCTTTCAGTTTCAACCCAAAAAGTTACTTCTTCACAAGCAACTTATTTGTGAGGGACTTTGACATGTATAGGTCTTATAACTTCTTCCACATCTTCAAGGGAGGTTCTTCATCTCGGACGTTGTACATAATCTCATATGAGAGGAAAAAATGGATGGTTCTCATAGCTTTCTCCTCGAGATCTCTCCAATCATCATCTGACATCTTCTCTAGTTTTGTTTCCAACAATGCCTTGCTCAACCCTTATGAAACTAGAATATCTTTAACCTTTCACTGCCATAAACTAAATTATTCTTCCCATCAAACTTCTATATACCAAATTTTAATCCTGACATCTTCGTTCAAATCCAAATGTCCAACCTGATACTTTGATACCACTTTATAGTGAGCGAACCCACTCTACATCACAGCACGATTATGTAAACCCAATCCAACAACAAACCCGAATTAAACCCTAAGTGTTAGAAATTTGAATCTTGCACCACCGTTAATATGTGTGCTTTGCTGAAGCACAATAAATAAAGATGAAAAAATATAATAATGTAGAATAATAAAACCAAAAGTAAACAATTCACAAACACATGATATTTTATATAGAAACTCCTTACGAAAAAAATTACAGCACCATGTGACAAAGATCCACTATAATCAAAACCTTAAAAGTTGTACAAACTCACCTTCTTCAATTATAGATGTACCCGATCTCCCCTTACGATACGCACCTCTAAGAAACCCTTATATCCTTTGAGAAATTCTTCTCAAGAACTTTACAAGTAAGTAAACCATCTCCATTGGCAAATGCTAGCCCCTTAAAAGAAAACACTTGTACTGAATATAGCCATAATGAAAAACTAGAATTAAATACCATGTTTCATGCAAAATCGCGAAGCTCGACGGTCGCACCACGGTCGACCATGTTAATACACTAATTTGTGTATCTTGTTTGTCAATCAAGTGAGTCCATATGTTATGTAGGCGATTGATCCCTTAAAAGCTAAAGATTAAAAACACAAGATGACATAAGCATCAAGGAGCAAAGAATAAGTAAATGAGGTTCCTTGATGACTCTAACCCTTGACCCAAAACAACCATTGAACCTCTAAATGATCCGTGGCCTTATAAGTAAACCTTATTGATCATCCTTTATCCTTGGAAGCTTAATTGGAACATGATAATTAAGGTTATGTGGACCCTAGAGGGTGGATTTCCTGAGGGTATGGGAGATCAACTCTCTTCTTTCCACTAATTACCTTGCTTGAGGGCTTTCATTAAGGGGTAAAAGAGTGTTATATTTGACTAGAGTCGCCACTAGCCAATTATTACGAGTCTACAGTCAGTTAGACCCCATAGAAATGCTTAATATTAGAACTCAAAGGTCCTTATACATGTAAAGAAAACATATGATGAAATAAAAAGAAAGCTTTTGAAAATTTTATGCCTTGTGTCGTCTGTGTATGTGTGGTTTGTACTTGTTGTACCCATAGATGTATGAATCAGACCGTTGACTAAGCTGGATATCATAATCAATTTTCTAATTGTTCACTAAGGGTGACAATCTCTTGAAGGTAGTGTGGAATGGTATCCTACCCCTATGATTTGGGAAGAGCTTAAAAGAATTTTTTACTCATAACTACAATCTTTGCATCTGTTGAATCTTCGTGTTGCCTTAGATCTTCCATGTACCTACCTTTTTTCTTTTTCTTTTTTTTTTTTTTTTGTCTTGCCAATATTGCCCATAGTGCCCTTCAGGTTTTCGCTATGTTTGGCTTGCCCGTCATTTTTTCCTGTAGCGCCCTTTTAGGTTTTCACTACATCCCGGGTATTTGATCTTACCTGCCCCTTGGCAGCTTTTTTATTTTTACCCTTGATGTCGTTTTGAATTTTCACCAAGTCGTGCCCTTTCGGGTTTTCACTTCGCCCATTTTGCTTAAGCATGCTTTCTTCTCTTTCTTTTTAAAAAAAAAAAAAAAAAATCTTTTTTAAAAAATTTATTTGATTTCTGTAGTGATGGAGGGATCAGACTTCCATCCTTACCGGCTGACAGGTACTCTTCCTTCATTGTCTTGAGTCATGATGGAGAAGTCGTTGACTCAAGCTGAGATCATCTTGAGGGGATGTGAGTGGGGATGGGCTTCTTGGGTCAGATTTCTTCTTTTTCTTTTTTTCTTTAGCCTTTTTTTTTTTTTTTTTTTTTACTTTGTTGGACTCGCACTCTTATTTTATCCTCATTTTTATTTCTCTTTTTCTTTTTTTGCTATCTCGGATCGCACGCTCTTATGTTGTCCATGTTTCTTCTTTTTCCCCTTTTCTCTTTTGTTTGTTCTTTTACCCTTCTTATTGAGGCACTTATTTGGGGATGAGAGGGAGTGATTCTCGAGATGACCATCTTTGGTCAATTGACTTCAACTTTTCTATTGTAAATCTTGACATGGTTAAATATGCTTACATGTTATCGGCTTTGATAAGCTCCAAAAGATCCTCGCCCCAGGTTAGTGAGTCGGAAGGCGCCTTCTAGAAGAACTGTTTTGATCTTTGGGCCATATCATGTGAGCTCGAAACTTGTCCCTTGAGTCTGTTATATGCGGTGGTACTTGTTGTAAACCCAATCCGACTTTTCGTTCTTCAGCTTCACTCTTCATGAGATTTTAACTTAAACTTGTAGGATTGCCTCTATTTCATAAGTTAGCTTATAAAAAATTTCACCTGTAGTTATGTGTACGAATGTCAGATTGGCCCAAAGTGCATACGGAAATGACCCCATGTCTTCTAAGTTTGAGCTTCTTGAGGGACTTACCCATCTTTGTCGTCCCATTGCCGATGACGACGGTGTGTGGGATCCTGTAGCTTCTGATGATGTTGTTTGTCACGAGTGTCATCGTGTGAAGTGCGGGATGCTGCCTCCATTCACTTTTTTGCAAAGTAATTGATTGTCACGAGTGTGAACTCATGACCATTAAATGTTGTCGGGCTGACTTTTCCATTGATGTCAATATCCTGTGTAGAGGATGTCAAGACCTTAACTAGGTTGTAGAGTTTTGAAACACACATATGGATCCAATGTACATGCTCCTGACACTTGGAAGTATTTTCTGACATGTAATGCAAGCATGGTCTGTAAGGCCCATATCTAGACCGTACCATTCTGTAGGCTTCTGCGTTCCTCCCGGTCAAATTTCGACGACCCACGACGCATTTGCGTGAGACCTTAAGTCATATCCCGTATATCAAAGTTGGCTCGACCCGAGACTTCTACCCTAGTAACCGCATCGTAGCCACGGTTCCAACGCCGCGTCTCATACGTCGATGCGATACCCAGACCAGGAGTTGTGGGCCCGCATTTATTTCGAGAAAAATGCTGCGTGTTACAAATCGCAAGAGAATCTCTATAACCCATCACATCGTGGATAGCCGGATTGGATACCAGAAATACTATTATTAGCATCGGGGCGCCACAAATGTCCCTGGGTGAAAATTTCTAAATCGGATGGTACTAGAGGATGACTCCAACATCGAGACCGAGTGGATACATAAGCGCACGAGGGCCGAATACCAGGAGGTCGCGTCTCCCACTGTATCGTGGTCGTTTGGAAGGGGGTGTGGCCTTACCCACCCGAGGGTAGGGGTAATTGTTAGGCTGAGTATAACCAGCTCGTAAATGGATCCGCTATCAACGTGTCGGATAGGTATTGGCAGGCTATTGGCCAGACGGATGGTGAGGTTTCTTATGCTCACTTGGACTGCGCGCTTGGGAAAGAGGCAGTGTCATTTGGAGTGTACTAAACCCCGGTAATTATCCACAGTGAGAACGGTACTGATATTTGATGTTCTAGTAATGAGTTACATTGATATGTGGATTCGGATGAGGATTTGTATGCTTGAGCTGCACCTCGCATCGCATGGCCTTGATGTGACCGATAGTATTCATGCCTTACATCGCATGGCCTCGATGTGGCTGATAGCATTCATGTCTTGCATTGCATAGCCTTGGTACTACTGATAGCATTCAGGGACTTACCAGTATATTCCACATTACTCTGATATTGCATTCTGAGCACGCTTATATTATGCACACACTCTCACCACCCTCTAAGCTTTCTATAAGTTTATGCATGATTGATGTATACAGGTGACACCGGGATGCCGCCGTAGCTTAGTTAGAGTAGGAGCGTGCAGTCGAGCTTCAAGAGTTTCCGTTATTATTATCATTGTATTTCCCCTTTATGCACATTGTACTTTAAAGTTTTTTTATCATAGTAGATTTTGTGATGGTGTCTTGATTATTGTTCGTGGGTTATGCTTATGGTTATGCTTGTTACAGAATAAATTCATACTAAAAAAAATCCTTCTTGTAGGATCCCAGGATCGAAACCTGGTATATGAGTACCGGGAGCCGAGAATGGGGTACTGCGAAGGCTGTCGGCTCCGGATACGGTGATTGAGAATTTTATGAGCCCGATTTCTGAGTTTGGAGAGTGACAGAAGTTGGTATCAAAGCAAAACTTGCGAATAACTGAGAACAACATCACATGTCTGCTATGAGTTTAGAATGATTGGGTCCCGAGTTCGGATAACTTAGCAATCTTCTGTTATAGACCTTTAACGTGCGTGCCTTCGAGAGTTCTCAAGGTTGATAGGCGCCTTTGTTCTTCCTTATAGGACATGACACCCAGGAGAGCGACCCAAGCGACTCCTGCTCCACCACCTGAGACTCCCACTCTACCACCTACGACTCCCACTCCACCACCAGAGATCCCTGCTCCCCAGCCTGAGGATGCCTCTCCTCCACCTGAGACTTGTGCGAATCCAACTGTACCCATGAGTGCCTTCCAGTTACAGCAGATGTTGCAGGTTGTGATGGCCACCCTTCAAGGTAGGGTAGGCACCCCGTTGTTTCGCCAGCCCAGACAGAGCAAGAGCGAGTGAGCGCCCTTCTTCGAGAGTTCCGACAGCTTAATCCCCTACATTTCCAGGGCGAGCCAGACCCGACAACAACCGAGAGATGGCACTCCGATGTGTAAAAAATTTTTAATACAATGACATATACGACCCAGCAACGAATACAGTTAACTGTATTTCTTCTCCAAGGTGAGGTCGAGCACTGGTGGACCTCCGTTACCCGTGTTGCAGGGCCTGATTTCTTCTAGACATGGGAGGATTTCCTAAACTGATTTGACGAACAGTACTTCTCCGACCACATTCGTCGGCAGTGAGCGTTAGAGTTCGAGACCTTGGTGCAAGGAGACATGTCTATGGCACAGTATACGGCTCGTTTCGTGGCGCTATCGAGGTTCATGCCGTATTTGGTTGATGATGAGGAGCAGAAGGCCCGCCGTTTCATTATGGGCTTGCCAAGGACTCAGCACGGTCATGACACCATCTGCATTGTCATTGATCATCTGACGAAGTTGTCACATTTTCTTGCGATTCATGTGACGTGGTCTTTGGACCGGCTTGCTAGATTATTCATTGAGGAGATTGTGAGACTGCACGGCATTCCAGTTTTGATTGTTTCTAACCGAGACCCGAGGTTCATGTCTCAGTTTTGGGGGAGGTTTTAGTAAGTGATGGGGTCTATTTTGCAGCTAAGCACCGTGTATCATCCGCAGACCGATGGGCAAACCAAGAGGGTTAACCAGATCCTTGAGGATCTACTTCAGGCCTGCGTGATTGACTTCGGGGATAGCTGGGATGAACATCTACGATTGGCTGAGTTCGCATACAACAATAGCTATCATGCAACCATCGGCATGACTCCTTTTGGGGTACTATATGGTAGACCATGCAGATCACCTAGTTGTTGGACCAAGGTTAGGGAGCAGCGTCTCCTAAGTCCCGAGCTTGTGCAGCAGATATCAGAGGCCATCGATATTATCAGGCAGAGGATGCGCACAGGTCAGAGCTGGCAGAAGAGTTTTGTTGATTGTCGGTGTCGGTCCTTAGAGTTTGCAGTATGGGACAAAGTGTATCTCAAGGTCTCGCCCATGAAGGGTGTGGTTCATTTTGGAGCGAAAGGCAAGCTTGCCTTGAGATTCATAGGACCTTTCAAGATCACTGGGCGCGTTGGCGTCGTGACCTATCGACTTGCCTTGTATCTCAATTGTCTGGAGTCCACAACATTTTCCATGTCTCTATGTTGAGGAAGTGTGGGTCAGACATCGTTCCTGTTATTGATTGGTAGCCGTTAGAGGTTCGTGAGGACGCTTCTGACATTGAGTAGCCAGATCGTATCCTTGATCGGAAGGAGCAGGTCCTCCGGACCAAGGTCATTCCCTTGGCGAAGGTGCAATGGGGTCACCATTCTGTTGATGAGGCGTCTTGGGAGCACGAGGCCGAGATTTGAGAGTGTTATCCCCATCTCTTTGATGATTGATTATATATTGTATCTTCTATGCTGTCTCCGATTTTATATAATGATGTTATGTTTCCTCTTCCTTGTGAGTTATGTCTAATTGTGATGATTGTGTAAATTTCGAGAACGAAATTTTTATTAGGAGGGGAGAGCTATAAGGCCTGTATCCTAAACCGTACCATTCTATAGGCTTCCACAGTCCTCCCAATCGAATTCCGGCGACCCGCGACGCATAGATAGTATTTGCACGTGACCCTAAGTCACATTTCGTATATCAGAGTCAGCTCGACCCGAGACTTGTACCCTAGAGATCGCGCCATCACCATGGTTCTAACGCCGCGTCTCACTTGCCGATGCAATACCCAGGCCAAGAGTTGTGGGTCCGCATTTATTTTGAAGAAAAAGCCGCGCATTACAAATCCCAAGAGAATCTCTAAACCCAACACATCAATCAATCAAGTTCACATCCTATCACAAGTATAAGCAACTCATACCCTACCCATCTTTACTTCCTTACACCCATCACCCATCACTCCATCACCTTTTCATTCCATCACTTCTCTCTCTCTCTCTCTCTCTCTCTCTCATTTTCTCTCTTCACTCCCAAGCAACCAAGAGACCAATCATCCAAGCCTCCCAAGGAGAAGCTAGGTGTGGCCCAGTTTCCTACCCCAAAAACTCTCATCTCCACCATCCAAACTTCATCATCCACCATCAAATATTGAGCATAGGAGCTAAGTAAGCCAAGGGACTAAGAAGAAGGCCAATTGGTGGGTGATCGTAGCATAGGATCTTAATTTTTTTATGTAAGACCCACTTGTGATGGGACCCATCTTGATGTTTGTGTTGAACAAAGAGGGGCCCATAGTGGCGAGGTCCCTCCAATATGCCGATCTCTCTCTATCTCACTTTCCCTCTTTCTTGTGTAATGGTGTCTTGGTTATTATTTGTGGGCTATGCTTATGGTTATGCTTGTTACAAAATAAATTCATGCTTAAAAAAATCCTCCTTGTAGGATCCTAAGATTGGAACCTGGTATACGGGTACCGGGAGCCGAGAATGGGGTACTATGGAGGCTGTTGGCGCCGGATTCGGCAATCAAAAATTTTGTGAGCCCAGTTTCTGAGTTTGGGGCGTGACATGGTCTTCGCAAGTTCTTCTTAAAAGGCTTTATTTCAGGCTTTGTTGACAAGTTTTCGATCGAATTTGAAGAAGTCTTCATAGAATGTAATACTGGGCAGTCATGGCTTCAAGAATCAGTAGGTGGGCCCCCATTGTTGTGCCCAAACGTCAGGATGAGTCTGGGGTTAACCTTTGAGTTGGTGTCAGATGTGATTTCTCCTGGTTCATTCTCGATGGATTGCTGCTCCTCTGGTTCTTCCAGCTCGAGTGGGCTCATGATTGTGGTCCAGTCAGTGGAGAGCAATTCATCCCCCTTTTCTGAGTCCTCTGTATCATCGAATGGGATTGATGTGCAGGTGAAAGGATTGCCTTCCTTTTGACGACCTTGTTTTTTTTTTGTGCCCATATACTCTGGTTTCTTGCCTTGAGGATGTTGACATCCCTGTCTTCTCTTGTTCACATTCTTTTGATCCTTAATGACTAGGGTTGAACCTTGATATTCAAGCTAACAATAGAAGATTTGGTGCTCTCAAGAAAGGAAGACGTAGTTTGATTCGATCGGACATGCAAGAGGAATGTAATTCGTAGTCTCGAACTCGAGACTATGGTATGAGATGTCCTCATCGAAGCATTATACGTCTATGACTAAGAGGACGGGCTCCTTCTGTCTCTTGTTGTTGTGGCGAGATGGTGGGGACTTTTACCCCTAGTCGTCGAATGGTGATACTAGTGCAGATGACGGTGTAAGCGATGAAAACAAGGCATACCCCTGGTTGAGTGATGCTAGGATGGGCAAGCTGTGCCCCTGGCTGATTGCTGAAGTGGAAAAGTTGTCCCCTTGATTGACTGATGCTGAGATAGGCAGGGTATGTCCCTGGTTGATTGTTGTAGTGGGGAGGTTGCCCCCTTGATTGATCGAGGGTTTAAAGACCGGATTGACTGGAAATGCCCCTTGTATATTTAGGGGCATAAAGATTTGACTTGTTAGGGGTACCCCTTGCAAGATAAGGGATTTACGAGAGTTAATGGTATGGACAAATTGGACTGGATGAAGAGGAGAATCTTTCATGATAATATCAATGGTATGGGTACCTAATGTATCGGGACCCACTTGATGTTGTGGCAGGCGATTCTGGAGTGTGTTGGCCGCAACTGTGTCCAGAGTTATAATGACAAATTTTCCTTGGTCGATTAAGTTTTGGACCGTGTGTTTTAAGGTGAAACAACGATCCATTATATGACCCCTAGTTTGATGGTACTCGCAGTACTCATTTTCATGATCTATTGGTGGTAAAGGATTTGGTGGAGGCCTAGGCGGCAGTGGGGTAAGAAGTTGCCCTTAGACTAACGCAATTAGCATTTCACTATAAGTTTATTCTATCAGTGTGAACTACCTAGGCTCCCAGACCATGCCCATTTGCCACCCGTGATTGGGATATTGTGGGTTCCATCTTGGTTGATGTTGTCCTTGCTGAGGGGCGAATGGTGTGTCTTCAATAGAGGCAACAGATCATCTTCTTTCGTTAGATGGGGGATGAGAACACTTCTGTTACCGTTCTCGCATTCAATAGGCCTTCCTTCCACTATTGGTTGTACCGAGGAGGCCTGATAAGGCTTATTCACAACCCCAAGTGTAGGGTCGTGATGTAGTAATAATCTCGGTGAGAACGAGGTCGAATCCACAGGGACTAATCTCATGTGTATTTTAAAAGCAACTAGAAGTAGAACTAGAAAAAGATGCAAACCTAAATCTAAAAGTAAAGGGAGTAATTGTGATGTATGGAATTAGAAACTTAAGAAATTAAAGGTGGGAACTAAGGTTTCCAAGGATCCACTTGTAGAGATTAGGGAGATCTATGCTTGATTCAAGGACACAACTGGAATTAGAGTCCCATCTTATCCAATTGGAAGATATCTTAGTAAAACCAAATTTGAACTTTCTTTGACCTAATTCTCAATAGATGAGAGTTGTGAGGATTTTGAAGTGATTCCATCACCTAACCATGCCCAAGAAACAAGGCAAACAATAGGATTTACCAATCCCACAACCAACATAGAAGAATTGTGAAGGTTAGTAAGGATTCCATCATCCTACCATGCCCAAGGGACGATGGTGAAGAATGGGACTTGCTAACTTCACAATCTCAATTTAGGAAAAGAAGATATTCAAAGCAATTACAGATTTATTGTAATTTGTCACAACAAACCATTAAAAACTGAAAATATTCCTTGCAATCAAATAGAATCCAAGAGAGTTCAACAAAATATGAATCAAAACAAAGCTAACATCACAATCACGCTATAAGCTTCACCTCTTAGCCCTAGCTAAGAGGTTTAGCCAACCATAGACATATTGGATCTAAAACCCTAAAAGAAAACATGAAAAACTAAGGAAGAAAGAAGAAAAATGGTTGGAGACAGCTCTCCGCCCTTGTGCTTCGCTCCTCCAAACCCTAGATTGATTGATAGATCCCCGGGGATGCCCTAGGGACTCCTATTTATAGTTGTGCAATACCTCCTTTCGTACCTCTTTGGAAAAATCTGGAAACTGTCTCAAATTTACTCACTCTGTGTAACTTCGCACGATTCGTTCGTTGACATCGAACTGCCTTCGATGTCATCAAAGGTGCCTTTTATACGTGCTTTTTCCACGCTTTTGTAACTTCATCCGGACTCTGTAACCTTCCATGTCATCTAACCTAGCTTCGATGTCATCAAAGAGGCCTTCGATGTCACCAAGAGTTGTTCGAGGAATCGATAATGCGTCCAAAACGGTCCAGAGAGTTAATCCAATTTCTTCAATAAATTCGATGCCATCGAAGAGACCTTCGATGTCATCAAGTAGGTCTTCGATGTCATCGAGGAGTGCTTCGAGTAATAAAAAATGTTGCCCAATGTGTCCAGCTAGTTTTGCCGAAATTCCACAGAAAATTCGTTGTCATCAAAGAGGCCTTCGATGTCATCGAGCAAATCTTCGAGTCATCAAAAAACGTCTTCAATTTGTCTAGCGACCAACTCAATTTTCCTTCATAAATTCGATGTCATAGACCTGTGTTCGATGTCATCGAACTGTGTTCGATGACACAGTAAATCTGTATTCCGCACTTGTTCTTTTGGCTTCGTTCCTTCTCCACTTGGTTTTTGTGAATCTTGGGACCTTGAAATCTTCAATCTTTATCTCCTAAGATCCATTATTTGCCTTCGTGATCTTTGAGCATCAAATTCATGCTTTTAGTACCTTTTCCAATTCAAGCTCTCAAATTCACCTTGCAACACAAACATGAGTAAAATAGAACATTAAGTAGTATCATGTTCGTAAAACTAAGATATAAATGGGGTCCAAGATGCAATATTTAACCCTCAACAAGGCCACCAAGGGGAGATCATCCCAACCCTTATTCCGTCTTTGACTTGTTCCCCGATGTGGATAAGTTGGGTGAAGCTCCCATATGGATGTGAGACAAGCTATCCAAAGATACTCAAGTTTACTGAGTGGACGATCATGAAGATTTTCTCCTCGTCGTCAATGGGTGTCTTCATTCTAGCGGCCATGACCCGCCACCATCCAACATAAGTAGACAATGACTCATCATCCCTCTGCCTTAAGGCAACAAGATCTGCTCTTCTTGGTGTTATATTAAGATTGTACGTGAAATGATCAATAAATGCTTGGGAAAGTTGTTTCCAAGTTTCAATTCGATGGTAGTCCAATGACATATACCAACCTAATGCGTATCTTTTCAGGGACTTCTGAAACAGACATATCAATTCTTAGTCATTGCTTGCCACGACATTAAGTTCTCCATAAAATGCTCTTAGGAGGTCTACAGAGCATCCTGTACCATTATATTTTTAAAATTTTGGTACCTCAAAGCCCGAAGGTACCTTTGCATCAGGGAAGGGAGATCCACCCCACGTTGCTTCAGCAGTTTTCTCTCCATCTCTCGCAGTTGCTCAATTTCAGAGGGACCAGATGGGAGAGGTTTTGCCCCTTACCAAGCCTGCCTTGTATTATTCTCGTAATAGTTGACCTTATTGACACATCTATGATTCCTACTTAGAGGAGGTTGGACCTAGTGGTTGCTCCCGTTATAGGGAGTTTGTTGAGCTGAGATTGGAAAAGGAGGCTGCAAAGAAATTTTGGTTTCAGTAGATTGTCGAAATTGACTGGAATTCCTGTAAGGCAGAGAATTTTAAAATTAAATGGGAGTCCAGAGTGTGAAATGATGGAATGACTCTCGTTTGTGGGAGGATATTAGAAGAAATACCCAAAGGTAGATTGTTGTGCAAGCTGAATGTCTCCATTGGGAGGGTATCGGAAGTCTTGCACGAACCTTGACTGTTGCAGTTGTTATGATTTACCAACCTAAGTGTTAGCTATTGGAACTTGCGCTGGTGTGAGTTGGCGAAGCATTTCTTGTATTCTTGGGCCAGCTCCTTCATGCGAGAGACTAGGAATGATCCTCTTGGATGTGGTTGTGGGGGAATGCCTTCTTGTATATCGGGAGCGGAGGAAGGAAGATCTACTTCTTTATAGTAGGCCATAGTTGTTCAAGATCTGGTTTGGATTATGCTGCGATGAGGGAGATTTTTTTTAGTACGCCTGACTTGTAGAGGCATAAATTTTTTTGTGTTCTTTTAGTATGAATGCTAATGCATATGCAGCTGTAGATGTGAGAAAACTGGAATTGTTCAGGAATTTGAAAGATCTTGTTTTTCAAGTTAGGTCGCGACTAGTGTGGCTAGTTCATCCCTAGTGGAGTAACCATTTTTTGGACGTTGAAGGGAAAATTTCCCTTGGGTACGGGAGATTGACTCTCTTCTTTCCACTGATTGCCTCGCTTGAGGGCTTTCATTAAGGGGTAAAAGAGTGTTATATTTAACCAGAATCGCCACTAACCAATTATTATAATTCTAGAATTGGCTAAACTTCGTAGAAATACTTAAGATCGAGAACTTGAAGGTCCTTGACACTAAGATGACTCGTGAGTTTATGTTCTAGAGATTCTAAGTAAGGGACCGCAGTTACAGAGAGGGAAGGTTTTAGGCACCCATTCTGCCCGTACGAATGTAAGGTCTTTACTTCACAAGGTCTAACTAATTTTTAAAGAGTATGGCTAGTTCTCACGTGCAGAAAATGTAACGCAATAGCAGTGATGATTAACCGATCCGAATTTCTAATGGGTAGGATCCGATTATATCGTCAAGCCGCAGAACATACGTTCGAAATGATCAAGTGTAGGGTGTATGTATGGGATGTTTATAATGCTATGTGGATGCTTATGATAAAACGACGGCTAACTGACTAAAGTTTCTACTGGACCTGCTATGATTATGTCGGCAGGTCTCAGAGCATACGCCCGCCAATCATATACAAGAAAATGATGGAATGTAATATATATGCTAAAACGACGACTAACTGGCTAAAGTTTCTTGTGGGCAAGATCTGATTAAATTGGCAAGCCTCAAAGCAGACACCGGCTAGTCAAATGTGTGAAAACGATGAGAATGCACTATGATGCTGATGTATGAGGAGCAGGGGGTTGAGAAGGGAATGAATGTTGTACAATGCTAATGCGCTGATCCGATGAAACTGATTGAGGCTTGAATGGTTGGATGAATGGTAGTGTCGCAATGCTAGATTGAGTGGTTCATATTTGAACTTAGGTGGTTCAGGAGGCTTGGACTTTGGCTAGGCTAGACTAGACCGGGGATAGGCTCTCTCACTCACTCTGACTCTACTTGGTATAGGAATGAACCCTGATGGATGTGGTCTCTAAAATGAGAAGGGATGGTTTTTTATGCTTCTAGATGCCTGAAATGAGAAGGGAAGGGGGCTATTTATAGCCTCCAATATGGTTTTCTTGTAATTCTTAATGATCCTAGGGGTAAAAAGTAGTTGAAGGGCTAGGATTGGAGATTGCCACATGACATCATCTCATGGGTTGGATGAGGTGGTAAAGGAGTAATTTTGGGTAAGGAGATGGGCATCGGAGTAAATGCACCTCCATCACACACTTAAGGTTAAAAAAAGGAGAACTCCACATGCTTGAGGGATGCTTCCCCAAAGAGGGAAAGTGTCATGTGGCCGACGGTAGCCTGGCTGCCACCGGTCCCCACTTGAACTCTCTGCTTCAGCATGCAGCATCCTCTGAGCATGTGGAGGCTCTATTGTGAAGGTTGGTGCTTTGAGGTTTCGACCATTTCTCTGATTGGGCTTGGGTTTGGGCTTGGTTTTGTGGCCTTAACTATGTGAGTTTATTGGGTTGAGGGTTGAGTAGGTTGACTGAGTGAGTTGACTAGGTGAGTTGACTCAAGGCTCTAGGGTTTTAGGTTCCTAGGTTCAGGGTTAGGCTGACTGGGTTGAATGGGCTGAGTTTAGGGTTTAGGCTTCTAAGGTTGAGGTTTAGGGTTGGGGTTCCTAGGGTACAGGCTTCTAGGGCTAGGGTTTAGGATTGCGGTTTGGTTGTTCATCCATCAATTCAAACTCAATCAGCTTATCAGCAGGGGTGGAGTGTCTACATGCTATAAGAGGTGCAAAGCTGCTATGAAATCGTATACCTAAAACAATAGACTTTCGAGTGGTGCTCGATCTCATCAAGCAGTCCTCGACGGTTCTTTGATGGCATTTGAGTAGGCAACTCAGATATGTCTGGTAACTTCTATTTTTTATCTGAGTTTCTTGATGGAATCGAAGAACCTTTGTTGACATCAAATCGTCACCTCGATGTCATTGAAGATCACTTGATGGCATCGGGTAGCAGTGTGTAAACTGTCCAGCAACAATTCAGTTAGAAACTCGATTTTCTCGATGCCATCGATAAAGTCATTATTTGCCCTTTTTTTACCATTGGATCTCAAACTCGTTATAAAAGGCATTCAGTTCTTAGGTATTTAGATGAATTTTTGGTGCAATAGAAGCTTAAGTGATTCCATGATCATATCCCTCATCCCAAACTTCTTAGTCCATGACATCTAAGTTATCTTCCTTGTGATTTATCACTTGAAATATGATTCAATTCTCAATAATGAAGACGAACTTGATCTCCACCTTATTCTTAAAAAAAAAAATAGTTAAATCCTTGTCTAAACCCTCTAGATCACCTATCTATGTGAA
The DNA here is from genome assembly GCA_021015155.1 of Magnolia officinalis. Lineage (NCBI taxonomy): Eukaryota > Viridiplantae > Streptophyta > Magnoliopsida > Magnoliales > Magnoliaceae > Magnolia > Magnolia officinalis. Next base: position 26,747,904 of record JAJHSJ010000013.1, on the reverse strand, counting down.
TCTCCTATGAATTACAACTTTCCATTAGTTGTAGGAGATTCTACCAACCTCCCATCACCTTGGTCATCGAAAGGAGCATCGCATGCAAGGTGTTTAATCCCGAAGTAGAAGCATTGACGACGCATCAACATCATGATTGAGGGAGCAAAGGGGAGCTGATTGAAGCACAGGAGAGCAACGATCAAGCAACCGAAGACAGCGCATCAAAAGGGGCTCAATCCAACACTTACTGTCATTTGTAAGAGTTCATATACACTCATTGCTTGTGTATGATTGCGTGTAGAGTTTGAATTATCAAAATCTTTTGGGTTCTTGTGTAGGACATTGGTTCTTGTGTAGGACCAAAATCCAAGTCCTTGTGTAGGCCACTGCGCACATGTGTACGTGTTAGTCTCCGAGGGAGCCTCGAGCGGGAGTAAATGTAGGTCATTGGACTAGGACCGGGTTCATGGCGAGCCTATAAAAAATCATGTAAGTCTCCGAGGGAGCCGATCCTTGTGTAGGATTGTAAAGGTTAGAAGTAAACGTGATTTAAAACCTCCGATAGTGAAATTCAATACACTCATGGGTTGAGTGTGTCCGCCATGAGTGGAGTAGGGAAACTAAACAACTATACATGCTTGTGTTTGGGATTGTCTTTGAGCACTTGTTTAATTATGCTTATATGACCATATGCACTCATCGAATCTACCTCGATGAGGACGTCAAACCAATTAGACAACCTCAAAGGCGTCTTAATTCAAACATGATGAAAGTTGTAAAAAATGATGCGATCAAATTGTTGGATGTGGGAATCATCTACCTGAATCCAATAGTGTTTAGGTGAGTCCAACTCAAGTAGTTCCAAAGAAATTTAGAATAACTATGTGCAGAATTCTAATAATGAACTCATATCAACACATGTCACCACTGGTTGACGTGTTTGCATTAACTATAGAAAATTGAATACAGTCACAGAGAAGAACCATTTCTCTCTACCATTCATCGATCAAGTTTTAGAGAGGGTAGCAGGTCACTCCTTCTATAGCTTCCTTGATGGATATTCCGGATATAACCAAATAGAGATAACCTTGGAAGACCAAGAGAAAATCACGTTCACTTGTCCATTTGACACATTTGCTTTCAAACGGACGCCATTTAGATATGCAATGCCCCAGCAACTTTCCAACGGTGTATGTTAAGTATTTTTTTTTCAAATATGGTTGGAAAGTTTCTTGAGGTTTTCATAGATGATTTCTCTGTATTTGGGAGTAGTTTTGAGGAATGCCTCAACAATTTATCTCTTGTCTTATCTAGGTGTGAAGAGAAGTACCTTGTCTTAAATTGGAAGAAGTGTCATTTCATGGTTTAAAAGAAAATTTTTTTGGGCCATGTTGTAAGACCCTAACCCAAGTGTACACGGCGTTCGTTAGGGTCATGCGGTCCTACCAGTCGAATTCCGGTGACCCGCGACCTATAGTTAACGTTTGTGGTCATCCCCAAGTTCGATCACGTCGACCTGACTCGGATAAACCCAAAACCTATGCCATCTTGTCCATTCGGCACCGCGGTTCTAACGCCATGTCTTGTGCGTGAATCCGACGTGTACATCACAAGTTATGGGCAATGTTCTATTTGGGCCATTGATGTGTGATTGGTGGACCCCACTATGGCCTTGCACGTTCTCCCATGTAATGATGTCATGCCTAGGCTAAATTTTTAAAAAGCCTACTAGCCTATGAGCCTTTTTTGTTACTCCCTACTCTCATGATTGCATTTCTCTACCCTAGGTGAGAGAGGCAATCATGACTTGCCCTAAAACTCTCCCTCTCTCTTTTTCCCTCTTATTTCTTTCTCTTTCTCTCTCTTCTCTTCTCTCCCTAGCAACACCGTCCCACCTCCCTCCATTTTTTCAACCCCTTCTCCCTCTAATCCCCTCTAATCCACCCATCATAAACCAATCTCAACCATTGAACCTTGATCGTTAAAGCCTCTTGATGCTAGTGGTGTAGCTTTGGAGTTGTTTGGATAGGTCGGTGTGCTTGCATTCTAAAATTTCTTATTTCTTTTATTTCCTTCTTGATCTTCATCATCCTTCTCATGTTGGAGCTTGTGGGGCCCATCAAGTGATGGTGGTGGCTCCAAATCTCCATGGATATGGCTTGAATCCTATCCTACATTGCATGCATGTGCATGCAAGGGACCATTCTCCATGGATCTCTTCATGCTCATTTCTTCATTAGATCAGGGATCTTTGGGTCATCTAGACCCTTGATCCTTGGTGGAGATTAGATCTCTACCATAGATCTCAATAGATAGCCTTGATCATGTATATTGTACATCTTATGGTAATGAAATGTCTATATATGTGTGTGATGAAGGGAAGGGCCTCATTGAGGCGGAGACCTTTCTCTTGTGGCTGATTTCTTCTCCTTTTCTTGTTAGAAGTTTCTGATCATGAGTGTGTGGCCCACCTTGTGGACCAACAAAGCCCAAACCGTCCATGGAGGGAGGACGCCCATGACAGTACATCCCTTGGACGTGTGGCCCCTAAAATCACCAAAATGGGGTGCATGCAAGGATGATTTGGATGATGAGATGGTTTGGATGTTTGTGTGGCCTACTTTGGTGGACCACACCATGATTTTCTAGGGTTAAATCCCCATTTAAATAATGTTTGCAATTTATTTTTATTAGACATATGTTGCTATCCAAACTGTCTAGACAGATTCTGGGCCATCTTGGGGCCTAATTTTTGGTCATTTGGTGGGGATGTTGATACCATACAATATGTGATTCTTGAAGGTGTATGTCCCAACTATAATCTTACCAAATTTCAGCCCCAACTGACTCCATTTGAGTCTCTAAAAGAGTGAGCCAACATGGGTGTTCAACCAGATTTTTGCTGTAATTTCCAGCAATATAGGCTGTTGTAACCCATAATTTAAAATTATTTTCTCTAATGGTGGGCCACCTTTCTAGGTTCCACCTTGTTCTAGACTTGATAAGGGACCTTGGCCCTCAATTTCAAAATTTTTGGAGACCCTGGACCCACTCCTTTGGGGAGCCCAAATTGGTACAGCAACATGAACATTGCTGGAAATTTTCTACATTGCTGTATTTTTGTATTTGTGGAGATAATTGGGCCCAACCCATTTGGACTTTTGTGTATATTTATGGGGCCCACCTTTTGATAATCCAGAAGCTACAAGGGGCCATTTTTATGGGGCCAACCAATTGGACCAGCCATCTATGATGGACGTCTACCATGGGTTGGCCGTCCTTGGCCAGGCTCACCATGATGTATGTCTTTCATCCACGCCGTCCCTCCATGTATGTGGGGCCCATGTGGGTTGGGACCACCCTAGGTGGACATCCCATATGGGGCCCACTTGGGACGTGGGAGCCCACCTTATTGCATGTGTGTGGGGCCCAGGTCGTCCACACCTTGGACCGCTCAGGCCTGGGATGCCCTTGTCCTTTTGGGGCTGCTACTGGGCCTGCAGTCTAGCAGCAGGCCAACCTTTTTGAGTGACAAATTTCCTATCTCCAAATTGGTGGGGCCCCTATGATGTATTGATGGACACTATGGGAGTAACTTCCAAGTATTTTGACATGTTTCTGGGCCTCAATAGGCCCAGAAGATTTGGTGGACTAAAAGTCCAGCCATGACCATTTAAATATACACTGTATGGCTGAATTTTTATTGGAATTGGGGCCCACCATATTGAGGGGTTTTGGGTACTTGTTGCTCACCTATTCTTTAGAATATTTTGGGCTCAATTGGTGCATGTTTTGGGCTACCATTTATGAATATTTGTGGGACCCAAACTCATACCATATTTTGGGACTTTCTAGTGGGTCCAGATTGGGCTGGAAGGTCCTACCTTGGCCAACCATGCGTTAGACTGACCTTCCACCATTGCTGGACTTATGGGCTGAGGAAAAAGTGGATTGGGCCCTTGAATGCCCACTTAAATGACTAGTTATTGGGCTGATGTAATAGGGCCCATTCCACCCAACAAAAAGACTTGTTTTGGGCCATGTATTTGTATACATCGGCTACCCACTAAGTCCATCTAAATGCTTGGACTCTATGGCCCTTAGGACTTGGGCTTTGGGCCTTGGTTCCCCTCCTTGGGCCATGATTGTTAGAGGTAGTATTAAGCCTACTTCCTTATGTCTTTTGTGGGACCTATGTGCATATGGTTTGGATATGGGCCTTGGGCCTTATGCTTATGTGGTTTGTGGATTAGATGCCTTGGGGCAATGGTGGTTGAAATTCCTCATTTGGACCCCTCCAGGTCTATTAGTTGTTAAGTGTATTTGAATTCCCACCTTAGTCCCTTACTAGGCCCGTTTCCATATTATCTAGGCCCTTGCTTTGTATGCTTAGTTTTGTGGGCTATCCCAGGTAAATGGGCCCTCACTAGAGGTTGTATTCCTCATAAGGAATTGGTTAAGTACCTAGAACCTTCATGGTTAGGTAGAGAGTTCACCTTCACCTCATTGGCACCCCTATTCATTATGACCCACTCCCATACGCATCATATGCATGCTTGGTTGAGGTATGGTTGGCCATGGTTGTGCCATTATATAGGACATATTGGTATCTCCCCGAGGGATGGAGTTTACCCTCTTGAGCACGGTGGATGCTTGGGATTGATGCATGGTTGATTGTGTGATTCATGCATCTAGCATTGTATACCATGCGGCTATTCTCCCTTGCTTCATCAGGGCCGTAGCCTTCACAAAGATATCGTGGATGGTCGTGTGTAGACACCGAAAATATTACTTGAGCATTGGGGTGCATAGGATATCCCTGGGTGAAAGCCTCTAAACTTTCATGGTACCGAGGGAACGACTCAACGCCGAGACCGAGTGGAAAACATGAGTGCCCGAGTGCCTTATACCGTTAGGCCATGACTCCCACTGTTGCGGGGTCGGTTGGGATGGGGTGTGGCCTTATCTGCCTGAGAGAGAAGACAATAACTAGGCTGAGTCTGACCAGCTCGTGAATGGGTCTGCTACCGTCGAGCCTTGCTGGTGATTGGCTGTTCACAGGCGGGTAGTGAGGTCTTCTATGCTCGTTTGACTGTGCGGGTCTTATAGAGCGACAGTCATTTAGTAGTGTACTTGACCCCGGTGGATTCCTTATGATGGAACTGTACTTGATATGTGGATTGGATATGAGGACTGACATTACTTCGCATTGCATTTGCATCGACTGTATAAGCCTTATATTACATCGCCTTGGTATGACACCCAGTACTCATGTATTACATTGCATAGCCTTGGTACAGCTTACTGTATTCATAGCTTAGCCTCGGTATGGCTAGTGGCATTGGTATCATTCATGTTTCCTTCTGCATTCTCCCCCATCTTCTTCTGAGCACTATTGTCACACACCTTACACCGCCCTCTAAGCTTTCTATAAGCTTATGCACGATTGATGCATGCAAGAGATCCTAGGTCAGCGTAGTAGCGGAGGAGCTGTGGATTGGAATGGCGCAAGCTGAGGATTATTGTAGACCTATCCTTCCCTTCTTTCTATATTATGTATTTCCTTTTGAGCCTTGTACCTGTAAAATTTAAATTCTTAGTGGATTTTGCAGTGTGCTCCTTATTTATTTTTCAAGATTTACTTGCTATAATTATGGGTATGCTCCATTTGGTTTGGATTTGTATGATGAAAATCCACCTTGTAAGATCCCAGGACCGGAACCTATGTTAGGAGCAGAGAATGGGGTGCTACGGAGGCGGTTGCGGTCAAAACCGGCTATCGGATTCCTTGCGAGTCCGGTCACCGAGTCCGGGGTGTGACACATGTTATCTCCAAAAATATAATCGAGGTAAATCGCTCAAAACTGGACATTATTACTAATCTACCTATTTCTTAAACTGTTAAAGATATTAGATTACTTCTAGGGCACACCGGTTTCTATAGAAGATTCATCGAGGACTTCAGTGTCATAACTAGACCCTTGACTAATCTTCTTCAAAAGGATGTCCCATTTAAGTGGACAGACGTGTACAAGTGCCTTTAATAAAATTAAATCACCCTTACAACTACACCTATCATACGTCCACCAAATTGGACACTTCTTTTTGAACTGATGTGAGATGCAAGTGATTATGCCATAGGAGCTGTTTTGGGACAAAGGAAAGATAAACGGCCCTACATTATTCACTATGCGAGTAGAACTCTAAACTCGACTCAAGTAAACTACTCAACAACTGAAAAAGAGTTACTTGCTGTAGTTTTTTGCTTTGGATAAGTTTATGTCCTACTTACTGGGATCCAAAGTGGTCATTTTCACGGACCACTCGGCTTTGAAATATTTACTATCTAAGAAGGATGCAAAGCCAAAACTTTTCAGATGGATCCTCCTGCTTTAGGAATTCGACTTAGAGATAAAAGATAAGAAAGAAGTAGAGAACGTAGTGGTTGATGACCTCTTCAGATTGGTGTTAGATGATTTCACTGAGGAGATGCATATCCAGGACACTTTCCCTGATGAACAATTATTTACGAACTCCAAATTGCCTTGGTATACGGATATAGTAAACTATCTTGTAACGGGAAAAATGCCATATCATTGGAAGTCACAAGATAAGAAATGTTTTGAAACCGAGGTTAAGAACTTCTTCTGGAATGACCCGTATTTATATAAATATGGGACTGTACAAATTTTTAGACGTTGTCTCCCAGAGGATGAAGTTCATAGTGTTATTTCCTTTTTCCACATGGAAGCATGTAGTGACCATTTTTCTGCTAAGAAAACCACTGCAAAAATTCTGTAGTGTAGGTTTTACTGGCCCACCATGTTTAAAGACACTCATGCTTTCTGTATTGCTTGTGATAGATGTCAAAGATTGAGAAGAGTGTTCCGGCGCAACATGATGCCTTTATCCCCTATTTTACCATTGGAGATTTTCGATTGTTGGGGTATTGATTTTATGGGCCTATTTCCATCTTCTTTTGGATTTCTTTATATATTGGTTGGTGTGGACTATGTTTTCAAATGAATTGAGGCAGTTCCAAGTAGGACCAATGACAACAAAGTGGTCATACGATTCCTCAAGGAAAATATTTTTTCTAGATTTGGAACTCCAAATGCCATCATTAGTGATAGCGAGTCTCACTTTTGTAATAGGACATTTGAGGCTTTGATGAAGAAATACGGCATCAAGCATAAAGTGAGCACCCCATATCACCCACAAACGAGTAAGTAAGCTGAGATTTCTAATCAGGAAATCAAACACATTTTTGGAGAAAACTATAAGGTCAGATAGGAAGGATTAGTCCCTCAAACTATCTGACGCTTTATAGGCTTATAGGACTACTTATAAGACCTCGATTGAAATGTCCCTATACAAATTGGTGTATGGGAAGGCTTGCCAATTTGACTGTGGAATTGGAACATAGAGCATACTGGGCAATAAAGAAGTTAAACTTTGACATGGACAAAGCAAGTGGACAAAAGAAATTAGAGTTGAATGAATCAGAGGAACTGAGGAGATACTCCTATGAAAATTCTAAAATCTACAAAGAGAGGACCAAAGCTTTTCATGACAAAAACATCCTGAGGAAGAATTTTGACCTCAACAAAAGGTCCTATTGTACAATTCTCGTCTCCAGTTCCTTCCGGGAAAGTTAAGATCAAGATGGACATGTCCCTTCATTGTGAAGAATGCTTATACTCATGGGGCTGTTAAAATTGAGAATCCACGTAATTATAATATGTACAAGGTAAATGGTCAAAGATTGAAGCCTTATATGGAAAACTTTCATTTAGGAGAGGAGTACGTTCCTCTTCATGAGCCAGAATATTCGGATTGATGCTCATAGTCTGACAGAGCATTTGTGTAAGATTTGTATAATATTCAATTTTTTTTAGTGTCACCTAGCAGGTGAGTTCTTCATGACAGGTACTATCTATCCTTTCTTTGATTTTTATTATTCTCATATTTTCTGCATTACATGTATCATTACATTGGAGACAATGTAGATTTTAGGTTGGGCTGTGTGGATAGTCATCATGTGAGTTTATAATTTAGGACTAGTAAAGTCTACATTTTTTTGGTTTATGGGAAATTTTTTCAAAATACAATTTTTATATATAAGAATGTGAACATGATATTATGTGAATTCCAAAGGCAAAGTTAATACTTATTTTAGGTTGATAATAGTTAGAATTCTGATAATTGAAAATTATAGACTTGAATTCGATTATCTAATCACTAGTTTAGAGTGAGTTGTAATTTGATGTACTGAATTCACAATACACCCTAGCTAACTAAGTGAGGAATATGATATGTGAACTAGAATAACAAATTTTGATTCAAACAAGGTTGAACGAACTAGTACCATTGACATATGCTTTAAACGAAGAATATTGGAAAAAAAAAGTGATAGAAAAAGAAAATTTTATTATAAAGCATAAATGTAATGACCATAACAATCGTGTCAGTAATCCAGAGTAACGATACCTAAGTATCCATTGTTGTTACCATTACAATTACGATACCTTAGGTTATGAAGCAAACCCGGTGAGAATCTTCATCTAAGGGTGGTTTATAATAATGAGGATATGAACATAAAAGAAATGAGATAACTAGAGATTTCATATTCTTAGGATGATTGAAAGGAGTTAGGATAGGGAACATGCATATTTTTCAAAGTTAGACTAGTGTCACCAAGCACCTAAGTATATTAGATCATAACTATTTTAAATTTTGATTAGGTCTCTGAACTCAATGATGTAATGGATTAGGAAATTGAGATTCTAACTAACTTTAGACTTAGGACAAGTGTTGCTTTGTTTTCGAATTCATATGATGAATAAAGGCATAATTGTATAAATTTCTGAGTTTTGAACTATTTTCCACGTTTTCAATGCTTATGGGTAACATTTCTAGAAACCCTCACAAGACTCGTCCAATAGGGGAAACCTATGGGTTTAAAGGCTTGTTGCATATGCTAAATGCAATCGAGATTACCCGCGAAAGTGGTGTAGTTAGAATTTTTGTTTTCGTTTTAATTTTTCTAGAATTAGTTTTTATTTTATTTTTTTTCTTCACCTATTTTGCTCGGGACTAGCAAGATGCTAGTTGGGGAGTGTGTTAAGACTCAAATATTACATATTTTCTCCAATTTATATCATGGTTTTATGAACATAATAATGTTTAATGGTATATTTTATACATGTTTGTCTTGCAAGGTGAGTTTAAGAGTTTAAATTGAAAAGAATGCTAAAAGCATGAATTTGATGCTCAAGAATCACCAAGGCAAAAGAATGGACCATTTGGAGACCAAGATTGAAGATTTCAAGACCCCAAGAATCAAGAAAATTAAGTAAAAAAGGAAGGGTAAAAATTAGTGCAGAAATTCACGATATCTGAGCTTAGATGACATCGAAGCCAGTCTTCGATGATATCGAAGGAGTCTTAGATGACATCAAAGAATTAAAGGAAAATCAAGTTTGGATGCTGAACAAATTAGATGCATCTTCGATGACATCGAAGGGTTTACGCGGAGCCTATGCGAAGTGAGAAAATTTGAGGCGATTCCGAATTTTTCAAACCAGTTTGAAGAAGGGAGTTCCCCACTTATAAATAGGGCTTCCCAGGGCATTCCTAAGCATCATTCAGAGCATTCAAGGGCAAGATCTATGGTTTTTTCTAGGGTTTTTAAATCTTTACAAGTTCTTTTTAGATTTTTATTAATTTATTTTATTGCTTTCCTATTGCTTTTCCATTCTGCAATTTAGTTATATTTTTTTAGTTCCCTCTAGCCCAAGCTAGAAGAGAAGCACATTGGTTTAATGATATCATAATTTATGATGATTGATTATTTTTAATGATGAGATGAATGGTGTATGCATGTTATCAATTATCTAAGTTTAGGTTTTTGATCTTCATATGAGATCTACATGTTTCCATTATGTGAGATCCATATTGATGGATAGGCTTAACCTAGATTAATTAGATTTCTTAGATAGGAGATGTTCTCAACCTGCTACATTTCCTTGATTCATTATCTTATGGATATTAAATGCTTAAAATCACTGGCGCTTGAGAATATATGTTAATGCTGTTAATCCATGATTCTCTAATATTTTATATCATTAATTAAAATATTTAAACTGTTTTATTTTTCGATTAGGCCAACTATAGTGCTTAGATCCTAGTTGTATTATCAAAGTTATCATCATTTATTGATCATTAACCTATGTGTTGAACTTTGAAGATTGGGTGTTGTTTTAATTCTGTTAAATTTCATACCTTCAAAACCTTCAAAATCATTTCATTTGTTTAGTTTCCGTTACTTACTTTTGCATTTGATTTTCTCATTCTCATAAATCATCTCTCTGTGGGATCGACCATGTATTAACAGAATATTACTTACGAACCTCTGCACTTGGAGGCAAGCAATCGTAGTCACAAGAAGGTGAACTCCTTAGCCACTATATGTAACCTCCCGGATTTTTTGCCAACCTGGAATTAGACGTCTTTAGGCGATGGGACAATCCTAACTCCTGTTTAACTTCTCAAACACTCAATTCAAGGGTCTTAAGTCCCTTCTTCAAACCATTCTCTTGAAAACCTCACCTTTTCTTCACAAATCTCACATTTCACTACCTCGTCCTTCAAAATTTTCTAAGTGCTTTCATATTAGACACAAATATTAAAGTTTAGGTGATATTAATCAATACTTAGCCTAAAAATTATTATGAATAGTAAATAAATAAATAAAATAGGTTTTTAACCATTAACCATTTGGAATATCATGAAATAAGTAGGCTACATGGATAGATCAACTTCTCCTACCCTAAAAACATATATTGCACGTCGAATAACTCATCCCGATTTGTAAAATACATTCATTTTACATATTGAATGGAAAAATCACCCCAAACAGGTCAGTGACCGGCGTGGGCATCACCCGGTTGGCGAGGCCTCGCCAAAAGGCGGGCCTGGCAGGGCCGCAGCGGGTCAGTGGCCCGTTTTAGCCCACTTTTCCTGCAATTTTGGTCTGACTTTGAAAAGTCATATCTCCTTCGTTATAACTCCGATTTAGGTGATTCAAAAATCAAATTGAAGCTTAATAAGTCTAGTTTCATATAAAAATAAGTAAAAAATATAATAAAATAAGTAATATAATTAAATATAGGTCGTGGTGACAACTGTCTGAAAGTCATTAGTTTGGACAGCTGCTGCTTCTGGAATTTTTAGAATTTTTTTACAACACTAAACCTAATGAAATTTGGTGGAGATGAAGTAGACTTGATGATGAACTACTGAAAAAATAATTAAAATAACAGACCAACTAGAAATGCCAGAAAGAGGTGTAGAACTTCCCTAGGACCGTATTTTGTCATAATTAGGGCGAAATTTGGTTAAGTACTGAACTAAACAATCAGTAGAATTTGTTCGAACCACTTTAAATATGATCTGCAAGACCCAAAACTTGTAGAATCATCGATGCTACAATACCGTATAATCTAGGATCAATCTCATTACCTGGCTGCTCTCAGGAGCCTCTCGAAACTCCGTATCAGATCTGGACCGCACATCGGAAGTCCGATTAAGACAAAGTTAAGGAATTAGGACCGCCTTCCTGGGCTTGACAACCATCTCAGAAATCAAATCCAGATAGTGTCCCAGTGTAATTCGCTTGAGTCCGGAGCGAGGAGTGTGAAAACACTTGAATTTCTTTACAAATAAAATATCTCAAATAGTAATCTGGTACCTCTCGCTTGCGGATCAATTTTAAGCAACCAGACCGTCAGAATCAGACCAAATTACACCCTCGGATCAGGAGAAATTTCATACACATATCCATGTACTCGTAATCTCCGATCGAGATCCACTGACCGTTGAACTGAAACTGGTCCGCCACGCGTGATCTGGAATCCCGACCGAAATGAAAACTTAACTAAACGTAGATCCGGTGTTAGTGAGCTTAAGTCCGACCTTTGGCTCAAGGAGGCCCGCCAGAAGTCCTCCGTTGAGCTGAAACTGACCCGCTTTGGTTATAACTTAAGTATACTTTGACCTGGAGTCTATTTCGGTGAGTTTTCAGGCTATATAAGGACCTTAAACCCTCTCTCATTGCAGCCATACGAATTTGAGAGAAACCCTAGAGAGAGAAGAGAGAAAAGAGAGAAAAAGTGTGGGAGCAGTGGGAGAATCTTCCTGCCGCTATACGTGCGTAACCACTCCATTCTCATCGCTTTCCCGGCGATTCCGGCTCCGTTTCTAGGTAAGAAACCCTAACCCTAAACTGATTTGGGGTTTTGATAGTTGTAGGTTATGAAATAGCTAACCTAGTTCATTCTCTAGGTTACCAAACTGCCAGATACGAAAGCTTGGCAAACCTATCGTATCCGTTACGATTATACGACAAAAGGTGCGGGCTTTAGGTGTATAGGTTATGGTTTTCAATGCTTTCAATGTCAGATAATGATAGATTCATGATCTGCATGCAATTGCACATGTACAAAGTGTTGTCTGTTTTCCGTTTCGATTAAAGATGAAAAATATGGAATTCTATATACTCTAGGTATTTGTAGAAAGTACCGTATACGTACAAATTTTGGAAATGTGTTTGAAATGATTAATTGTTGTATGAATATATTATATGTGGATAAATTACTTGTTTGGCGAAAGGACTCACCCTAATACATGTTTTGCTAACATACACCATGTATGTTGTAATAGTGTATTCTAAGTGTTTGTGAAAATGACTGAATGAGTATAGAATTCTCATTCGTGTTCGCCATGACTAATTGTCATGGATATATGATTGTTGTATTGGCGATACCCCTTTTACGAAAGGATTTGCCCTAAATCACGCCACGGCCAATATACAATATATATGCAAAAATGTGTGGCCCAAGTGTTTGTGGAAATGACTAAAGGAACACGGAACTTGGATTCCTGCTTGCCATGACTATCCGTCGTGGGTGTATGTGTGTTATGATTGGGGTAACTCCCTAGTGAAAGGATTTGGCCTTATACCTATGTGATCAACATATGACATGTATGTTGATGTATGTATTTTAAAGTGTTTGTTGAAATGTCTGAATGAGTAGTAGTTAGTAAATTGTAATGTTTAAGGGTGTTAAGATATGATTCTCAACTTCTTTAACTATGTGTATGATTTCTTTAGATATCTATGTGATTGAGAATTGAATATGTATAAACTCATGCTTATGTTGTACTTCATAACATGCTCAACTGATTGTATGATTTTATCTATGTAATGCATATGTTTAAATTCATGTTTACGTTGTATGATCCGTCATGGGTGATGGGGGAGTGGAGCAACGAGTGCGTGCAACAGCCCTGGCAGCCCTAAACGGATAATACCAGACTTTGATTGTATGATTTGAATCTTGATCCATTACTGTTTTACCTATCTGCAATTGAATGTGATTGGGGCTATTGTATAGTCCAGGTAGTCGGTAACGGGATCGAATTTGTGGTTGAGTTTCAGTTGCCACGTGAGATGTGTTCGACGAACCCAAGTCGTACTTCGGTTGGCGATAGTGGTTGTCCACACGAAGTGCTTATGCGCTTCATATCATTCAACTTGTTGTGCGCTCGAGTTAGCCGAGCTCGTCAAGCAACCCGACCTGTCTTATGTATGTTCACCATGTTTGGACGCTACTGCTTGAACCTAGGGTACCAAACTTACCAGTGAAATCCTTTTTAACCATGGTACCTCGATCCGCTAAGACTCATGAGCTGGTCATGGTGGTATGGGACACCGTGGTCGAGCTGTTGGCTTACGCTGGGGCCACGTGCCTCCTCGTAGTGACCAGTGAGCAACCAAACTCATGAGCCGATTTTGGTTGTATGAGACACTATATTCGTATTGTCGGCCTACATTGATAAGGTGATGGGGGAGTAGTGCAACGAATGCGAGTAACAGCCCTGACAGCCCTTTGTAGTGACCTCGAGCATACTCTGGAATCGCGGTGAGCCTTAGAGTTTTGCCGCGGTGTATAGAGTATGAACTAGGCCTGTTTCTGTATAGTGATGAATCGTTAAAGAGGTGATGGGGGAGTGGTGTAATCTTTGTACGTAACAGCCCTGACAGCCTTTGCAGTGACCTAAAAAACACACCATCGTATGAGATTAACTAGGACTAACGACCCTAGAATAGATCATGTTTGGGAATGATATAAGGGAGGTACCTTAGTTTTCCAATCCTGCTGTTTGAAATGGACTAATAATAACTCGGTAATCATGCTCATCATGCATTGCATGTGCCTGGAAGATGTGGAGCACTGAGGGATGAAAGCATGCGGCGAACGTGAGATGGTGTCGCATGAGGGAGGGTGTGGTGAGGGCATACATCATGACTGCATTCATACTTGCATTAATAAGAGTAGTTATGAGTGTTTGATTTTACTGCTTTATCATTACCGCTTGACTGAATTGATAACATGTTAACCTATGCTTTACTGTTCCACTGAGTTGATCACTCACTCCCACGTTACGGGACGGTGTTGTACACACCAACCAAATTTGTTGAGTTTCAGGTGATGAAGATGCTTATGAAGCAGAGCCGGACCACTACTATGATGTTGAGGAGGAGTTCTCCTACATGTAACTCTCTGACAGGTCTATGAAGACCTGATATTGTATTGACGGGGCTATGGTATTTGGGATAAGAGACATTACACTTCCTCACATTAGGTATATTTTAGAATTGTACTTGTAATTAATTAACCTGGTAACATCATCACACTCTGGAGACTCACCATAGTTTATATATGTTATTTATCTATCACAGTCTTCCGCTTGCAATTTAACTGTCTATGGAGTATGATATTCTGTTTTGGCTTAATCTCGCTCATGTTCAATGCACTAATACAGATAACATTCAATCATCATTATCTATGTTGCATAAGTGATATTCTGGAAACTCGAGAGTTGAGTTACTACTCGACCCTCGATTTTTCGGGATGTTACACTATAAGACCTCTTGAACTACTCCACATGGATTTAGTTGGACCAATTAAAATGGCGAGTAGAGGCGAAAATGTATATTTTCTAGTCGTATTTGATGACTACACTAGATATCCTTGGGTAGCCTTTTTAAAAGAAAAGTCGAATGCTCTCGACGAAGTCAAAAAGTTTATTAAATGCATCCAAACTAAAAAGGAATTATCTATGATCAGAATAAGAAGTAATCATGGACTGAATTTGAAAATAATAATTTTGAGAAATACTGTAATGACCATGGTATATTAAATGAATTTTTTGCTCCAAAAACACCTCAGTAAAATGGAGTCGCTGAAAGAAAAAATAGAGTTTTAGAAGAAGTGGGTAGCGTAATGCTGAATAGCATGAAATTGCCTGAATACTTATGGGCTAAAGCTATAAATATTGTTTACTATATAATTAATCATGTTTACATAAGAGCAGCTAAAAATAAAAATGTTTATGAATTATGGTTTGACAAAAAGCCTACTGTTAAATATTTTCATACTTTTGGAAGCAAATGCTTTATTTTACGCGACCGAGAAAATTTCATCATGTTTGATGCAAAAAGTGATGAGGAAATTTTCTTATGATATACTTTAAATAGTCGAGCATATCGCGTCTTAAAAAAAGGAACCGGGGTGATTCAAGAATCAATAAATGTTATAATTGATGATCAACCGACCAATCCTAGTCATCACCAAGATGATGATGATATTATTATAATTAATCAAAGTAAACCATCATTCAAATCAGATTCTACTGAGTTAAGGTTGGTAAAAGACTATCTACCTAATCAAATACTTGGTAACCTTCTTTATGGTGTTCAAAACAGAAGACAATTGGAAAATGTTTACAATTATGTTTACTTTACTTCCTAAATAGAACCGGACAAGGTAAATGAAGTATTAGCTGATGAAAGTTGGATTTTAGCTAAGCAAGAGCTTGAAAACCATTGAGCCTGAGATACCTGCTTTGTTTTCATCTAAGTCTGAATAATTTATAATAATTGTTTCTAGCTTAGACTATTTACTTGATATTTTAAAATGTTTTATCATGTTTATTTGATATTGATTAGATATTTTCTTTGATATACTTAATTAAAACTAACTATAAGTTATTGCTTCCTTTGTTTAAATATTCCTTTATCAACTTGTGACAAAAAGGGGGAGAAAGTTCTCATATACATAATACTTTACTTAGATTACATGCAATTCTTACTCTCATAAAGTGCTCATACATATGTTACATATGTGATATGATGATGCGATATGATGCTTATGATGCTTAGATTTGTGAAATTGAATATTTTATTCATCTTAGGCATGGATATATCTTGTGAATATATTTGGATGCAAAACTACTTGATATATTTCTCAAGGGGAGCAACAGGCGGTGTACATATGAGTTTTGAAACTATAGGTGGTGTACAAATGATTGTTGAATCGAAACTTCATTTTTTATGGTTAAGTTCATGAGTTGTGGTTGTTTAATAAATATGTATGGTATGATGTGTATATATGTATATGTATTTTGTCATAAAATTGACAAAGTGAGAGATTGTAAGTGCTTGTATTTAAAGCATACTTGAAGTCGTCGAATTTCATAGACAAAATGATGGTTAGATCTCAGGTACACTTCAATCTTTTACAACATCTCAAGAAAATCGAATTAAGATCAGCTCAACATTTTAAGACTTAAGATGTTGCATGGTTTCAAAATTAAGATCTCTGTAGATGCCAACCACAAGGTGGAATGACCCTAGAAAGACCTTAGTTTAGGTCCTTTCGAAAAATGGTTAAAATGTTTAAATTACAGTGTAAAGTCTCTGAAGTTCGAACAGCCTAACTTCTAGTACGGCTAGCCCAACTTACTTCAGCTAACCTAACTACAGTTTCAACCAAGATTTCATATTTAAATGTTTGAAAAATCTGTTGCAAATTTGGCCAACGAACCTTGGGTTCGGCCAGCCCGAAGTTGCTTCGGATCAGTTTCTAGCAATGAATTCTCAAATTTTCAAAGGGATTTAGCCAGCCGAACCCTGTATTCAGCCAGCTGAATTTTGGTTTGGGCTAGCCAAATTTTTTATTTATCTTATCCCGCGGCATTCGATAACCGTTGGAGCGAAATCATTGGAATCCGGTCAGCCAAACTTATTTTTAGGCTGATCGAATTTCTAAACCTTTTGTCTATAAATATGGACATTCTTTCATTCTATTCTACAACGAAATTCACTGATAAATCTTCTGCAAGTTCGAGAAAAACTCAAGTCCTCCTCAAGCTATCTGTTTGGTAATTATTATTATTATTATTATTATTATTATTATTAGTTAGCTTATTCGTTTTCCTTTCTCAAGTTGATGATAAATACAATTAGAGAGTAATCTATAATCTACTTAAGAAATAAAGAATTAAATATGCAACAATTAAGGTTTATATTCCTTAAAATACATTCGATCCCTATATTGTTTCTAGTTGAGCATATATTGCTTCATCAACACTCAATAAAGAAGATCGCTGCTTCAAGCCTCGGCTACATCTTCAAATCAATATCTGAAGATAAGTACAATTATTATTATTATTTTATTTAGGTTTTTTTGAGATAGCCCGAAAATCTTTGTGGGTTGATTTGTAATAGCCTGTGAAAATCACAAAGGGGGTTTTGTTGTGATAGCCCATGAAAATCATAAGAACTGTAAGAGGTTATTAAGGTGAACCTATGAAAATCTTAAAATAGTGAAAGTCAAAATTACGAAGGTAGTAAGTTTAATAGTGGAGTAGGTATGGGTTTTAAACACCGAACCACTATAACTCCTTGTGCATTTGTGGTGATTGTTTTATTTGATTCTCTCTCTTTTTGTTTTGAAAGTTTGATTTCAAAGATATCATGATGTAAAGTTGCCCTACCTAAAATACTAGATGAAGGTTATCCTACGAATTATTTGGAATCAAAGTTTCAATACTTTGTGCGATTGAGATTATTTTCGTATTATTTTAAAGAATTTAGTATAGTCTTATTCACCTCCCCCCCTTCCCCCCTTTATAGGACATTGATAACTCATCTGTCAGATAATAAGACCATCCATAACCCATAAAATCTTTTTAAAAAAATCTTAAATTCCCCATAAAGTAGAGATCACATGTCGTGTGGATGGTGAAGGGTGTCGATCTCCTCCGCCATCATGGTCCTTACTCGGAATCTCCAATTACTGATCATTCGTATGAGCCATTCTAGTTAGGGAGTCTTTGATTCCCCCAACTTAAAACAATTTTATGGTATCTAAGCGATCATAGATTATAAACTTCACTGGTTGGTGATGACTCTAAGTCAAATATACCACCAATCTTAACTCAATACTATATCCACTCTCAAACATATCAAAGGAGACATCCACCAAAGAGAGAAGTGAGAGCGATCTTGCCAATGTAGAAACATTTATATTATTGCATATATATATATATACCTACATCATTTATTTGATATTTACTTGATTTTATAATATTATCAAAATTTTCATGCCATTGTTTATGGACTTGCTTCAGACCATATAATGATTTAATTAACTTACAAACTTTATTTTCTTTAACTAAGATTTTATAACTCTTAGGTTATTGCATATATATTTACTCTTCTAATTATCCACTTAAAAACACCATCTTAACATCCATTTAGACTATTTTTAATTTAAATATTAATGCTATCTCTATTATAACCCTAATAGTTATACTTCTAGTTATAGGAGAATATGTGTAAAAAATAATTAATGAATTCCTTTTGTTTAAAGCTTTTAGCAACTAACTTAGCCTTAAACTTATCAATAGTTTCATTTGGTTTTTGTTTTTTCTTAAACACTCGATTACAACCTATTGATTTATTTTCAAGTAGTAGGTTTACAAGTTTTTTAGTCTTATTAGATATTATAAATTCTAACTCATCATTAATTGCTTCTTTTAACAATGTTGTATATGGAAAATTAAGTTCTTTTACATATATTAATGAATTATTTTAATTAAGAAGATGTAAAAGTTATCTCCTAAGTTATTTTTTCCTAACTCTTTTACATCTTCTTGGTTCTAGTTCAATTTCATTTTTATTTTTATCTTCCACACTTTTAATAATTGTAATTACTTGTGTATCACTTGTTTCTTTTATAAATTTCATAGGAAATATATTTTTGAAGAATTCTGCATCTCTTACTTTAATTATGGTATAAGATCTATAATATTATTCTTAAATTTTAAAACTAGAAATTTATACACTATATTATATTCTACATATATTATAAATATACAATTAGTTGTCGTAGGACTTAATTTTATCTTCTTTGTGTCAGTAACCCAACTTTAACAAGACATCCTTGTAGTTTAAGATATTTAGAAGTTGGACTATAGTTTTTTTAAAAGTTCATATGATGTTTTTTAGTTGTCTTATATGGGGATCCTATTTTGAATGTAACATACAGAAAGAATTTCTTCTCCCCACACATTAGATAGTATCTCTAAACTATTTAACATATCATTTATAATTTCTTTCAAAGTTCTATTATTTCGATCTAATATTTCATTTTATTTTGGTGTATATGGCGTAATTATTTCATGAATAATTCCATTCTATTCATAATAGTATTTAAATTGTAGAGATTTATATTCTCCTCATTTGTTAGTTCTAAGTTTTTTAATTTTCTTACTTAATTGGTTCTCAACTTGAATTTTATATTTAATAAAATCTTTTAAAGCTTCATCTTTATTTCTCAATAGATATACTTAATGTATCTTGAGTAATCATCTACAAACACGACATAGTATCTTTTACTACTTTTGGACATGCGATTTTTAAAATCACCCAAGTCACTATTCTTTCTTAAAAACTAGTGAGGTATGGACATTTTCCATGAACACTTATTCTTTATCCCCTATTGCTTGATAGAAGATAAACATGTTTCGATCTTTACAAGCATTTTGAGTTGCCACAATGTTTAGTACCCATTCTATGTTGTTAACGAGATAGACTTAAGAAGCGATAGTCACTATCCCTTTTGACTTGATTTTAATTTTAATAAGATTAACTTAGGCTTTGGTATTTTTCTTCTTAAGCCAATATTTTGCAACACATTGCTCTAGCTTGCTATAGTAAAAATAATTTTCTTAAAAAATCATGTTTACTTCTTAAGTCTAGAATTTGTAATATGATGCCCTGATTTTTCACGGTAAAAACAATTCTCTTTCTTCTTATTGTTTCCTTGATTTAATTTCATCAGGTTTGCTTTCGAGGCCATCTCATTCGCATTCGCTGTTTAGTCTCCAATTCTATTATCTCCTTAATTCTAATGTGTAAAATTATACTTTTCATGGATATGCCATTTTTCTTGTGTTTCATCCTGTTCTTATATTTCTTTCAGGAGTGTGGTAATGTTTCTATAACAATACCTTCAAGAAAAGTCTCATCCATCTTCATTCCTTCAAATGTGATTTCATGTACTAGATTTTGAAACTAGTAAATCTTATTAGTGATTGGTTTATCATCAATCATCACGTAATGAAGGAAATTTACGATGACATGTTTCATTCCCCTGCATCTTCCAATACATATTTCTTTAATTTTAATGCAACCTAATTTCTCTAGTAGAGGTATAAGAAACATAAACATCATAAAGTTCTTTGAAGAGTGCATTCATATATAATATAATTTTCACAATTATGGGCATCTCTCTTGCGAATATCATTCATTAGATCAAACTCGAATGATTTAGACAATATAAGAAAGTTTAGAGTGTCCAGTGCAAAACTCAATTTTTGTTTCCACCTTTCGAGATGTTGTCTGGAGAATGGTTCATTTTTAAATAACTCAGTTGTAGGCTTGTAGCGTTATAGTAATGGTGGCCATAATCTAAATAGTATTCCAATAATATTCAACTTCAAGATTGTTGGGTTTGAGAATTGGAAAAATATATAGTCTATATTTGGTTTTTAAAAAATAAAATAAAAGAAATAACTTATTGGATGTATGGTCCAACATGATTTGAAATCACTTGGCTTGAAGTTGAATCTTTGCTCCATAGAGGATGTCTCTAGTGCAAATAGATTCTCACACATTCAACCTCTAGGATAAAACGACTATTGCCCGGTCAAAATATGCACCTACTGTACATGGGCTTGAAACACTTTGCAACCTTAACCTAAAGTAGCATGGCTCGGTTTGTTGCATGCATGTTGTAAAGAAATGGTGTAACACCCCAATCCCATGTACCTTGAAGGCCCAAGCATTCCAACTCCCACTTATTACCCACTTAGAAATTCTACGGAATTTTGATGTGGACTAAAAGTAATGTAATACAACAAATGGACAAAAGAGTTTGTTTGAATTTTTGAAACAACCAAAATTTTATACAACTATATTTATTTATTTATTTTATTTTTTACATTACAACATACACATGGTACACTTGCTCCCTGGTTTATTCAAGTGAGATCATGGTTTGCTTATCCAAATCGTGGATCTGATGAGCCCCACCATCAATGGACTATTGACCCCATGTCTTACCCAGAGAAGATCCTAATCACCGAGTCAATGGCTTGTACATGGATGGTTGAGAAAATAAGTCTAAGTCCAGATGTAAAGGGCAAAAATCTTGGATGGTCAAGATCTTCCTACCGTGGATACTTTTGTATTATGGTATGTCCTAGCCAGGGTGTGTTCAGGGCAACTTTGCGCCTACGGATGGAAGTATGTGTGCTGAAGTTACAAGAAGATAAAGGATGGGATTTGAGATATATGATCATCTTCTCATAGAAGTATCATAACTATCTTATCCTGGCCCCACATCTCCACATGTGCGCGCAACGATCAAACAATTCATTTTACTTTCTTTTACATATTGCGCATATTCCTTATCATACACCCTTTGCTTCCATTTCAAGTGGCACTTGAATATATGTTATACACCTTGCCGAGCCTTCAGATTTTAGGGTTTAGGGTTTAGGTTGCTGAACCTTCAGATTTTGGCATATTAAAAATCAAATGTCGCTTGATTTTCTTTCTAATTTCATGTTTACTTATTAGTGTGCCGAAACTTGCTCATTTTCTTTTTTTCTTTTTTCAACTATTATCTCCTTAAACCCCTACCTAGGTTGAAACATTGCAATTTTTCTAAAAATAGTTTGAATCAAGTAGTGGTTTATTAGTTAGTTTCTAATATTGTCTACAATCGGCTAGTTTATTAAATAAGAACATTGGACCTCTAAAAATTCCTAAAAATCCTAAAAGGTTGTAAAGTTGAAACCGCTGGAAAGAGAGTGCCTAACCATATTCAAGAGTCATCTTAGTTGAAGAATGCAAGACGATTCTACGAGTTTGGCTGACCGTAGATTTCGGGCTTTTATTGCCTAGTGGTGACTCCGAGTCATTCAAATATACCATTTTAAGTCCATGACATACCCATCTAAAAACAAGTCATAACATGAGATGCTTTTAGTACGCGCGCCCGTCCACAGGATGGTGAACACAAATAACAATTGATTTTTATTTTTTTTCAAAAAATATTTCTTTAAGAACGTAAATGCTGATGAATTTATTGTTATTCTGCATTTGAAGTTACTCAAAAGATGCATAAACTGCATATTAATATTTTTAATATTCATGTTGCTTATATTAAGTTACTGCTCCCACCTGATGATTGGTTTTACTTAAGAAGTTACTCAAAAGATGCATCTAGATGGGTTAACCCAATGGCATATTTCTTGCCAAGGTTTCTTATATGATTATAAAAAATTAGAATGATTCCATACTCTTAAGATTTATTTAGTATAAATACACAATATTTTGCTTGTAAGTGACTTGTAGGTTGTCCAAACACAACAAAACTACTTATAACTCACAGGGTTATAAACAGGTAACTAGAGCTGTACAAGAGTCGAGCTTGGCACAACTCGGCTCGGCTAGGCCATTAGCTAACTCCAGCTTGAACTTGGCTCAGTCCTCGAGCTTGATTGGCCAGCTTGGCTCAGTTTGATCAGTAGCTCGGGCCAGTTCGAGCCTGTGTGACATTTTCTCAAACACATAGAGTGCATCTTCAATTTTTCATAGAATGTAAAATCGTAACAAGCAGTTTATAGGTATTTCTTGAAACACTCGGTAGGTAACATCAAAATCATAATTTGAAGGCAGTTTTATAATGTGAAGGTTCTTTTTTTTTTTTTTTTTTTTTTTGTAGTGATTTGTTTCATATCCATTCCTTCCTCGCCACCAGCCAATCTCGCAGAGAATGTATGCACCCAAAACAACACTTCATTGAGTCATTTCATCAAACACTCTGCGAGTAGCATCAATATCAAAATAACCGAGTCACCGAGCCGATTCGAGTTGAGGTTTGATCCGAGTTGAGTCGAGCTCGGGCAAGCTCGAACTCAACTCGAAATTTTTTCAAGCTCCAAAAACCAGCTCGACTCAGTCTGAATCCAAATTCGAGCCGAGGCAAGTTGCGCTTTTCCGAGTCGAGTCAAGTGAGCTGACCGAGCTAACTCGACTCGTGTACAGCTCGTGCAGGCATCCACACCACCCCCTAAGGTAATATCAGTTGCCCTGGGAGATGGACACCTTGGAAGCAGGTACTCTTGGAGCCGGGCACCCTAGAAGGGGTTATTCTTGACGGTGAACACCCTTGGGCACTGTGGGTGCCTGAGAGGCTCGAATGCACTCGTACTAATAAGAGGATCCTGCAAAAACGAGCTGTGGTCCAGAACCTCATGACCCTAAAGTTTGCCGATCTAGACCATTGATCTGATGGTCCTATTGTGGATGGACCATACCCCAAATTCTGATAAAAGGAGAATGGTAACCATTTAGTCATTGTCCTATAAACAGATGGTTAAAAAAATACAGTATCATTCTAAGCATGATTGTAGAAGGGCTAAAAGCCTGGATAGTTAGGAATCTTACAATCTTCAAATCTGGGAGATATTTGTGGAATGGCCCATCCACGGTGGGGCACATCAGATCAACAGGAAAACCACAGAATGTGGTCTATGAGCTCAGATCAAGGCCTGAGGATATTCAAGTCAAAATTAATGCCGCGCTTGGATACACGGCTAATCTGAATCAAAATATTGAAACCATTGAAATGGAAATGGCTAAATTGCTTTTACTATACATTCTAGTTGAACTTGAAAAGAACACAACTACAGTCGGACAGCTACCATGTTATTACAATTTGCTCATTTCATATCTACTGTACTAAATATTGCAATCCAATCAACTTGTGCAATCTAAACATAGACTTAGTTTCCACCTTTGGTAACATCCAACATAGCCATTTAATCACAGAGCAGTTGGATTGATTAAAAAAAAAATCAGCATTTACATAAAGCCGAAGAGAGGAAGGGAAACAAAAAGCTGCCTAGCGTCATTGGTTGATTGATAGCCATTTCTTTCTCTATATTTTTTCCCTCTTTTCTTGTGTTTCACTGGTTTAGCGTACACATCAATAAAAATCTGTGAACTACTGGTCATAATCATACACATCATAAAAAATCTGTGTTAACTACTGGTTGCACTCGTTGGGTATTGTTGGAGAGTTCCTAAATGCATGCTTTCTGCAGCGTTGGAAGATGCTGTCGTATACCAGATCGAACTGCACACCAGCCCTCTCTCGATTCACGATGAAAAGAATGTGGTCTCCTTCCATTATCTTGTAGTACCTGTGATCAACCACAAGCGGATTTAGTGGTGCTCTATCAATTCATTGGGGTGCTAAGGAATACAACAGAAAATTGATTTGCAACTGTTAGGGTGTGTTTGGATGTTTTGTCAGATTAAATTGCAATTATTAGTTTAAGAAAGTGGAAATAACCAAAATTTGATTTTTGCTGAATGGCTCTGTCTGGGCTCCAAATTGTAAAGCCATTGCTTTCAACCTGGGAGTTAAAAGGAATGTAACGGCAATTTGAGGGCTACTTATTATAAACACAGGGTATTATCCTTAATTTTTTAAGTTATTTCCTCCTGATTAAACCTAGTGTCCATGATTCAATTCACTTATCCATGAAAAGGTAGCCTTAGTCTCCTAAAGCGGAAATTACCAAATTGCAATTTTCTTCGGCCCTGTTTGGCAGACACAAAAATGAGTTCATCTCTTTTTGGCTAACAGTAATTATCTATTAGATATCTTGATCTAATACATAATGAGCTCATCTCATTTAGTTAACAGAAATTATGTATTCAAGATCTTGATCTCTAATACACAATTCCTGTTAGCTAAAATGAGATGAACTCATTTTTAGGCGTATATACCAAACAGGGCTTAAGCATTTGAATTGAAATCATGTTTCTCTCAAGTTGAAGTCAAGAGAAACAGTTTAACCAATCGTCGTGTACCACTGAAACTGAAAGGGAAATTTTATAGGGTAGCTAGAAAATCAGCCATGCTTTATGGGACAAAATATTGGGCATTTGAAGAACAACATGTTCATAGGATGAGTGTAGCTGAATGAGGATGTTGAGATGGATGGGGGGCAAGACGGGGAAGGATAAAATTAGAAATGAATGAATTTGAGGGAACTTCGGAGTAGTACCAATAGGTAATAAGATGAAGGAAAGTAAGGTGGTTCAGTCATGTAAAACGGAGACAAAGAACTGCATTGGTTAGTAGGAATGAGTTGGTACAAATTGCAGGCTCTAAAAGGGCAAGGGGGAGGTCCAAAAGGATGTGGATGGAGGTAGTAAAGAAAGACTAGATGACCGATGACCTAACTGAAGGTCTGGGCCTTGATAGAGTGGAGTGGCAGAAAAACATTCATGTGGCCTAACCCCAATTAATTGGGATAAGGCTTAGATGATGATGATGGCAAACGAAACGTAATTGCAATTTGGGGGCGACTTCCTCTCTAAGAACACCACGGGACATTATTAGTGTTTCTTTCCATCTTGATTAAACTGAAATTGGAAAGTAGTTTGCTTGTGCATCCAAACGATCCATTAACTAATCAAATAAATAAATGCTCAAATGAGAAAAAATGGAAAGATGATTGTGTTGATTTATGATGGATAAAGATGATGCTTTGGGTGATGGAGTGCAATGTTAACATTGCTAATGGTGGTGATCAGCAGTGTGGCCGACATAACTGAAGAGAAGAACGATGATGGTGATCATTCTTGCCCATGTAACCTAAGAATGATGGTGATTTCATGTGACAGTAACATTTATGGGGATGAATTACATGATGAAAATGTTGCTGCAGATAAGATGATTGTTGTTGTATGCATGTTTCACATGCTCATGTATTATGTGTTAGTGCCATAGGCATACCACATGAAACATGCATCGGTGACATGGGTCATATGACAAAATGCGATGATGACAGTGGTGGTTACGGAAGTGATGATAATAAGGATAACTAACCAAATGCCGGGTTGTAGATGATTGCATTCAGAATCGTCTACCACCAAATGGCTGGGGTGTTCAGTTGGGATGCGAGGGTGGGTCATCGATATTGTGTTAAGAGCTCCGTCGTTGTCATGCCAATCCTCATCCCTGCTCATATTTTCAACAGGTGGTTAAACAACCATTCAGCATGCATAAAGAAAGAACTCTCAGGGATCAGTGAGGCGTGTTTGGGCGTTGGCAGTTTGTGAGGTTGCCTCACCATGCCGGCACCAAATCATGGTTCGGATCAAAATGAGACCTTTCAGTACCTATCTAAACCATGATTCAGTCCATAAGAGGAGGTAAAACAGTAGCCCTCTTAGTACTGATTCCATTTTCCACACCACCCTAAACAGATGAAGTTGGCCTAGTAAGTCCCACCAATCATGATTTGGCGGGCCACCCAAACACTACCTCAGCAAAAAATGAAAAAATTAAAACAAAAAATCCTACCTATATCCTTTAAAAGGAGGTGGCACGTCTGCAGGATGCCGCCATTGGCTCATCTGCAAGACCCTAATGAAAAGTAATGGGTGGATTCCAAGTATGCTAGAAGGGACCGTAATGCCCATAATCTTCCGGGTCCGTTTAGTCGCATAGCTGAAATAAAATGTATTGGGGAAGGTGTTGAGCTTGGCATTGAGTTGCATGGACCCTTGAAGTGTAAGATCGGGTAGGATCCAATCGCCGGAAGCGAATGGCCCAGCATTCCCCAAGAGGCAGTCCACAAGACCCCAAATGCCTGCTTTCTTCCATGACATGTTGAAGTGATCAAACCCAAAATTGTAGTAATTCTTCAGCAATTGGATATCAAGCCAATCATACATTATGACGCCTAATCGACAGATCTGAAGAAGACAGATAGACTTCATCGATCTCCCATCTTCTGGCCTGAAACAAAATTGAAGGTTAGGAGAGCTTGATGATAGAGAATTCGTGACACTGTAACAGAACAATTCACACCCACTTACAACATTCCATCGAAGTAGGTTCTTGTTGTTCCGTTAAGAGCG
Source organism: Magnolia officinalis (assembly GCA_021015155.1). Taxonomy (NCBI): domain Eukaryota; kingdom Viridiplantae; phylum Streptophyta; class Magnoliopsida; order Magnoliales; family Magnoliaceae; genus Magnolia; species Magnolia officinalis. The sequence continues at coordinate 26,720,495 of JAJHSJ010000013.1, read as the reverse complement.
CCAGATAAGGAAGTGAGGCTCAACACCCAATTCTCAGAAGTGTTTTCGTAACCATCAAAGGCCTGATATCAGCAATGGATTATGAGATGTTGAATTTGAGTTGTAAGACTACATTGGATGTTTTCATTCTAGAGATGTTGAATTTGAGTTGTAAGACTACCTTATCAGCTAGCATCTGCTGCAGCAGGCGAACGACCTGAGCTCCTGATGAGTGGCCCACAAAGTGGATCGGATGGTTCTCATCCCACTCAGGGTAGTGACCTGCAGTCCAAGATCATACAATTGTAATCCAATTCACATATTTCTAGCTTCATTACAAATCGAATTTCTTCTTCTATTTTTCTTTGATCTTCTATGCTGCATAATACACACGGAACTTGCAAGGAATGAGTAAAAATGATAATCATCCATCTTCTTAGGTAGAGTTTGGAGGACTTCCAAACCGACATTTCTTTGAATACGTCGGTGGTTGATCACGTTTCAAACTTACTGTGCAACTGGGCCAGCATGGAAAAGAAAACTCAAATGAACAATGTATGAATTTTCCATTTTTCTGCCCCCGAAATGATATTTGATTCTTTACAAGTACTACTTGAAATGAACAAAATCTCATTTCTGCCCAAAAGCATTCCACTAAAACCCATGTCAAGGGGTAATTCCAAATGCACCCTCATTCATGAATTCACATTTTCCTTTTCTTACCCTGATCATAAACGTTTCCAAATCGAGAATGTCCATAAATCTTGCTATGCTCTTCTCCATAATCCACTCGCCCGCCTTTCAAATAGTAAAACAAATCACGGGCCCTGAAACCCGCAACAAATTCAATTCTCCCCAACAAACAGAGGGAACCCAAAAAAGAAAAAAGAAAAAAGGAAAACAGAGAAACCAAATACAAGAATAATAATAATAATAATAATAATAATAATAATAATAATAATAATAATAATAATAATAAAAATCATGATTTTCATGTACACACCTATCATGTATGCTCGTTAAAGAACCCAAGTCAGGAACTAGCACCCTCTCATACTTTTTCTCGGCACCTGCGAAATACGACAAACCTCCCAGCCTCTACAAAAAAAAAAAAAAAAAAAAAAAAAAAAAAGAGGGAAAGAAGAAAAGAAAATCAAATGATCCGAAAAATCAAAAGCAGCCCAAAAAATCCCAAATAACAGATGGTCATCCGTTCCGCTGCGCCAGCATGGAAACATGGAAACCAGAAACCACATTCCTGACTCTTAATCCCCAAACCAACATCAGCAATCGAAATTGACATTGATTTTGCATGGAAAATCCAGAAAATTGGTATTCCACCTAATGCAATTATCATTTCCACGACACCCCAAACACCAAAACAGAAGCAATGACCATCCATTTTATCAACAAATTCAAACTAATTGCGATTTGGGGTACCTCCAAACGCAGCCCTATGTTCATCCATAATAACAAACATACATATAAAAACCCACATACATACACACATGTACATATATACAAATACATGGATGTATGTATGTATGAATGAATGAATTATTTATTAAATTTTTGTATGTATGGATAAGAAAAAAGACATACCCCCTTCCCAAATCCAAAGATGCCATGAACAAGTACAATTGGAGGCAAGCCATGAAGATTGAGGTCATTGCAGGCCGTGTCTGTAACCACCAGATTGACATTTGACCTAAAACATTCACTAAGAACCTGAGACATGTCTGATGCAACAGCTGTGCTGAATATGTACAAACCAAACAGCATGTGCATCACACTGCTTAAAAATAGCTCCCACAATGCAAGCACCCAAAGCCACACCCTGATAATCACCATGGTTGCCCACGACGATGACGAAGACGACGAACCCTGGCCGTTGATTAGAATTGAAATGGAACCAGGAGGGGGCAGCAGACGGTCCCTCCTTCTCCTCTCCTTCGGAAAAAAGAAAGAAAGAGAGAGAGGATGTTCTGCAAACAACCCCACAAACACAGATGAGAATCCGGCACATCTCCCTCTCATTTTTAAGGGGTTGAAAGGCTGGATTTTGCGTTGGGGTGCACTTCTTTTTTGATTTTTCCGCGTTTGAATTCCCATGGTCGGTAAACGTAGTGATACTCGCGCGAGTAGCTAACTGAATTATGTGCCAGTTTGTCACGTGTGTGAGAGATGGAGGACGTCCATCAATTGGGGGAAACGGATTGGCTACTCCCCCTGACACCAGCTCCGTGGCTGATGTTCGGTGCTCTGTGGGCCCCACCATGATGTATGTGTTTCATCCATTCTGTTCATCCATTTTTAAAGATCATTTTATTATTGCTTGATATAAAAAATGAGAGGGATATAAATCTCAGGTGGACCACACCACATGAAAACAATAGTGATTGGATATCAACCGTTAAAATCCTCCTGTGGCCCACTATACTGTTTATTTGACATCCAATCTGTTGATTAGGTTATACAGACCCAGATGAAGAGAAAAAACAAATATCAGCTTGATCTAAAACTTTTATGGCCCCCAAAATGTTTTTAATGGTCAACCCTCATTCAACACTGTTTCCTGTAATGTGGTCCACTTGAGATTTGGATATATCTCATTTTTATATTGATATCGTAAAATGATCTGGAAAAACAGATGGATGGCATGGATGAAACACATACATCATGATGTGGCCCACATAGCACCGACCACCAGCCATTGGCTGGTGTCAGGGGGAGTAGCCAATCCGTTCCCTCAATTGGGGGCCTGGCTTTCATGAGATAGAGGCAGAAAGTGAGACCATTTGGTAATCAGGTGGGCCATCAGTTTATGAACTGAAGAGGTTTTGTAGGCCTTTGACGGTTGGATCATGATCCAAACCGTTCATATGATGGATCTCAGCACGATTGGAGGCACCCAAAAAAATCCTATTGAAATACATATTTATCCCTCCAGATGGTGAGCAGACCTGCGTGAGTTTTTTTGGAAGGGTTGTGTAAAGCAGGGCCCATCTGATGGACGCACATGATCTTGAATGCACGCGTCGTACATTGGTAGGAGTGGCAGAGTAGCCGTCCCAATAGCTACTGGGAACGGATTGGCTACTCCCGCTGCCACCAGCCCCGTGGCCGTGGTCGGTGCCATGTGGGCCCCACCATGATGTATGTGATTCATCCATTCCGTTCATCCATTTTTAAAGATCATTTTAGGTTTATTTTTTTACAAAATTTTAAGGATATAAATCTCAGGTGTACCACAACACAGGAAAATAATAGTGATTGGATATCCACCATTAAAATCCTCCTAAGGAGTCTTCGACATCCAATCTATTGATTAGGTCATACAGACGCAGATGAAGGGAAAAAACAAAGATAATCTTGATCCAAAACTTCTATGGCCCTAAAAAGTTTTTAATGGTTGAAGTTCATTCAACACTGTTTCTTGTGGTCCACTTGAGACTTTTATATATCTCAGTTTTGGTCTTGTATTATAAAATGATCTAGAAAAGTATATAGACGACATGGATGAAACAAATTCATCATGGTAGGGCTCACAGATCACCGACGACCAGCCATTGGCTGGTGGCAGGGGCCGTAGCCAATCCGTTTCCATAGCTACTCGCGCAAGTAGGCCGAGTACCGCTCCTTCCTCATTTCTGCCCTCACACAGAATTAGAGGCTGCGGTTCGTTCCGTCACATTCCTTGTGATGGAAGGTGGTTGGATGGGATGCCACGTGTCCGTATATCGAACACTGTACTCTAAGGAGGCAGATTGTGTAGGGACGCGCTGTGAAGATTTATGGGCCCAACGTGATGCATGTGTTTCATCCCCGCCGTCCATCCGTTTTTCCGGCTCATTTTAGGGCACGAGCCCAAGATTGAAGCATACGTGGACCACATAACAAGAACCACGGGTGATATTGACGTCCACCGTTGAAACCTTCAAACGCCCACCGTGTTTTTTATTTACCGCCCAACGTGTTCATAATTTCACACACCTGTGTGGGGACCACCGTTGAGGCCATATTTAGGGGTGAGGGCGGATTAGGTGAGGCCCCGGCCTCACCCAAGACGTGCGGCCCTTACCATGGGATTACAGTAGGGCTACATTGATGTATGTATTATGTATCCATTTTGTACATCCATTTTTCTATATCATTTTAAGGCATTATTCCAAAAATGGAAGCAGATCCAATTATGAGGTGGATCATACCCTCTAAACGAGGGTGATTCAACGTCCTACCACTAAAACCTTCTTAAGGCGCACTTTAATGTTTTTGTAGTGTTTATTTATCATCCAATCAATTGATAAGGTCACATAATCTTGGACGAAGGGAAGAAACAAATATCAGCTTGATCCAAAATGTTCATGGCCCATTAATGGTCAATCACCACTGTTTCTTATGGTATGGTCCATTTGATAATTAGATCCGCATGATTTTTTTTAATAGTGTCCGAAAATGATCTGAAAAAACGGATGGACGACGTGGATACATAATACATACATCAAGGTTGGCCCCATAATCCCTCGTTAAGGGTCGCACCGTCGTGGGTGAGGCTGGGGTCTAACCTAATCCGTTTTCTATTTAGGTGAACTAATCCGTTGCCTTGGCCTCCGTGACATTCTGAACACCTGTCATGTGGGCGGCATCTAAACCATTCATTAAATATTTCCAACAGTAAGTGGGGGCATGATCCAAAGATCTGAATGTTTGGACCACCCTACCCATTTAATTATTAGCATATAATCGAAGATTAAAAGATAAATCATCAGCGGCTCCCCTTTATTGAGAAAGTTTTATTTATTTTTAGACGGTTAAGATAGTCCAATCAAAGAAATTTATAGTGAATGGTTTAACCAACGGTGGGGATCGCTTAGGATGCTCTGTTCGGATCATTCTAAATGTATTCCATACGTCACGGGATGCGTATGCACGAAAATGCCGTGCATCGCGGGGAAGGGGTTTAGTCGATTCTCCCTCGCTGTAAGAATTCAGAAGAAGTTCCAGAAGGCTCGTTTTGGGACAAGTATGGTAGTCCGCAGGATGATTGGATTAAGTAGCTCGCCTCGTGTTTGGGAGGAGCTACGGCTGCTGGGTGAAGTCGAGCGCGTAGACTCCTGTCGTACTTGCTTTCCACACGTGTCGAGTGAAGGAGATCCAAGCCGCTCCCTCATCAGGTGGGTCTCACTTTCTAAGATCCTTTGCAATAAATGTCAGATGTCTGGTCATTAGATGGGTCACACGTGCACAAATGGATTGTAGGGTTAAACTAAAGGGCGCGGATTAGGTGAGTCCGACGCCCACTTAAATGTATTTGTTTTATATCAACGTCGACCATCCGTTTTACCAACTCATTTTAAGGCATGTGCAAAAAAATAAGGAGATGCAAATCTCAAGTGTACCACACCAGGGGATTTCCTACGGTGATTAAACACCCACGTTGAAAACTTTGCTCGCCATATAGCCTGTTTAATAAGGTACATGCCTTAAAAATAGCTCACGAAGAAAAATTCTTAACATCAGGGGCAGGGCTGTAAACGAGCCAAGTTATCTCGGTTAGCTCCTCGACTTGACTCGAAAAAGCTCAATTCAACTGGGTTCGAAATTGAGTTTGAACCAAGTCGATTTCACTTTTTTAGCTTTAAAAAAATTTCAAACAGAGTTTGAGCTTGCCTGAGCATAACTTGACTTGACTCGAATCGGACACCAACTCAAATTGGACTCGAATCCAACTAGTTCAATGACTCAGCTACTTTAATATTAATGTTGCTCACCAAGTGTTTGATAAAATAACTCAACAAAGTGTCGGCGGGTAGCAAGGCATATATATGAAATAAATATCAATTTTTTCTTGATTTTGATGTTGTCTACAAGGTGTATGATGAAATATCTGTGAATAGCTGTTGTTGTTAGACATACAATAAGAAATTGAAAGCGCACTCCATATGTTTGTGAAAATGCTGCACAGGTTCCATCTTGACTCGAACTGGCCTGAGTTGCTGATCGAATTGAGCCGAGCTACCCAGTCAAGCTCGAAGACTGAGCTGAGCCGAGTTTGAGCTGGATTCAGCTAGTGGTCGAGCCGAGTCGAGCTGTGCCAAGCTCAACTCAGTTTGACTCTTGTACACCTCCAGCTAATCCAAAACCTTTGTGGTCCACAAAATCCAAAAATATTTTTAATGATCAATCACCAATGTTTCCTATGACTTGGTCCACCTAAGATTTTCTCTTGCTCATCATGGACCATGCCCTAAAATTCGTGTATATACAACACATCAAGTTGGCCCCACGGTTACCTTGGACTCATCTAATCCGTCTCTAAAATAAAGCGGCCAGCGCCGACATTCATTGAACACCTGCGGCCCACCTAATGAATGTCTAGGTCGCGATCTTGCAGAGCTTGGCTCCATGAATGCCCCATATCTTACATACATGTGCCGTCCTGGGAGATATGCCACATAAGCACTGTTGATCTTGCTAAGGAAGTACAATTGAAGTTCTTAAGCTTTTGATCAAGGGTTTATTATATTTCGAAAGTGTAATTTGGATCACAATCATCTATTTTCAAATCGGTGATCGAATGGCCAGGATCTTTCCATATGGGAGAACTTTGGGGGCATATTGTGTCCATGACGAGGCCCATAACCCACACATGGCCCCATAAGTAGGCAATCCTTAACCATAATTCTTCAGTATTTGACGGGTCCCACGGTCTCCAATTGGACGGTCGTGAGAGCCCAATACATACCTTTTGCACCAATCGGACCCACAGGCGTAAGTTGCTCCGATACTCCAGCAGAATCACAAAATAATTGAGAGGCTTCCATTCTCCTTTCTTTTACAGGCTTTCAGTGGGCCCAGCCACCTTGACATTTCAACTGTAGTGCATTAAAATTTGTGGTTCCTTTTCAATGCTCATATGCGCGTGTGAGCACTGCCTTCCACATGCAGGTACAGTGCACTTCGTTTCACCGGTAAGCCATTGCTTTAATTTTTTTTTTTTTTTTTTTAAAGCTAGCTAGAAATTTTGTTTTAACCGTCAATTTTTTGTTATATGTTGGTCCTGTTGGAATATTTAGTTGAATTAAATAGACTATTAAAATCGAGAATCAAAAAAGGAAAATAAAATTTTGAAAAAGAAGAACTTATTGAATTGAGTTGAGGATTGACTGAGTCACTCGGCTTGAAATCGAATTTTCTCCCCTTGCACACGTCCCAAGTGTAACAGGTTTCCAGAGCAATCGACCTCCAGGATACAACGACTATGACCCGATCCCAGCGGTGCACTCACTGTACGCAGGCTCGAACCACTTGCAGTTTAATCCGAAAGTGCTGAGTGAACTCAGAGATGAACTCAGTAAAATTCTTAAACCAGAATATCAAAGAGAGTTTTATAAAAGGAAATGATTTTCATATTTGCAAACATAAATCGGAAGTCTTTATATAGACTCCGAAGTGGTGCATAAGCACCCTTTACAAAGGGTTAGGTCCCGATGCGACCAACCGGAACGGACACATCTCTCTGGTTTAAAACGAAAAGGTGCAAGTGCGAGTACACTCTCGCAAATAAAGTCCTGCGAGTGCCCATACACACACACGCGAGTACACTCACACCACACCCGCACTCGCACCCGCGCCCGCGCTCGCACCCACACCCACGCCCACGCCCAGTCCAGTCTGCCTCCTCGCGTTACGTCGCGTCGTGCACGGGCACACGGACACGGACTCGGACTCGGACTCGGCTCGGCTCGGCACGACACGGCAAGGCTCAGCTCGGCTCGGCGCGCGCGCGCGTGTGGTCAATGACATAGATTAGAGCTATTGACATATCCCCCCACAGGACTAAATTCGCATGTCCCCTGAATGAGGCTCAAGCCCAAGACAAAAAACCTATCTTATAAACAAGAGAATTCTCTTTGTCAAATCCGATGTGAGACAAAACTCACACCTCAAAAACACCAAAATTTAAATGTGGAGGGAAACCACCGAAAATTTGAAAAATTAAAATTTAATATTATTTTAAAACAAAATACAACAATCCCCCACATGTTTTAAAATAAAACTCTTTCGGATTAAAGCGTAATAGTTGTGCAATGGTGTCGGTGTCACCATAGACTTGAACCGACATTAGAGTAAGCAAGATAAGTCTACAGGAATCAAGTGACACCATAGTTTGAACCTGAATCTTTTTAATGTAAATTGCAAGTACATGTCACTCACACAATTCTTCCTCTGCAAGTGATTCTGCGGTTCGGTGCGTTTCGGCCATAAACCATTACCTGGATTTCATGAGTGCTCTAGAGAATTCGCCTAGATTCTTATAAAAAGTAGTTCCACTTCTACACCCATATAGGTGAATTCCATCAAGTGTATGCAGCAACTGTATATACCACCAAATATATGGCTATGATCCATTAAGAGTTCTAAAAACTCATCCTTCTGCGTTGCTGCTCGCACTGTATACCATGGAAGGGGCTTATATAACCTAGTGCAATCGTCTACCTCGTGTCTTGTTGTTACCCATTTAACCTATCTCATGGGTCTCCACTTGTATAGGTTGGGTTGCTGACACTGGCAGCTCATATATTAGGCTTAGCCCCATTCCCTTCTATGTATTATTGACTAACCTTTTAAATAGTCCTTTTATCAGAGGATCTGCTAGATTCTTTTCTAACCTCACAAAGTCAATCGATATGACTCCATCACGCAACGTGTTTCACTATGTTGTGTTTGAGTCTAATATGCTTGCTCTTTCCATTATATATTTTACTCTTTACTTTCGCTATAGCTGCTTGACAGTTACAATGAATAGACACGGTCGATATAGGCTTTGGCCACAATAGTATATCAATTAAGAGATTTCTAAGCCACTCGGCTTCTGATCCAACCTTTTCTAAGACAATAAACTCGGATTCCATAATTGACAGAGTGATACATGTCTGTTTGGTAGACTTCCAAGAGACTACTCCTCCACCCAAAGTGAAGACATATCCACTAGTGGATTTTATCTCATCTGAATCATTGATCCAGTTAGCATCACTGTATCCTTCTAATACAGCAGGAAAACCATTATAATGTAAACCATAATTCATACTACCGTTTAGGTATCTCAAAATTCTAGACAATGCATTCTAATGCTCTTTTCCAGGGTTATGTGTATATCTACTTAGCCTTCATACTGTAAAAGCTATGTCTGGTCTAGTGCAGTTTGTTAGATACATGAGGCTACCAATTATTCTGGAATACTCCAATTGAAACACACTATTTTCTGTATTCTTCATGAGAGTCACACTATAATTATAAGAAGTACTGACAGGTAAACAGTCAAAATGGTTAAACTTTTCAATATCTTCTCAATGTAATGAGATTGTAATAATATAATAACACCATTTTTCCTGATTACTTCAATACCTAAAATTACACTAGCCTCTCCTAAGTATTTCATGTCAAACTTAGATGACAAGAATTTCTTAGTTGCATTAACTAATTTAATATTAGTTTTAAAAATAAGCATGTCATCAACATAAAGGCATATAATAACATAATCATTTTAAAAAATTTCACTACATACACATCTATCTACATCATTTATATGATAACCATTTGATTTTAAAACACCATCAAAATTTTCATGTAATTGTTTAGGAGCCTGTTTTAAATCATATAGTGATTTAATTAGTCTACATACTTTATTTTCTTTACCTAATATCTTATAACCCTCAGGTTGCTCTATATATATTTCTTCTTCTAGGTCTCCATTTAGGAAAGCCGTCTTAACGTCGATCTGGTGTACCACTAGTTTATATATGGAGGCTATCGCTATTAAGACCCTAATAGTTGTAATCCTAGTTACAGGAGAATATGTATCAAAATAATCTATTCCTTCTTTTTGTTTAAAGCCTTTCGCTACCAGTCTAGCCTTAAACTTATCAATAGTCTCATATGGTTTTAGTTTCTTTCTAAACACCCATTTATAGCCTATTGGTTTGTTTGCAGGTGGTAGGTCTATAAGTTCCCAAGTGTTATTAGATATAATAGATTCTAACTCATCATTCATTGCTTCCTTCCAAAAGGTTACATTTGGAGAGTTAATTGCTTCTATATATGTTGTAGGATCATCTTCTGCTAGGTTAGTTTCTCTTCTAACCCTAATATTTTTTCTTGGTTGTATCTCTTCTACTACTTTATCGTAAGCATTTTTACTAGTAGACGCAATATCTGATTCATTGACTTCCTCTATTCCTATAGATTTAGATTTCATAGGGAATACGTTTTCAAAGAGCTCTGCATCCCTAGCTTGTATAATTGTATTAGGATTTAGAATATTATCATTAGTCTTTAAAACTAGAAACTTGTAGGCCGCACTGTTTTATGCGTACCCTATAAATACACAGTCGGTCATTTTAGGACCTAACTTTCTTTTTTTAGTTTCAGGTAATCCTACTTTAGCAAGACACCCACACACCTTAATATATTTATAACTAGGAACATGATTCTTCCAAAGTTCATAAGGTGTTTGTTTAAAAGATTTAAAAGGAATCTTATTTAGAATATAATAAGTAGATAGAATTGCTTCTCCCCACATATTTGAGGGTAAGCCCGAACTATTTAACATAGCATTCATCATCTCTTTTAGAGTTCTATTATTACGTTATGCTATTCCATTCTGTTCTGGTGTATAAGGAGCTATAGTTTCATGAACTATTTCATTCTTTTCACATAATTCTCTAAATTGAGAAGATTCATATTCGCCTCCTCTATCTGTTCTAAGTCTTTTAATTTTTATATTTAACTGATTTTCAACTTCAATTTTGTATTTAGAAAAAACATCTAAAGCTTCATATTTGCTCCTTAACAGATAGACTTTAGTGAACCTAGAGTAGTCATCTATAAAAGTTATGTAATATCTTTTTTCACCTCTATACATGTGATTTCTAAAATCACCTAAGTCACTGTGTATAAACTCTAATAGAACAGATGATCTTTCTATTCGTTTAAAGGGTTTTCTAATGAATTTTGATTCTACACATGTTTCACATTTATCGAATCCTTCATTAGATATATTAGGTAATAAACCTAATCTTTTTATTTTCTTTAAAGATACTACATTCACATGACCTAATTTACTATGCCATAGATAAAAAGGTTCAACGATATATACAAAACTGGATGTTTTTTTTTTTATTATCATTGGATACATTTACTATGAATAAACTATCGCTACAGTATCCCTTACCAATAAAAGTTACATTCTTAGTCATTACAAGCTTATCTGAATCAAATACTAAGTTGACACCAGCCTTATTGAGGAGTAAACTAGAGACTAAGTTTCTTCTAATGTCAGGCACATATAGGACATCATTCAACATTAGAGACTTTCCAGAAGTGAGTTTCATAAGTACTTTCCCTTTCCCTACAACTGGAGACGTTTTAGCATTACCCATGAACACTTGTTCATCATCTCCTGATACTTGGTAGGAGGTAAACATGTACGATCCTTGCACATGTGTCTAGTTGTACCAGTATCTAGCGCCCACTCCAAGTTGTTTATAAGGAAGACTTCTGACACCTCAGTTACTATCATGGTAGACTCATTGCCCGTTTCTTTAAGATTAGCCTGCGGCTTATCTTTGTTTTTCTTAAGCCTGCAGGTTTTAACATGATGCCCAGGCTTTCCACAGTTGTAGCAGTTTCCCTTTTTCTTTAATTGATTGTTTGCATTCTTCTTTTTAAGCCTGCATTCATTTGCGTAATGTCCAGGTTTGCCACAGTTATGACAGTTGCCATTTTTCTTATTATTTGTTCGACTTAATTCCACAAGATTCGCCTTTGAATATATTTCATTTCCATTTTCTTTTTGGTCCCTGATTCTATTGGCCTCCTCTATTCGTATGTGTATGATAGTGGTTTCCAAAGAAACACCGTTCTTTTTATGTTTCATTCTATTCTTATATTCTTTCCAGGAGGGTGGTAACTTTTCTATTAGCGTTCCTGACAGAAACAAAATCGTGAATCTGATTTGTGACAGGTTTATCGTCCGTCATTTCATAATGAAGGAAATTAGCACTTGCATGTTTCTTAGCGCCTGCATCTTCCAATATGTATTTCTTTTCTAAAACAGTCCATATGTCTTTAGCAGACACGTAAGAAACATACACATCATATAGTTCGTTGGATAAAGAGTTTAAAATATAATTTTTACAATTATTTTCATATGTTACTTCAGTTTAATTTGCTGGATGTCACGCCAAAAACTCGGAAACCGGGCTCACAAAATTTTCGATCGCCGAGTCTGGCGCTGACAACCTCCGTAGGGCCCCATTCTTAGATTCCGGCACTCATATGCCATATTCGGTTCCTGGGATCCTATAAGGAGGATTTTTAGTATGAATTTTATTTTATTTTTTGTAATGGAGCATAACCAAGTCACAAAACAACATCATCATCACATATCCACTAATATAATCATTTGAATATAATGCTGAAAGGAAATACATATGTCAAATCCAAGTTCCATAAGTCAGCTACATGCTCCAAGCTCCACGCTGTTACAACCTAATATCACATGCACACATCTATCGTGCATAAGCTTATAGAAAGCTTAGAGGGTGATGTAAGTGTGAGCGCAAGGCAAGCGCCAAGTGTACCATAAAGTCCATAAATCATACATCATCGGAATAAACGGAAATACTGACAAGATCATGAATCATACGATATCAGAGTAAGCGGAAATATACTAGTAAGTCCATGAGTGCTATCAGCCGTACCAAGGCTATGCGATGCAAAACATAATAAGACAATAACCGATACTGATGATGCAATGCAAAATGCAAATCCCGATTAGCCACGAATACCATCAACCTTATCTAGGTCATATAAATGCAAAAACATAGTAACCCAAAATGCTAAGTACAGAGGATGCAATGTAATATGTAGTGCGAATGAAATGACCATGCAGGAACGTGAAGTCGGGATGATAATACGTAGTATCGCAGGCTACGGGGTCCACCACAAGGGACTTCTATCCAAACCAGTCTCATACTTAAATTTGGATAGTCTGACTTAATGTGGTCAACTCCTGATCTCAGGTTAGTCGCGCGCCCAATCGAAATCCTGGCCATGTGAAGGTACATGTAACAAATAGTTACGTACAATCAGCCCAAGTAGATAGTGAATGAATGAATGAATGGATATGCAATTCCTGTTCAATAAGTCCACATATCAGTACGGTTGCTCTCCAGGGCAAATCACCAGGGTCTATTACACTCGACACCGACTGCCTCCTCCCTAGCTGCATAGCCCAGCCAGTGGAAGGACCTCACTATCCGCCTAACCAACAATCTGTCAATACCTACTCCGCTCATCGATAGCAGACTCATTTACGAGCTGCTCATACTCTGTAAGACCCGTATCCTAGCCCGTACCATTCCATAGGCTTCCGCAGTCTTCCCGGTCGAATTTCGGTGACCCGCGATGCATAAATAGCAGTGGCGCGTGATCCTGAGTTGCATCCCGTATTTTAGAGACGGCTCGACCCTAGACTTGTACCCTAGCGACCGTGCCGTTGCCGCTGTTTCGATGTCGCATCTCATGCACAGAGGCGATACCCAGGCCAGGAGATGTGGGCCTGTGTTCAGTTCGAGGAGACGCCACACATTTGCAAAATCAAGGCAATCTTTCAAATAAATCACATCACATCCCATCAATCAAGTACCACATCACACCTCATGTCAAGTACACATCACCTTTCACCCATCCCCAAGCAACCCCAAAGTCAATACTCTCTTACAACCAAGTACACTTCCATCACCCATCACCCATCACTCTCCCATCTCTCTCTCTTTTACAACTCTCTCTCTCTCTCTCTCTCTCTCTCTCATCTCTCTCCCTCATTCTCGAAGCACTCCAACGTCTCAACCTCTCTATGAGAGAAGCCATGTGTGGCTCACCTTCCTACCTCCCATCTCCACCATCAAAGCCTCATCTCCACCGTTGGATCACGTTCCTTAGAGATCTAGGATGCGTTGATGAAAGAAGAAGTCCAAGAAGATCAAAGGTAGGTGATTTTATTTGTTAATTTTGATGATTGGAGGGCCCACTTATGGTGGGACCCATCTTGATGTATGATTTGCATCATAAGGGGCCCATAGTGGCGGGGTCCCTCCGCTACTCCGATCCTTCTCTCTCTTGATGTGTGGCCCACCTATGGCGTATGTATTATATTCATACTGTCCACTTCGGGATGTATGGACCCCACGGACCCCACCATGATGAATGGATTAAATCCACACTGTCCATCAGCGGGCCACCCGCTGTCCGCATTTGGGGCCCACCTGTGCCGGACTGCCACGTCCAAACGGATCATCCAGCCTATCCGTTTTGGACAGGCTCGTTGAAGAAAGAACATAAATGTTAGCCTAGTCCGTGGGCTGTCATACGTGCCCCATCCAGACCGTCCGGATGATGGGGCCTAGATGGAGGGAACACACAAATACCAGCTCGTATCCAGAGCCTGGACGAGTTTAAAATAATAATAATAATATATATATATATATATATATATATATATATATATATATATATATATATATATATATATATATATATATATATATATATATATCTGGTGGTCCACCCACATGGTGCCACCTTGAGGCATGCATTCATCCCACCGTCCAAACCAACATAGGACGGTGGGCCCGCTGTAATTTTGTGGTGATCCACACCGTCCAAATCATGGGACCACCGTGATATGAGCTGTATCCAGGCCGTCTATCAGGGACCTGGACGTGAGAAAATACAAAATTCAGCTTGAACGGAACCGTTGTGGCCCACCACATGGCACCACGATACAATGTACGTGGTTTACGCTCCCTACTCGTCCCTTTTTAGGGCGTGGGGGATCCACCTCACACGTGTGGCACGTGTGAGGGTGGGGCCCACTAGATATATGTTTTATATATTCAAGTTGTCCGTCCGATTGCCTAGGACGGTGGGTCCCATTGCTTGGACATCAGCACGCTACATGCTTCATCAAAGGTATATGTTATATTCAAAACGTCCATCCATTTGGGCAGGTGGGGCCTACCATGATGTACGTGGGCCCACCTTTGTGATATGTATCCCAGCCGTCCGCCCACGCGGGACGTGCGGACCCCACATGCTTCATTTATACCATCCATCAGTGACCCATGACGCCATCAGGTTCTGTGGACCCCACCGTGATTTATCTGTTAATCCAAGCCGTCCATCCAAGACGTCAGCGAGCTCGGTGGACCCACCTATGATGTACGTGCTCCATCTGTCCGTCCACCGTTTGGACGCTGGGACAGTAGCCCAACTAAATGCTGCTATGGCGACGTCAGCAAATTCTGTGGGGACCACAGTAATGTATTTGTATATCTGCACCATCCACGTGGCCCCATGGATGATGTGATGTGCATCCACCTCGTTCATCTGTGTTACATCTCAACCGTCCATCTGGACCGTGGATCACACCATGACATATATATATATATATATATATATATATATATATATATATATATATATATCAATCATCTGAGCCGTCCGTATTGTGGGACCCACCTCGACGTATTTATTTTTATACACACTGTCCATTCGGACCTGTTGTGTGGGCCCCTCCATGATGTATGTGCTGAATATGCACACCGTCCATTTGGGCGGTGCTGCGTGGACTAACCATGATGTATGTATTTTATGTCCACCCTGTTCATCTGGTGGGCCCATTTGGAGGTGCAGGCTCACCTTGATGTATTTGTGGCTCATCTGTGAGGTTCGCCTTGATGCAATTGCGGCTCATGTGATAGGGCCCACCTGCATTGTATTTAAGGCCCATATGATGGGGCCCACCTGCTTGAATCTGAGGCCCATGAGCAAGACCCATTATGATGTGTTCGTGGTCCATGTGATGTGGCCCATCATGGTGCATATTAGGCCCATGTGTTGCGGCCCATAGTGATGTGTATGTAGCCCTTGTGTATGAGGCTCATTGCGATGTATATTATGCCTTTGTGTGAGGCCATGGGCCCATTTTATGTTTAGCTCTACGTGGGCCACTCCTTGGGAGCAATGTCGGTTAAATGGCCACATTGATGGGCAATGATGGTTTAATGTCCACATTGTGACCTTCCATTAGGCCTTGTTAGGCCCATTCTTACCGACTCCGATTGACGTGACTGATTTGTCAATTTCGATTGTCATGGCCGATTGCTGACTCCGATTGACGTGGCCGATTTACCGATTATAATTATCAATCGATTCCGATTGTCGTGACCGATTACCGACTCCGATTGCCGTGACTGATTTACCGATTCTGATTATCAATCGATCCGATTATCGTGACCGATTTACTGACTTTGGTTATCAATCGATCTCGATTGTTGTGGCTGATTGCCGATTCCGATTGACGTGGCCGATTTGTTAATTCTGATTATCAATCGATCCGATTATCGTGACCGATTTGTCGACTCTGATTATCGATCGATCTCGATTTTTGTGACCGATTGCCGATTCCGATTGACGTGACCGATTTGCCGATTCCGATTATCGATAGATTCCAATTGTCGTGGCTGGTGGCCGATTGCCGATTCCGATTGATGTGACTGATTTGCCGATTTTGATTATCGATCGATTTCAATTGTCGTGACCGATTACCGACACCGATTGTCGTGACCGATTTGCCGATTCTGATTATCGATAGATCCGATTATCGTGACCGATTTGCCGACTTTGATTATCGATCGATCTCGATTGTTGTGGCTGATTGCCGATTCCGATTGACGTGACCGATTTGCCGATTCCGATTATCGATCGATTCCGATTGTCGTGGCCGGTGGCCGATTGCCAATTCCGATTGACGTGACCGATTTGTCGATTTTGATTATCGATCGATTTCAATTGTCGTGACCGATTACCGACATCGATTGCCGTGTCCGATTTACCGATTCTGATTATCGATCGATCCGATTATCGTGACCGATTTGCCAGTTTTGATTATCGATCGATTTCAATTGTTGAGGCCGATTGTATAGGCCAATTCCGATTGTCGAGGCCGAGTGTCAAGGCTGATTTTGATTTGTCGAGGTCGATTGTATAGGCCGATTCTGATTGTCGAGGCCGAGCATCGAGGCCGATTCGATTATCGAGGACGATTGTTAGGCCGATTGTATAGGCCGATTCCGATTGTCGAGGCCGAGTACTGTGGCCGATTTCGATTGTCAAGGCCAATTGTATAGGCCGATTCCGATTGACGAGGCCGATTTCGATTGTCGAGGCCGATTGTATAGGCCAATTCCGATTGTCGAGGCCGAGTGTCGATGTCGATCCCGAGTGTCGATTCCAATTGTTGAGGCCGATTTCGATTGTCGAGACCGATTTCGATTGCCAAGGCCGATTGTCATGACTTATGTGATGTATATGCGACCCGTAGTTGAGTGAGGCCCATGGTGTTGTATATTAGGCCCTTTGTGAGGCCATGAGTCCACTATATGTTAGGCTCTATGTAGGCCACTCATTAGGGGCAATGTTGGTTAAATGTCCACATTGTCGAGGCCGATTGTCGATACAGATTGGCGGTGCCGGTTATTGATACCGACTATGAGTACGTGACAGCATAACATCACGATACATGTCCATACGCATCATCTGCATGTTTGTTATGAGATCTGTTGACCATTACATATGCCATTGAGCATGTTGTTATGAGACTCCCTGATAGGCGGAGATTGTCTCGCATGAGTACACGGTATGTGCAGGATTAATGCATGACTGGATTGTATGACTCGTGCATCTTGCATTGTGTGTGGTGATAACTGTACGCCCTAGCTACATCAGGGTTGTAGCCTCTACAGGTATTTCGTGGAAGGCCAGATAGGACACCGAAAATCTGTTCTACATGGGGTGCTATAGATATCCCTGGGTGAAAGTCCCTAAACCCTCTTGGTTCCAGAGGTTGCTCCAACGTCTAGATCGAGTGGATGCATAGCGCATGAGGGCCGCATACCGTTAGGCCGCGTCTCCCACTGTGTCGTGGTCAGTTGAAAGGGGGTGCGGCCTTACCTGCCCGAGAGGAGGGGGCAATGCTAGGCTGAGTTTGACCGGCTCGAGGAATGGGTCCACTATCGACGAGCTGGGCCCGATATTGGCAGATGGATATTGAGGTATCTTCCACCCACCTTATTGTGCGCAATGGGGCGACAATCTGGTTTGGAGTGTGGAACCGTACTGATATGTGGACTTAATGAGCAGGAATTGCATACTCATTCATTCATTATTCGCTCAGGCTGGTGGTGCGCAACTATTTGTTACGTGTACCTTCGCATGGTCAGGATTTCGGTTGGGCGCGTGACTAACCTGAGATCAGGAGTTTACCACATTAAGTCTGACTATCCAAATTCAGGTATGAGACTGGTTTAGATAGAAGTCCCTTAGGTGGACCCCGTAGCCTGCGATACTACGTACTATCATCCCGACTTCACACTCTAGCTTAGTCATTTCATTCGCATCACATATTGCATTACATCCGCACGCATATGGCATTTTGGGATTTGTTATGTTTTGCATTGTACCCTCGACATCTGATATTTGGCTCTCTATGATTCCTCATTTGCATAGCTGATCTACATTGCTTCATCAGTATATGATATTGTTTTTATTATATTTTTGCATCGCATAGCCTAAATAAGGCTGATGGTATTTATGGGTCTATCAGCATGTTTTCACATTACTTTGATATCGTATGATTTATGATCTTGCCAGTATTTCTGATATTGTATGATTATGGACTTGGCAGTACTTCCGCTTACTCTGATTACTCTGATATTGCTTACTTGACACTTATCTTGTGCACACACTTTCACCACCCACTAAGCTTTCTATAAGCTTATGTACGATAGATGCGTGCAGGTAGCGTTAGGTTGCAACGCGGAGCTTGGAGCATGCAGCAGGTCTCTGGAGCTTTGATTTTCGACATATGTATTTCATTTTCGGCATTGTATTCAAATGATTATATTAGTGGATATGTGATGATGATGTTGCCTTTGTGATTTGGGTAAACTCATGGTTATGCTCCTTACGAGATAAATGTACGTTGGAAAATCCTCCTTGTAGGATCCCAGGATCGGAATTTGGCGTATGGGCACTGGGAGCCGAGAATGGGGTACTACGAAGGCTGTCGGCACCGGATTTCGGCGATCGGATTAGTATGAATCCGATCTCCGGGTTTGGGGCGTGACATACTCAGCCTAGCTTATAGCCCCCTCACTTGGGCGGATAAGGCCACACCCCCTCCCAACCGACCACGACACAGTGGGAGACGCGGCCTACTAGTATTCGGCACTCAGATACTCATGTTCCACTGGGTCTAGACGTTGGGGCTTCTCCTGGCCTTGGAGGTTCTGAGATTTTCACCCAAGGACATCCTAAGTGCCCATAGTACTAGAACCAAATATTTTCGGTGTCCCATCTAGCCATCCACGATGTGCCTGTGGAGGATACGACCCTAATGTCACTAGGGCGTACAATGATCAAGTCACACATATACGAGATGCATGAGTCACACTATCTAGTCATGCAGCAATCCTGCGCATACTACGCGATAATGTGGGGCACTCCGTCTCATAAGGAGTCCTGTAGATGGTCTGCCTAATGGCGTATGCTATGATCAAACATTCCTCATATCAAGCATACATATGATGCGTATGGGCATGAATCATGGAGTTATACTAAGCATGTTATATGGTGATGAACTATCCTTACAACGAAGATGGGCCTTGATGGCCTATACACAACAAGTATGGGCCTATCAATGGGCCCTAGGGAGAGTTATAATGCGGACATTTAACCATCATTATTCTTATAATGTGGACGTCAAACCAACATTGCTCCTAAGGTACGGCCCGCCATAACATCATTACCTGCATTATAGTGAAATCACACATTACATTGGATGCACATTCCTTGCATTGAGCCACATATATACCACATCGGGCCTAGCCATGTGGGCCACAAATACATCAAGATGGGCCTCATCACATGGGTTGAAAATATATCACAATGGGCCACAACATATGAGCCGGAAAACACATCACAATGGGCCTTGCCAAATGGGTCGAAAATACATCACAATGAGCCTCAACCCATGGGCCCTAATACATCATAATGGGCCTCAACCCATGGGTCCCAAATACATCATAATGGGTTTCCCAGATGGCCACAAAACACATCAAAGTGGGCCTCAATGGATGATCATATCACGGAGTGGCCCGCCGTGATGTGTTTGAGATCCAACCAATTCATAGGTTAACATAGAGCTAGATGAAGTGAGAGCAAAATATAAGCTTAATTGGAAGCTAATATGGCTCCTAAGAAGTTTGAATGGTGGATGTCACTGTCTTCATTATTTTCAATGGTGGGGTTCACTTGAACCTTAGATCTGACTCATTCTTAGTCTCAAGCCATAAAATGATCTCTGAAAATGGTTGGAAGGTTTGGATACAACCCATGCATCATGGTGGGTCCCATAGGGATGGATGGCATAGATGAAGTACACACCTCATGGTGGAGTCCACACTAATGGAAGGTGTGGATTACAAAACATACATCAGTGGTCCCACGTGGGGCCCACCATAATATGTGTCTACCATCCCATTTATTTAATAAGGTTACACAGACCAAAAATAAATAACAAATAAATATTATATTTATCCAAAACTTGTGGAACCAAGGGAGGTTCCAATGGCATGCGTTCAATCCTCCACTGCTTTTGTTGTGTGGTCCACTTGATAGGCAGATCTACCTCATTAGTCTCAAGTCTTAAGGCTAGCCCGCCATCTGGATGGACGGTTTAGATGTAACACAAACATCAAGTGTGGGGTCCACTGGCCGTCCAGGCAAATGGCTGGACGGCATAGATGAAACAAATGCATCGTGGCCGGGACCCACGGTCCCTGGCCAGCGCAGGACGCTGCACCACGCACCATAGTTGAGGGCTTTACCCTCCATAAACATTCACAATTGTACGTTGGGCCCACTAATCTGTAGTTCGCAGATCCAACCCATCCATTACGTGTGTCCCACTAGATTAAGGGTGGGTCAGACCAAATTTCAGGTGCATCCAAACCTCAGATGGACCCCAGAAAATGCTTTCATATGGTTTAGCATATATTCACATGATTGAAGATGGTGTGGGCCACCTGAGATCTGTAAATGACTGATTTTTTGGGGTGACCCGCTGTTTAAAGGGGACCAAACAAATGCACGGTGGTGATGTGCAACATACATTGTGGTGGGGCTTGTAGTGGGGCCCACCGTTCCACCTTTAAATAAGCAACGAGGATGCTGCTTGCTGCAGCATCCAGAGGACGCTGATAGCACCAACGTCCCATGCATGTATTTTTTTTATTCTTTTTTTTTTTGAAAAATAGTTTTCCTATGGTTTTTCATACGTGGGGCCCACATCAGATGAATCCAGCCCAACCACTGGATTCTAGGACTCAAGACGGATCAAACGAGCCCAATATGCGATGTGTTTTGGCGGGTAAAAACATCAAGGTGGATTTCAATGGTAACAACTACTGTTTTCAACGCTATGGCCCGCCAGAATATCAAATTTGCTTCCTATTTTGGCTCAACACATAAAATACTCTGAGGAATGGAATGGACGGCGTGGATTTGATCAATGGATCAAGGTGGGGCTTGTATAAGTGGCCCTTCCCCAAAAGCTTTGAACCAAAGCTTATATTCAGGCTTTCAATTAACGTCCAGCGTCCCTGGACACTGGATGGTTTGGGCAAACGACGCATGTAAGGTAAGGGCCTTGCTTAGGTGGGCCACCAAATGATGGATGGTGTGGATACAACACATATATATAACGTGGGCCCCCACCTATAGATGACTTGGATAAAATACATGCTTCATGGTGGGGTCCATCCTGGTGGGCCACATGGCCACATCATCACACACAATAAGAATAAAAAGAGAGAGAGAAATAGAGAGGGACACGTGTGATGGAGGGACCTCGGCACTATGGGCCCTCCCTTGCATGATTCACAACATACATCAAGTGGGTCCCATTTTGTATGGGCCCACCGATCAAAATCAACGGTGGAGATCCCTTCTCCGCCGAAATGTAAGGTCTAGATGACCCTATCCATGCAAGGAAAATAAACATCATGATAGGGCCCATGGAGAATGGCCCCATCATGGAATGATCATGAGCTTTAAGGTGGGCCATTGGCCACATCAAAGTGAGATCCATACCATCAATCGGTAGACCTCACTTGACCCATCATAAAAACATGAAAACTAGCCTATAGAAGCACCCACCGGTCGATCTTCTTGGTCCGATGGAAAGCCGATCTCTTTGTGTCTCAATTTGATAGTGGATGATGAGAAGTGAACGACTAAGATGAAGGATTTTGGGGTGGGAAAGTGGGCCACACACAATTCACTTCCTCTCATGGAAGAGCTTGGACGTGCACCATTTTTGGTTGCTTGAAAATGTGAAGAGAAATGAGAGAGAGAGGGTTGTAAGGAGAGAGAGTGGTGGGTGATGGATGTGAGGTGAGTGATGGGTGAGGTGAGAGATTGGTTGACTTTTGGGGTAGATTGCTTGACTTGTGGAGAAAGAAAGCATGGGTGTGTGTACTTGACATGAGGTAATTGTGTAACGCCCTGAAAATCGTGGGTCGAGTAGGAGGTCAACTCCCAAGTTCCAACGCATCACTTATGCAACATAGATAATGATGATTAAATGTTGTCTGTATTAGTACATTAAACATGAATGAGATTAAACCAAAACAACATATCATACTCCAGAGACGATTAAGTTAAGTAAGCGGAAGACTGTGATAGATATATAAAACGTATAAGTAATCGTAGGTCTCCTGAGTATGATCATGTTACCAGGTTAATAATTTACAAGTAAAGTTTCAAAATATACAAAATGTGTAATGTCATCTAATCAGCAACCCTGCAAGCCCCATCGATCAGGACACGACTCATATGAACCCGCCTGATAACTGCATATAGGAGAATGCCTCCTCATCGTCCTCGAAATATGGCTCCGCCTCATAGGCATCGCCATCACCTACAGCTAAGATAGAGTCTGGTTGGTGTTTAAAACACCGTCCCAGAATGTGGGAGTGAGTGATCAACTTAGTGGAGCTTTAAAGCAAATGTTAACATGTTATCAATT
Source organism: Magnolia officinalis (assembly GCA_021015155.1). Classification (NCBI taxonomy): domain Eukaryota; kingdom Viridiplantae; phylum Streptophyta; class Magnoliopsida; order Magnoliales; family Magnoliaceae; genus Magnolia; species Magnolia officinalis. Next base: position 26,697,301 of record JAJHSJ010000013.1, on the reverse strand, counting down.
CAGTCACGCAGTAATGATAAGGCATACAATCAAGCATTCCTAAGTACTCTTGTTAATGCAAGGATGATATGTATTAATGATGTATGCCCTCACCTGCACTCCCTCTGTGAACTTCATCTCACGGTCGCGGCATGCACCCCTTTCACAGTGCTCAACTCCAACGCCAAAGGCACATGCAATGCGGTGTATGAACGTGATTAACGAGTTCTTATTAGACCTTTTGATATAGCATGATTGGGAAGCTAAGGTACCTCCCTTATATCATTTTCCAAACAATGATCCATTCTAGGGTCGTCAGTCCTAGTAAATATCATACGATGTTGCAGTTCTAGGTCACTACAAAGGGCTCGTCACCTGATCAGTGTAGGCCTAGTTTATACTCTAGTCACTACAGAAAGGCTCGTCGCCTCAACGCAGTCTTAGAATATGGTTGAGGTCACTACAAAGGGCTCGTCACCTGATCAGTGTATGCTGACAGCTCGAATATAGTGTCCCATACCACCGTATTCGGCTCATGAGGCGGTGTTGCTCACTGGTCATTACGGGGAGGCTCGTCGCCCTAGAGTAGGCCGACAGCTCGACCACGGTGTCCCATACCACCATGTCCGGCTCATGAGTCTTAGCGGATCGAGGTACCAAGGTTAAACGGGCTATTCACTGGTAAGTTGGTACCTTAGATTCAAGCAGTAGCACCATACATAGTGAACATACATTGGGCCAATCGGGTTACTTGACGAGCTCGACTATATGAGCGTATGTCGAGTTGATCGACATGAAGTGCGTAAGCACTCCGCGTGGCTTAACCACTGTCGACAACTAAAGTACGACTCAGATTTATCAAACACGTCCTGTGTGGCGAAACAACCTCTGCCACCCACTTAGGATCTGTTATCAATTGCTTGGACTATACCATAGTCCCAAACACACTCCAGATCAATAGCATTCAAATGTAATAGCTAAGACAGCATGTAACAATATAATTAAATATAGATCCCATGTCAGCCTTTCAATGAACACATAGAATACATGTTAACATACCTGAGTATTTAATCCACAAATCACATAGTAGTAAAATAGATTACCTGAAGGAAACTATAACCCTAAAGAAGGGGATTGAGAATTCTATCTCAACACCCTCATTAAGCACATTACATTAAGCATTTCCTCACTCAGGAATTTTATCAAACATCTAGACTACACATATCAACATACATAACATATGTTGATTATAACATATACTTGGACAGATCCTTCCAACAAGGAGTTGTCACGTACACAACAATCATGTATTTGCATCTCATAGACACGACAGACACAAATCATAATCCCATATTCATTCAGTCATTTCAACAAACACTTAGACCACACACTATCACATACATGACGTATATTGGCCATAACATGTATTAGGGCAAACCCTTTCGCCAAGGGGTTGTCGCACATACAACAACCATATATCCACGACGGATAATCATGTCAAACACAAATCCAAATTCTATACGCATTCGATCATTTCAACTAACCCAAGGAGTGCATTATACTCAACATAGTTCATATATATCTGTAAAGCGAAGGAATCTTCGCATTTAGCATGTGAAATGACACCCAAATTAGTTATAAATTATTAGCCGACATTAAAAGCCTTGAAAACCATAACCTAAACGTTTATAGTCCGCACCTTTTGCCGGTAGACTCGTAACGAACTCAGTTTAAACACTAAGTCTTTGTCTACGGCACAACGACAACCTACAGTATGAAATAGGTTAGCTATTTCATCCCTTACACTATTTGAAACTCTAAAACAGATTAGGGTTAGGATTTCTTACCCAAGAACGGAGTCGAAATCACCGGGCTAGCGATTCAGAAAGGCTGATTCAGCCCGTGGAGCGGCAGGGATGAATCCTTATAATAAACCCTCACTTTCTCCTTCTCTTTTCTCTCTTCTCTCTCTTAGGGTTTTCCAAATTCGTATGGAATGAGAGAGAAAGGGTTTAAGGGGCTTATATAGGCCCAGAAATGATGGGAATGGCCACAGGGCCATGGTATACTTAGGTTATAGCCAAATAGTGGCTATTTCGATCAAACAGAGCACTTCTGGAGGCCACTGCGTGTGGTCGAACTTAAGCTCCCTGACATTGGATCTAGGTCGAGTTAAGTTTTCAGTTCGATCAGATTTACAGATCGACCTTGGCGGACCAGTTTCAGTTCAACGGTTGCCGATACTTGATCAGGGCCACAAGTACACTGACATGTGTATGAAATTTTTCCTGATCCGAGGGTGTAATTGGGTCAGATTCTGATGGTCTGAAACGTTAGATTTGGCCTGCAACTGAACGACTTAATTCACTTAAATCTTAGTACGTTTTCCAAAGATATTCGCGTTTCTTACACACTTTGCTTCGGGCTCAAGTTGTACGTTTCTGAATATTATCTGGATTTGATTTCTGAGATGGTTGTCAAGCCCAGTAAATCGGTCATAAGCATATAGTTTCATGGTCAATGGACTTTCGACGCGCGGTCAAGGTTTGAAACAAAGTTTCAATGTGCTCCCGAGAGCTACTGGGTTTAGAGATTGATCATAGATTTCAGGGTAATGTAGCGTCAATGATTCTGTAAGTTTTAGGTCTTGTAGTTCGTATTTAAAGTGATTAGTGCTATTTTTGCAGGTAATCTACTTTAGCACTTAGTTAATTTTGTTTACTTTCTAAAGGATTTGGTCTTGAGTGATTTCTGCCTAAGGTGGTACTCGGGTCTTTGTACGGATTTTTTCTAGACGTTACAGATTGATTGATTGATTGATTGATTGATGAGATATGTTGTACAGATTCTCTTGGGATAACAAACGTGCGGCATTTCTTTGAAATAAACGCCGGTCCACATCTCCTTGCCAGGGTATCGGATCGGTATGCATGACGCGACGTTGGAACCGCGACGATGGTGCCGTCACAATGGTACAAGTCTCGGATTAAACCGAATCAAATCTAGAGGATACGACTTAGGGTCCCACGTAAACATCGATTATAGGTCGCGGATTGCCGGAATTTGTCCGGGAGGATCGCGGGAGTCGACGGAATAGTACAGACTAGGATACGGGTCTTACACTGGATCTATAGTAAATGATTCAGATAAAATGTATGAAACTTTAAGGGTAGTCAGTGCGAACATCAATTTTTGTTTCCACCGTTTAAAGTATTATCCAGCGAACGGTTCGATTTTGGCTAACTCAACAGAAGCATTTACTGTTACTGTAGCCATAGTCTATGTAATTCAACAATTTCAATTTAAAGATTGTTGGAATATTTGGTTGAATTAAATAGACTATTAAAATCGAGAACCAAAAAAGGAAAATAAAATTTTGAAAAAGAAGAACTTATTGAATTGAGTCGAGGCGTGACTGAGTCACTCGACTTGAAATCAAATTTGCTCCCCTTGGACAGCATCCCAAGTGCAACAGGTTTCCAGAGCAATCGACCTCCAGGATACAATGACTATGACCCGGTCCCAGCGGTGCACTCACTGTACGCGGGCTCGAACCACTTGTAGTTTAATCCGAAAGTGCTGAGTGGACTCGGCGATGAACTCAGTAAAATTCTTAGAATATCAAAGAGAGTTTTATAAAAGGAAATGATTTTCATATTTGCAAACATAAATTGGAAGTCTTTATATAGACTCCGAAGTGGTACATAAGCACCCTTTATAAAGGGTTAGGTCCGTTGGGTTTAAACCCAACAGATGCGACCAACCAGAATGGACACACCTCTCTGGTTTAAAACGAAAAGGCACAAGTGCGAGTACACTCTCGCAAATAAAGTCCTGCGAGTACCCATACACACACACGCGCCCACGCCCACACCCAACCTGTCCCGTCCCATCGCGTCGCGTCGCGCACACTCACACGAACTCGGACTAGGACTCGGCACGACACGACACGGCTTGGCTAGGCTCGGCGCACGCGCGTGTGTGGTCAATGGCATAGATTAGAGTTATTGACATAGCCCCCCACAAGACCAAATTCACATGCCCCCTGAATGAGGTTCAAGCCCAAGGCAAAAAGCATATCTTATAAACAAGAAAATTTTCTTTGTCAAATTCGATGTGAGATAAAACCCATACCTCAAAAACACCAAAATTTAAATGTGGAGGGAAACCACCGAAAATTTGAAAAATTAAAATTTAATATTATTTTAAAACAAAATACAACAGGTCCACTTGATGAACGGGAAGGTTTGAATTTTGACGTGGAAGATCTAATGATTGTTCTGGAAAGCTTGGATCAAGCATGTGTAGTTAATTTTGGCAATGTGCCTATATATGGATGATAGGGTCTATACACTAGTCCAACCGAGTCAAGCTTGGCACGGCTGGACTCGGCTCAGCCGGTAGTTGAACCTAGCTCGAAGTCTTCTTGGCTCGATCCTTGAAGCCTAACTGGCCAGCTCGACTCGGTTCAGTTAGTACCTTGGGCTAGTTTGAGTTTAGTTCGAGCTTGCGCCACATTTTCTCAAACACATGGAGTACACCTTCAATTCCTCACATTATGCAAAACAATATCAATAATTCATAAGTATTTCATCAAACACTCGATAGGCATCATCAAAATTAAAATACGAGGGTAGTTTTATCATGTACATTTAATTTTTTGTATTGATTTGTTTTATATCCATACCTTCCTCGCTACCAACCGATCCCGCGAAGAATGTATGCCCCTGAAACAACACTACATTGAGTCATTTCATCAAACAGTTGGTAAGCAATATCAATATCAAAATAACAAAGTCACTGAACTGATTCGATCCGAGTTCTATTTGAGTTGAGGTTCGATCCGAGTCGATTCGAGCTCAGACAAGCTCGAACTCGCCTCGAAATTTTTTCAAGCTCCAAAAATCAAATCGACTCGACTCGAACTCAGTTTCAAACTGAGTTGAATTGAGCTTTTTCGAGTCAAGTTGAGCGAGTTAACCGAGCTAACTCGGTTCGTGTACAGCTCTAGAGAGGGCTTCCCGAGCGCCATGAGAAAACGAAATCAGATTCCATACTCGTTTACTCTGTATGCTTTAATCGTATTGAGTAAACTCTATTGGACCTAACGTGAATGTATGTGGTTTATCCACGCTGTCCATCCAAATTTTTAGCTCATTTTAGGGGTTGAGCCCAAAATTGAAGCATATTCAACACTCAAGTGGACTACACCAAAAGAAATAATGGGAATTATGATTTTCACCGTTGAAACTTTTCTAGGGCCCGCAGTAGCGTTTATATGTCATCCAACCTGTAAATAAGATCACACAGACATGGATGAAGGGAAAAAACAAATATTAAGTTGATCCAAAACTTCTATTGTCCCCGAGAAATTTTCAACGACAATTCACGGGATGAGTTACTCAGTACGCAATACGCTTGGCCTTTTGTAAAAGAAAAAAGGCGTGGTATACTGCGATCTACCGAAGTGAACACGGTTGGGTACTATCAGTGCCTGTCCCGAACTCGGCACAGGCAAGGGCTTTAAGGAGCCACCGCTATGTATGGGTTTTATCTAGACTGCCATCCATTTTTTTATATTATTTTAATTGGTAAGCCTAAATGAGATAGATACAAGGCTCAAGTGGACCATACAATGGAAATTAAACATCTACCGTTGAAAACTTCTCCAGAGCACTGAAGTTTTCTAGAAAGGTGATATTTGTGTTTTCCTCTCATCCTGCTCCATGTGACAGGCTGGACGGCAAATAAACTTCACGGTGTGCCCTAGTAAGGATTCAACGGTGGACATCATTATCACCACCGCTTACCGTGGTGTGGTCCACTTAACCCTTGCATCTGCTTCATTTTTGGGCCCATATTCTAATATGATATAGAAAAATGGATGGACGGTGTGGATAAAATCCATACATCACGGTGGCCCCTTAGAGCCCCTGCCTATGCCAAGCTCGGGATGGCAGGGTAGTACCCAATCCGCACCCCTTATTAAGGTAGTCTGCGGAGCATCATTGGATGAAGTGGTGGATCGCACATGTATAGGATGGTGGGCCCTAGTGCTTTTGCTAGTGGGAGTCGGGAGCGGATTAGGTGAGACCCAGGATTCACCGAGGTGGGTGGTACCCCTGACTGTGGGGCCTATTGTGATGTATTTGACTACATCCACACCGTCCATCTTTATTGAAAGCTCATTTCAAGAGATTTTTTTCCATGGTAAATCTCACATTTCACCCATTATTTTTTCTGAATACTCCCAAAATTTACTTTCCAAGATTAAACCATTGCCTTTTTCTGGACGAAAATATCCCTGCAATACAAACTCTTTTTCTGTAATATTCTCTCCTCTCCTATTCTGCAAAAACTCATTTTTTGGATTCTTCTCTCCTCTTATACAACAATACCTCTCCACCTGAAACCCATTTTTTGGAATCTTTTATCCTCTTCATACAGCAATAACCATCTACCTAAAACCCATTTTTTAAAAATCTTCTCTCTTCTTCATATAAGAATACCAAAGGACGAAAATGATGCATCCATCGAAGAAAGCACGCACTATATGTAATGCACGGTCAAATTGCCCTAAACCCTAAGCCGAAAAAATATCTTGTGGGCCATAGAAGTTTTGGATCAAGCTTGTATTTGTGTTTTCTGTTCATCCATGTCTACATGATCCTATGAACAGGCTGGATGACAAATAAACATCACTGTGGGGTCTAGCAAGGTTTTAACGGTGGAAATCATTATCCCCACTGTTTCCTGTGGTATGATCCACTTGATATTTGGATATGCTTCAATTTTTGGATTAACCCCTTGAATTAGATGGAAAAATGGACGGACGACGTGGATAGATCACATACATTCAAGGTGGGCCCAAATCACATAAGAGCGTACTGAGCAATACGATTTCCAATTTGCCAGAGTTCTCAGTCAATTTGACCTACTTCTCGGCCAATTTGCAAGAGTTGTCGGTGAAATTGTAGTGTATGATTGGTGAAATTGCCCGAGCATTTCATGAAATTGACAGAGAAATCATAAAAAAAAAATTGACTGGGAACTTTCATAAATTGATGTAATTCTCGGTCAACTTCATGGACTGCTCAGACAATTTTAGGAAGTACTCGGTGAATTTCATGTAGTGCTCGTTCAATTTCATGTAGTGCTCAGTCAATTTCATGTATTGCTCGACCAATTTCTTGTGATGCTCGACCAATTTCATGTGATGCTTAGTCAATTTTATGTGATACTCGTTTAATTTCGTGTGATGCTCATTGAATTTCATGTGATGTTCATTCAATTTCACGTAGTGCTCATTCAATTTCATGTAGTGCTTGTTGAATTTCATGTGATGCTCGTTTAATTTCATGTAATGTTTGTTTAATTCCATGTAGTGTTCTGCCAATTTCATGTGATGCCTGTTCAATTTCATGTGATGCTCGTTCAATTTCATATAGTGCTCGTTCAATTTCATGTAGTACTCGTTGAATTTCATGCAATGCTTGTTAAATTTCATGCGATGCTCGTTCAATTTCATATAGTGCTCGTTCAATTTCATGTAGTGCTCGGCCAATTTCATTTGATGATCGTTGAATTTCATGTGATGCTCGTTCAATTTCATGTAGTGATCGGCCAATTTCATGTGATGCTCGTTGAATTTAATGTGATGCTCATTCAATTTCATGTAGTGCTCGACCAATTTCATGTTATACTCATTGAATTTCATGTGATGCTCGGCCAATTTCATGTGATGCTCGACCAATTTCGTGTTATGCTCGTTGAATTTCATGTGATGCTCGGCCAATTTCATGTAAGAGGAAGAAGAAGAGGAGGAAAGTGAGAATGATGACATCAACGAAGAATTCGTGGCTCCCTCGCTCATATAGGAGCGCTTAAGTCGGGTGGAATAGGAGTTGATCGAGGTTCGGTCTGAATTAACTGAAATGAAAGCTGAACTGAAGACCAGGCTGACCGAACTGGAAGAGAAGCAAGAACAATGGAACCAAAAGATATTCCGCACCTTGAAGGAAGTGTTATGTTGTGTTTAAAAGGAGGGATCGATGCCTCATTCGAATAGTTCGTAGGACCATTAGGTCCTGGGTTAGGCCATGTTTGTGGTGATGTGCTTTGTGTTTGCTGTGGTGTAAGAAGTGGATCAATTTCACCTAATAGTTTAATAGTTAGTAGTTGTGATATTTTTGTTTTCTATTTGGTTAGATATGTATGGAAACAATGTACAATGTAATGCTTGGTCAATTTCATGTAATGATCAATCATTTTCATGTAAAGCTCGGTCATTTTCATGTGATGCACGGTTAATTGCATGTAAAGCTCGGTCAATTTCATGTAGGAGAGCTAAATCTCATGTGAACCACACCACGGAAGGAGAGCCAAATCTCATGTCATGCCCCAAACTCGGAAATCGGGCTCACAAAACTCCCGATCGCTGAATCTGTTGCCGACAGCCTCCGTAATACCCCATTCTCGGCTCCTAGCTTCTATACGCCAGATTTAGATCCTGGGATCTTACAATGAGGATTTTCAACATGAATTTATCTCATAAGAAGCATAACCGCAAGTTTACCCAAATCACAAAGGCAACATCATCATCACATATCCACTAATATAATCATTTGAGTACAATGCTGAAAGGAAAATACATATAAAAAATCAAAGCTCCAAAGGTCCGCTGCATGCTCAAAGCCCAACGCTGCTACAACTTAACTCCACCTGCACACATCTATCGTGCATAAGCTTATAGAAAGCTTAGTGGGTGGTGAGAGTGTGTGCACAAGGTAAGTGCCAAGCACACAAATACAACGCCATAATCATACAATGTCGAAAATACTGGCAATCCATAAATCGTACAATATCGGAATAAGTGAAAATATTGACAAGATCATGAATTATCAGAGTAAGCAGAAATACTGACAAGATCATGAATCATATGGTATCAGAGTAAGCGGAAATGTACTATTAAGATCATGAGTTCCATCAGCCATACTAAGGCTATGCAATATAAGGCATGAATGCTAACGGCCATATCAGTGCAGAAACATGGCAACCCAAAATGTTAAATGTTGCGGATGCAATGCAACATACAGTGCGAATGAAATGACCAACCTGGAGTGAAGTCAGGATGATAATATGTAGTATCGGTCCACCATAAGGGACTTCTATCCAAACTAGTCCCATACCTAAATTTGGATAGTTAGACTTAATGTGGTAAACTTCTGATCTCAGGTTAGTCGCGCGCCCCAACCGAAATCCTGGCCATTGCGAAGATACACGTAACAAATAGTTGCGCACCACCAGCCCGAGTGGATAGTGAATGAGTGAATGAATGAGTATGCAACTCCTGTTCAATAAGTCCATATATCAGTACCGTACATCTCTGGTATCATCGGGGTCTAGTGCACTTGAAGCTGGCTACCGCCTCAGTCGGCCGCGTAGCCCAGCGAGTGGAAAAGACCTCACTACCCGCCTGCCAGTAGTATACCAATGCCTACCTAGCTCGTCGATAGCCAACCCATTTAGGAGCTGGTCAAACTCAGTCTAGCTTACAGCTCCCTCACTTGGGTGGATAAGGCCACACCCCCTCCTAACCGACCACGACACAGTGGGAGATGCGGCAGCTCACGTATCCACTCGGACGCTCATGTATCCACTCGGTCTAGACATTGGGGCGTCTCCTGGCCTCGGAGGTTTAGGGACTTTCACCCACAGACATCCAAAGTGCCCAAATGCTCGAACCAAATATTTTCGGTATCCCATCTAGCCATCCACGACATGCACGTGGAGGCTACGGCCCTGATGTGGCTAGGGCGTATAGTAATCACAATCACACAATACAAGATGCATGAGTCATGTAGTCCAATCATCATCAATCCTGCGCATATCGTGCGCTCATGTGGAGTAACTCAACCTATCAGGGAGTCCCATAAACCATCTGTACTATGGCATATGCAATGGTTAATTACATCTCATAACAAACATGCAGATGATGCGTATGAGCATGTATCATGATGCTATGCTATCTCATACTCATAGTCGGTATCAATAATCAGCATCAACAATCGGCCTCGACAATGTGGACATTTAACCAACATTGTCCTTAAGGAATGACCCACATAGAGACTAACATATAGTGGATCCATGGCCTCACACAAGGGCCTAATATACAACACCATGGGCCTTACTCAAGAGCTTAATACACATCACGATGGGCCTCTCAAATGGGCCTAATATACATCACAATGGGCTCTATCACCTGGCCCTCAAATGCACCACGATGGGCCTCATCACATAAGCCTCATATACATCACATTGGGCCTTAAACACGGGCTGAATACACTTCTCAAAGGGCCTCAAATACGGGCCGTATATATATCACATTGGGCCTCAAACATGGGCCGAATGCACATCACAATGGGCCTCAAATACGGGCTATATATACATCACATTGGCCTCGTCAATCGGCCTCGATATCCGGCCTCGACAATCGGAATCAGCCTCGATAATTGACCTCTACAATCGGCCTATACAATCAACCTCAACAATCGGAATCAGCCTCGACAATCGAAATCGGCTTTGACAATCGGAATCGGAATCGGCCTCGACAATCGGAATCAAAATTAGACTCGACAATCGAAATCGGCCTTGACAATTAGAATCGGCCTTGACAATCGACCTCGACAATCGGAATCGACCTCGACAATCGGAATTGGCCTATACAATCAGTCTCTACAATCGGAATCGGCCTCGATACTCGGCCTCCACAATCAAAATTGGTCTATACAATCGGCCTCGATAATCGGAATCAGCCTCGATACTCAGCCTCGACAATCGGAATCAGCTTATACAATCAGCCTCGACAATCGGAATCGGCCTCGATACTCAACCTCGTCAATCGAAATCGGCCTCAATAATCAGAATCGGCCTATACAATCGGCCTCGACAATTGGAATCGGCCTATACAATCAACCTCAACAATTAGAATCAGCCTATTCAATCGGCCTCGACAATCGGAATCGGCCTCGATACTCGACCTCGACAATTAGAATCGGCTTATACAATCAGCCTCGACAATCGGATTCGGCCTCGATACTCTGCCTCGACAATCGGAATCGGCCTATACAATTAGCCTCGACAATCGAAATGGACCTATTCAATCAGCCTCGACAATCGGAATCAGCCTCGATACTTGGCCTCGATAATCAGAATCGGCTTATACAATCGGCCTCAACAATCGGAATCGACCTCGATACTCGGCCTCGACAATGGAATCGGCCTATACAATCGCCCTATTCAATCGGCCTTGACAATCGGAATCGACCTCGATACTCAGCCTCGACAATCGGAGTTGGCCTCGACAATCGGAATCGACCTATACAATCGACCTCAATAATCAGAATCGGCCTCGATAACCAGAATCAGCCTCGATAACCGGAATTGGCCTTGATAATCGGAATTGGTAATCGATCTCGACACAAGGCGGGGTCCATAGATGGACGACCGATAATGGACCAAGTAATATCAATGGGGCCCATTCATTTGGGTTAACCCACTAGAGAATGATGAGATGGGCCTAACCAGGCCTAAGAGAAGGTTACAATGTTGACGTTCAACCATCATTGCCCATCAATGTGGACCTTTAACCACATTACTCCCAAGGGATGACCCACACAGGACCAAACGTACAGTGGGCCCACGGCCTCACACAAGGGCCTTATATATCACATCGGGCCTTATCAAATGGGTCCCAAGTACATCTCATCGGGCCTCATCAAATGGGCCCGCGAATACATTAAATCGGGCCTCATCAAGTGGGCCCCTAATACATCAAATGAGCTACATCAATGGGCCGCACTAATATATCAAGGTGGGCCTCAGGGATGGGTCATGAATATATCAAGGTGGGCCATAAAAAAAAACACATATTGGGCCTCGACAAAGGCCACAAATACATAGCAGGTGAGCCTTGTTCATGGGCCCTCAAATACACCACATGGGCCATATAAACATCAAGTGGGCCGCATTACATAGGCCTCATATACAACACGTCAGGCCCCATGGACGGGCTACAAATTCATCGAGGTGGGCCTCATGGATGGGCCATAAATACATCAAGGTGGGCCTCATAGATGGCCACAAATATATAAAGGTGGGCCCCACTCATATGGGCCGCACCAAAAATCATTTCAATTGTTGTAGGTGTAACATGTGCATCTGCACACATGGCTCACGAATGATGATCAGTACTGGCCAAACATTGTCCAGGTAAATTAGTACCGTCCAAACATTGTCCATATAAATCTGCACCATCCAAACATTGTCCAGCACCGTCCAGTACAATCTGGACGGTGTGGATGAAATAAATACATCAAGGTGTGGCCCACCGTCTAGATCACTAGATGGTGGAGATGGGACACAAATATCCCAGTAGGTCACACTGTCCCATACAGTGGATGATGTGGATTAATCCCACACATTACATGGTAGGCCCCATACGTGTGGTCCTCACACGTGTGGAAGGATGGACACAACACAGCTCGAGCGGGGACCCACTGCGTCAAAGCAGCAACTATAACTACTGATATGGGGCCCACCGTTTGGACGGTGTTGAAGAAGTACACATAGCATGGTGGAGTCCACACATGTGTGGATCCCACGGCTACAATGCAGCAGATATATATCATATATATACATATATAATATAATATTATATTATATTATATAATAGGTGTGAGGTATGCCACCGTCCCACCGTCTAGGAATTGGACGGTGAGGATGCAACACATTCATCATGGTGGGCCCCACATCTGGGCAATGGACTGTGTGGATGAAACAGATGGACGACTTATATATAAAACACATACATCAGAGAGGGTCCTGCCTAACCACCGTCCAGATGGATGGATTGAATAAAACACATACCTCATCTGTGGGACTCACCCCACACGCGACACTGAATGGATGGACGGTTGAATGTAACCCACACATCACAGTGGTCCTCTCAGTAGTGGACGGTGCGGATCTCACACCAAAGAGGTGGCTCCCACATATTGCTGACGTCAGCAGCAACTGTTGCTGTTGCAACAGAGTAGATGCACGGCGTGGATAAAATCCACATCTCAGGTGGGTCTCATCGTCCGGATTTGCTAGACGGTGTGGATCTCACATCAAGGTGGGCCACGTCCCACACGAATGGCCACCACATTAGGGCCCACCGTCCCTACGGATGGACGGTGTGAATATAACAAATACGTCATGGTCGGGATCCACCGTCCCAACCAGGGACGGTGTGGATGATGCACCGTCCAGACTTCTCTGGATGGTGGAAGATTTAACACATCCAGGTGGGTCCCACCCACACATGGGCCACCCCACACAGTGTGGATAGAATGCATGAATCATGGTGGGCCACACATAGAGAGAGAGAGAGAGAGAGAGAGAGAGAGAGAGAGAGAAAGAAAGAGGGAACGGTGGAGATAGGAGGGACCCCGCCACTATGGGTCCCTCTTTGATACAAGGCATACATTAAGATGGGTCCCATTACAAGTGGGCCCTAAATCCAAAAAAAAACTTGGTTAATGAACACCCACCTTTGATCTCCTCCTCCTCCTTCCGCCAAAGCATCCTAGAACTCCAAAGGACGAACTTCAATGGTTCAGATTGGTTTTGGAGGGTGGGGGTGGGAGATAGGAAGTGGGCCACACAAAGCTCTTTCATGGAGCTTGCTTAGGAGGAAATGAGAGAGAGAGAGAAAGATGAGAGAGAGAGGTGTAAGAGAGAGAGAGAGAGAGGGATGGGTGAGTGATGGGGTGTGATGGGTGAGTAAGTGATGGATGTATATTTGTGTAAGAGAGAGTGTTGACTTTTAGGGAGGGTGGTTGTACTTGGGGATGGGATGGAGTGATGGGTTGTACTTTGATTGATTGATGTGACGTGTCGTAGAGATTCTCTCGGAATTATAACGCACGATGTTTTCCTCGAACTGAACGCGGGCCTATATCTCCTGGCCCAGGTACGCCTCAGCGTGCGAGACGCGGCGCTAGAACTGCGACGACGGCGTGGTCGCACTGCTACAAGTCTCGGGTCGAGTCGACTCAGATATGCAGGACTCGGCTTAGGCTCTCACGCAAACTTCGGTTACAAGTCACGGGTCACCAGAATTCGACCGAGAAGACCGCAAGAGCCTACAGAATGGTACGAGCTAGGATACGGGTCTCTTACATCTCATGTGAACCACACCATAAAAAGTGTTGATTGAATATTCACCATTAAAAACTTCTTGAGGCCCATCATAATGAAGAGACCACACATATACCAGCTTGATAAAAAACTTTCTTACTATAATAGTTTTTTAATTGTCAATCACCATTATTCTTTAAGGTGTGGTCTAGCTAAAATTTAGATTTCCTTTAATTTTTTTATTATTATTTTTTTAAAAATCAATCCCTAAAATGAAATGTGAAAATTAATAAGGGTGTGGATGTAAGACACATACATCAAGGTAAGGATCCACCCACCTCCGTGCCACGGCCTTATCTTGATAAACATGTGAAGTCCGAATACATTTTCGAGTCACATGGAAAATATAGACGGATACATTTCCAAGTAATGCTCATGTATCACTAACGAGGCTTGATGATCATATCACAATCATAATCATTTATTGGGCCCTCTGTTATGTGTTTCGTAAATCTAGCCCATCCATTGTGTGTGTCCCACTTAGATGAGAAGTCAACCAAGTTTCAGCTGCATCCAAAACTCAGGTAGGCCCTACTTGAGTTCCGTATAAGGCTGACCGATGGGATATCCCATAAGGGGACCCATTCGGTGTTGACCACACCTAGCTGGGATATACCAAAGCAATTGAATAATACTAATAAACGCGAGAGATGTCAAAGAGAATGTAAGCAATCCCATGTTGGTCTATTTCACAGATAAGTCTATTACTGGTAATATTTTTGGCATTTTCAGTCACTGATTCATTTTTATAATTTTTTAAATTCATCATTATATATAATTTAGCCCCATGAAATTTCATTTCATTTAGAATTTCAATGTGTGTGTATATTATATATATATATATATATATATATATTAAAAATCTACAAGTACCAACTGCCTTAAACTAATAGTTTTCTATACAGTTTATAAAATATCCTAAAATTAACATCCTTTGAGTTTGATTTTTATTATTTATTTATTTTTCTATAAAACTAGACTCATTAAGGTTCAATTCGGCTTTCGAATAATCTCAATCAGAGTTGTAAAAAAATAAATACAAATTTTTGAAGTCAATGCACTGAATCTATCCACAACTGTCCACAACTAGTCATTGCTGACCAGCGGTCCGGGGTCGACCGGGTGTACACAAGCCCAAGTGTAGGGTCGCGATGTAGTAATAACTTAGTAAGATTGAGGTCGAATCCACAAGGACTAAACTTGTACATTTTCTGAAAAATAATTAAAACTAGAACTAGAACCAAAACTAAACTAAAATCTTGAATAATTGAGAATAATTGTGAATAAACTATCAATCAAAAGAGGAATTAGCACACCAAGGATCCACTTGTAGCTGTTAAGATGCTACCTCAATTGATTCAATAAACACAACTGGAATCGAAGTCCTATCCTATCCAGTTGGAAGATGGAATAGTTAAAACAATCTTGAACTTTTTATTGAATTAGTTCTCACATGAAGAACTATTGTGATGATCGGAATAAAATTCAACCATCCACCATGCCTAGGAGACAATGGTGAATCACGAAGTTTACAGATCCCACAACTTAAAACAAGTAAGAAGATATTCAAAGCTCTTTCAACATCTATTGTAATTGGAGTCATAATAAACCTTAGAAATTTGAAAATATTCCTTTCATCAAACTAGAAATCAATGAAGTTCAGCATAAACTTGAATCAAAGTAAGATAAACAACAAAACAAATATAAGCTTTACCTCTCAGGTTTAGTTAAGAGATTTAGTTAACCATAGACATGATTAAGACTAAAATTCTAAAACAAAACATTTAAAAATAAACTAAGGAAGAAGAAAAACTCTTTGGGAGGCAAACAAATAGGGCTTCAATTAATCGAAAAAGTGTCCAGAATGTTCCAGCAAGTTACTCCAAAATCTTTAGAATTCTCGATGCCATTAAACAGGTTTCGATGCCATCGAGGGGGTATTCGATCACTCGAACAAGTCTTCGATGTCATTGAGAAAAATGCCCAATTAGTCCAGCGACCAAACTTGATTTTCATGTAATTCTTAATGTAATCGAACCGTCTTCGATGTCATCGAACATTTACTTTGATGTCATTGAAGGGTGTTCGATGTCATCGACATTGAAGTTTAGTTTTTCTGAATTTCTACATATTGTACTTTCGACTTCCTTCTCCACTTGGTTTTCTTGAATCTTAGGCCCATGAAGTCTTCAATCTTGGTCTCCTAAGATCCATCCCTTGCCTTAGTGATCTTCAAATATTAATTTTCATGTTTTTAACAGTATTTTCAATCCAAGCGCCCAGACTCACCTCGCAATACAAACATATATAAAATATACCAATTAAACATTATCATGTTCATAAAACTAAGATATAAACAAGGGAAAATATGTAATATTTGACACTCAACATCGGGTCCTAACCCAGTCGACCGGGTGGAATTGGCAGTAAGATGGGATCGACTGGGTTGGACGGGCAAGTTGGAAGGGTATTTTCATTTGCAGATGGTATATCTGTACAACAGTGGTTTAGTTCGGGAAAGTAAAGTTTGAGTGGTTCAGAAAAGCCAATGGGTAAAAGGTGAGATTTACGGTTGGAAAATCCTCCTCATTTCAGGCATGATAAAAAAATGAAGTAGTTTCAAATCATAGATGGACACAAGGAAACAATGCCGATTGATCGTAAAAAACTTCCTGTGGGCCACAAAAGCTTTGTATTAAGATGATATTTGTATGGTCTCTTCATCTTTTTTGTGACCTTATCCACAGGGTGGATGGGAAATAAGCATTTCAGTGGAATCCATGGAGTTTTTAATAGTGGGGATTCAATAACGATTATTTGTTATAGTGTAGTCCACCTAAGATCTGAGTTTGCTTCATTTTTGGGATAGTACCCTAAAATGAGCCTTTAAAATGGTTGGACAGTGTGGATTTAAGGCACATGAATCACTGTAAGCCCCACACTCAGGAGTACCATCCACCTCGGTTGATCTAGATCTCACCTAATTCGCTCCCATGGGAGTCGGTACCATTCGTTAGATTCGGTAGTGACCCCTCTCGTACTGAGCTCGATACTAGTAGAAGCTCTTTGGGCCACATAATGATCTATATGTTTTATCCACACCATCCATTCATTTTGAGAACTCATTTTAAAATATAAATCCAAAAATAGTGAAGATCCAAATTTTAAATGGACTACATTACAAGAAATAGTGGGGATTAAGTTTCTACCGTTGAAAACTTCTGTGGGACACAGAAGTTTTGGATAAAGCTTATTTTTGTTTTCTCTCTTCACCTAGTTTTATGTGACTTTATGAATGGTTGGATGACAAATAAACATTGTGGGTACCACAAAGGTTTCAACGGTGGGCATATAGTCCACTTTAGCATTGGATCTGCCTCGTTTCTGGTATCTATCCTGAAATGGAAGCGGATTGGCTAGTGTACCACGTACGGACGCAGATTGCGTCCTACCCCCACCCGGATGGAAACGGATTGTCTACTCCCCCTGCCACCAGCCCCGTGACTGATGGTCGGTGCTCTGTGGGCCCTATTATGATTATGTGTTTCATCCATCCCGTTCAACCATTTTTACAGATTATTTTAGAGTTTTATATAAAAAATAATAGGGATATAAATCTCAAGTGGACCACACCACAGGAAAACAATGGTGATTGGATATCCACCATTAAAATCCTCCTAAGGCTCCCTGTACTGTTTATTTGACATCCAATCTGTTAATTAGGTCATAAAGGACCATATGAAGGGAAAAACCAAAGATCAGCTTGATCCAAAACCTTTATGGAACCCAAAAGGTTTTTAATGGTCCATGCTTATTCAACATTGTTTCATGTAATGTGGTCTAGTTGGGATTGGGATATACCTCATTTTTGGTTCGATACCATAAAATTATCTGGAAAAATATATGGACGACATGGATGAAACACATACATCATGGTGGGGCCCATAGAGCACCGACCACCAGCCATTGGCTAGTGGCAGGGGGAGTAGCCAATCCGTTTTCCGCCTGGATGGTAATCTAACCAGGCAGGGATTTGTGGGGCCCACCATGATGTAAGTGTTTTATCCACGCCGTTCAACGCTTTTCTCGGATCATTTTAATATACGAAGCAAAACATGATGCAGGTCTAATGCTTAAGTGGACCACAAAGTGAGGATGGAACGTCCACCATTAAAAACTTCTTGGGAGTTGTGGACCTGCCTCACTTTTTGGAGCTGTGGACCCCAAAACATGATGCAGGTCCACGAAGTTTCGGATCAAGCTGATATTTGTGTTTTCACTTCATCCACGTCTACATGGCCTTATGAATAGGTTGAATGGTAAAAAAACATCTTCTTGCCCCTTAGAAAGGTTTCAACGGTGGGTGTCATTATCACCGCAACTTCCTTTGGTGTGGTCCACTAGAGCTGTGGACCTGCCTCACTTTTTGGATCATACCTTAAAATGATCCGAGAAAATCTGTTAACGAAGTGGATAAAACACTAACATCACGGTGGGACCCACAGAGCCCAGCCCGGACGGATTACTGTCCGGGCGGGGGTAGGACGCAATCCGCGTCCACCACATACAACGATCTAGCTGTGTGTTGACGTCAACAAGTTCCGTGGGTCCCATAATGAGTTATGCGTTATATCCAAACCGTCCATCCATTTGGCGAGCTCATCTAAGGCTTGAGACTAAAAATAAGACACATCTAAAGATGGACCACATTGAAAAAACCAGTGGGGGATTGAATGTTTACCATTGAAACCCTTTTGGGGGTCACAAAAGTTTTGGATCAATATTATATTTATTTTTAATCTTCATACAGGTCTTCGTGACCTTATGAACATATTTGATGAAAAATAAACGTTATGGTGGGCCCTACAAATGTTTTAACGGTGGAAATTACTATCCCTGCCACTATTTGTGGTATGGTTCAGTTGAGCTTTGGATATTATTATTTTTTGGCTTTTGCTCTAAAATAATCTTAAAAAATGGATGAACGGTGTGGATATAATAAATACATCATTTTGGGGCCATGTAACTTTGATCTCCTTTGAACCGTTTATACGACTCGGAGCTTGAGGAGCATCAGTGATCGTATTCGCACGACACGTACCCACGCCAGCTATATCGCTAGAATGATAATCATGCGGAGCCCAAAGTGCTTTTCCAGTACTAACCAATACCGAGCTCAGTACTGGAGGGGTCACTACCAAATCCGAGTTCATATAGGCACTACAACTTACAGAACCGCAGTCTGTCCTGACAACAAGCAACTTTCGTAGGACATCCGTAACATAAAAGCGGTCGGTCCACAATGTTGTATTTTAAATTATTTTAAAATAATTTAGTGTTTCAAAATATCCATTGAGATGGGCTATGGCTGTGGCCATAGGTGCCCTATGATGTGTCTTTTCACTTAAGTCTGAAAGGTTGCATCCTTTCATATTTTGTTTTGAAAAGTTGTGTCTTTTGAAGCCTAAGGGTCGCACCAATTGGGTTTAAACCCAATAGTCACAACCCTTTTTAAAAGGGTGTCGCTACACCCTTAAGGGTGTCTTCACAAAGTCTATAAATAAACTTTTGATTTTAAGTTTTGGAATGGATTAGAAAATCAGGTTTTCTCTTAAAAATGTGTTTAAGTATTTTCTAGTTCGGGTTAAGACTACAAGTGGTTTGAGCTCGTGTACAGTGAGTGCACCGTTGGGACCGGGTCATAATTGTTGTATCCTGGAGGTTGATTGCTCTGGAAACCTGTTACACTTGGGACGCTGTCCAAGGGGAGCAAATTCGATTTCAAGCCGAGTGACTCACGTCACGCCTCGACTTCTATAAATCGATAAATTTTCTATTTTCTCATATTAATTTTAATTTTATTTTATTTAAATAATTTTTCAAACTCCATATCCCAACAATCTTGAAATCGAATATGTTTGAAAAACTATTAAGAATTACGGTTGCATCTATCTAGTTGGAATAGCCTAAAATGAATCCATACCAACCCGATTTGTGAGCCATGACCTATATAATCTAGAGTTTTCATATCCCACCTAATGGTCAAGATCTTGTAGATACTTATTATATAAGTTCTTTGGACCACATGTATAAAAGTGAATGTATGTGCCAACTGAGAATGGGTAGAGTACTTTAGATCTTGATATCTATAAATGAGAATGGTTGGACTATGATAAAACATATGAGAGGTCTGGATTCATGAACAATTGGCGGGTTTGTTGTAACCCCCGTTAGTACAGAGTATGATCCTCAAGTTGTCAGATGGGTCGGGCCAAGGCCATCTTAAGTACTAGAGCTATGACATACATATGGTCTTTATATCCCAATCACATGTCATTCTATCACACACATGTAAAATCCAAAAAATCTATAATCCCTACCTCTTAGATAATGTCAAGATCTGTTCACTCATAAGAAAGCCTGCATTTAGTAGATTTTCTCAAAATTATGATATGACATTAATAAACCTTTCTTTTTAGATCTTAAAATTTATAATTTATTTTCTCATAGATTGAGCTAAAAGTAACTTTCATATGAAAATAAATCAAACTATTGAACCATACTGAGTAAGATATACACTAATCTTAACATCTATGTACAATAAAGATCAACCCAAAATGTATTTCAAAATGAGATTTTGTGTTAGGATTCTCATCATATTAGGAATTCTTCTTTGTAGACCACCATGTATGGTTAAAAAGAAAACTTTGAAAAGAAAAATGTGAAAGAAACTCGAGAATGCAATCTTTCAAAGTATCTTCCAAAATGGGCCTGATAGGTCGATGGTGTTGGTCATTATCCCATAAGTCTGCTAGTTGCTCACATGTGGATGGGTAATATTTATTGTACAGTCAATTGGATGAAGGAACTAAATCCGTCACGTACGTGCCAGAAATATAATTCTTGGTATTGGAAAAATGTAGTTGTTAATTATGTGCATTCCTATCATTTTCAAGTTGATGCAACCCTTAAGAAGGGTTCTAAGAAGGAGCTTCTAGTGGTGATAACTGTTCTATCTGAACTTGACATGTTGCATGAGAGCAAATGACATTCCAGACCCTTGATCTAGTCCACTGATCTGATGGACCCCACAAGGGAACAAAATCACCAAATATAGAAGGACTTGAATGTCCCAATAAAGAGATTTCTTGGGCAATCTATTAAAAAAAAAATAAATAAATAAAAAGGTGGAGATGACTCAAATCTAAATGGGTGTAAATAAAAAATAAAAATAGTAATAATGAACCAATAATCTAACCACTTGTTCAGTGGGAATGAAGTGGACGGTTAGAATCATCTATCTTAATTGCTCGTGGGTTTATTCTCTTGTAAGTTTGCTCTCATAGGCAACCTTTTAATACTTTAACAGAGCAATGTGGTTCATATACATACAATCTATAATTTTATATGTTATATGTCTTTGGATAATCTAATTCGAGCCCAATTTTGATGATCAAGATTATTTAACTAATGTGCTGGACCATGTATAATATGTGTCACCAAAATATTCTTCCATTGGACAATCTTACATGTCCAACTTATGAACTGCAAGTGGATGGTTTATTGTTTACTTTATGATGAGAGATTTTGGAAAGATATTTGATGGCGACTAATGGTGGGTGACACAAGAGCGTATGGCTGAATCATGAAAAAATGGGGCCTATTATATTATTGGTGCTAGAATAAATATAACATGTCATCTTGATCAAGTGCATGTTAAGGAGTTGATTTTTATGTGATTAATGTGCATAACATGAATAGTTATATTGATGTTGATCTTTATAAATACAGTAGAATGCACAGTTACACATTAAGACATCACTGCACACATGTTTGTAACATGTGTAGTTCATTAGTGGGTCTTTCTTTGTATTTATAGTGACCTAAAAATTAAGTTATAACATGGACCAACCATTGGTATGAATAACCTTTATGATAATGAGTGCACACAAGGAATAAATGAGTATGCTATATTGAACTTGATCAAATCAATGGCCAAGTCTATAAACCATGGGCCCACTTATCACTGTGTATATATAAATAACGCACATTATTCCTTTTGTTTCATTGCATGTATCTTGTGGCCTTTGATCCATCCTATGTGGATTTATGATTGATATGTTTGAATCTTGTATCCATGTCACATGTACAAAATATAGTCTTCCTATTATAACATGAAACATTAGACAATGTATGACACTTGATACATAGACACTTAGAAATTGTATATATGTGGAAAACATCCCATTTATACAGATTTGAAATTGTGGGGGTTATGTACTTAGAAAGTTATAGATCCATCCAAATGTTATATTGGCTCATGTGGGATGATTGGGTTGGTATATTTTTAAAATATTACCTTTTGCGCGCCCAATAGATGAAAGGTCTAGATCTTGCATGTGTGCTACTTTCTGAATATTAAGTATTTGATAACTCACATTATATGAATGCTTGTCTCTCTAGAGTTTCACTTACCATGAAGCAAATGGTGACTTGAGTTTCTCAAGTGGACTAGTAGTGAATGTGTCTTAATTCAATGTTAATTCTGACTTAGATTTTATTACGTAGAAAGTGATATTATAGAATATTGGGTCCAATAATAAATGGACCGTCGACACATATTACTTAATTATTTACCACACTTATCGCTGCTTTTCTATAAATGGTTTATATTATTGCTCTTAAACATAAAGTTGTTGACAAGTTACATTCACGATTGATATCGTTTACCATACTTTTTAGACAATATTACCTGCTTAGAAAGGCGGAAAAAATGTTATTTCCATCCAATCATATGCCAACCTAGAACACCTGTTAGATCCAGTCAATTCATATGATAGTTCCTACGAAAGATTTTTCTTAACTCTTGGTTGATTAATGGGTTTATCGGGTGGGCCATAAATATATCTATTAAGACTAAATCTGAAATTGTGGGGGTGCTCTTGGATACATAAATCGCTTAACACATGGAATCCAAATTTAATCAATATGTATTTGATAAATGGGTTGACATATATAAAATTGAAGATTTACACTAAGGAAACTATATGTTGAATGTTATGGATCAATATGTACATGTTTTATGTTGACATGTAGATCTTTGAGACAAGGTGTCTGGAATTAAACATATTGCATGTTTTAATGATCAAATTGGTAGCCATCAAATGAATGGTTAGAAAAAATACTGTTAGTAGTCTGAATTCATAAGATGATTGTTGGATCAATAAGATTTTTAGGCTATATTCTATTCTCATTGGAAGCTAGATTTGGACATTTGAGATTGGTATTCATATGAGACTATAAGTTTATGTGATGAACTGCGTTGTTTTACCATCAACAAATGTATCTAATGGGCAAACTTATGCACTTATGGAGCCCATTGTTCAAGCCATTGATTAAGATACTTGATAATGAACTTGGACATTTCTCCTCCATATCCAGTTGCCAAATATCCATTGATTGTATTGAATTCTAATCACTAATTGATAAATTGGCCTACCTTTCATGTGTTAGGGAACATGTGATAACATGATAATGTTGCAATATGATTACATGAAGGTTACACTCTATTTTAGTTGTCATATGTCTACGCATAACAGATTACTCTAGCTTCTTTGTACTATAGATACAATAAGTTCGATTGACTTTACCATCAATTGGTTGAATGGTATAAGTATATTCAAGGCTAAGAAAGTTAGTTGTATTCAGAGCCAGTGGTACGACAACTATCATAATAAAATAGATGCTCAGTATCTGTTACTTGATGGAGTCATAATTATTGACTTTATGAGGTTAGAAATGAGTTTGGTATACGTTGGCTTGAGATATGAATAGTCAAAGAGGACGTGGCTGACTGCCGAAGACTTAACTAAGGAGGAAAATGAGGAATCTGCCTAATCAGATACTCGTTTCTAAGTAGCTAGTTGGTGAGGCAATAGTTTGCCAATACGATGATCCCTAGCTAGTCCGAAAGGATGATCAGCCACATTGGGACTAAGACATGACCAAACTCGTATGAGAGGTAACAATGGTGAATTTTCCGTAATAGGCGAAAGCTTGATGGATTAATGATGGGTGGAGGTAAAAAGCCTACGGGTCATAAATCTTCGGACCAAATGACTATCTAAAAGATTAGTCAATGTGTAACGTCTCGGAAAATTTTGTACAAAGACCCGAGTACCACCTCAGGCAGAAATCCCTCAGGATCAAATCCTTTAGGAATTAGACAAAAGTAACTAAGTGCTAAACTAGTTTAGCTACGAAATTCTCTTGATTCACTTTAAATACGATCTGCAAGACCCAAAACTTGTAGAATCATTGACGCTAGGTTACCCTAAAATCTAGGATCAATCTCATTACCCAGCTACTCTCGGGAGTACATTGAAACTCCGTATCGAATTTGGACCGCATGTCGAAAGTCCGATGACCATGAGACTAAGTGCTTAGGACCGCCTCGCTGGGCTTGACAACCATCTCGGAAATCAAATCCAGATAGTGTTCTGGGGCTATTCGCTTGAGCCCGGAGTGAAGAGTGTAAGAAAACGTAGATTTCTTTAGAAATGAAACCTAATTTAAGTAATCTGAGACTTGTCACTTGCGGGCCTGATATAAGCAATCAGACCGTCAGAATCTGACCCAAATACACCCTCGGATCAGGGGAAATTTCATACACAGGTCAGTGTACTTGTGACCCTGATCGAGTTTCGGTGACCGTTGAACTGAAACTGGTCCGCCACGTGTGATCTGGAAACCCGACTGGAATGAAAACTTAACTCGACCTAGATCCATGGTCTGGAAGCTTAAGTCCGACCTTTGGCTCAAGGAGGGGGCTCCGGAAGTGCTCCGTTGAGACGGAACAGTCTCTCTTTGGACATAACCTAAGTATACCTTGGCCCTGGGTCTATTTATGGCAATTCTTGGCCTATATAAGGACCTTAAACCCTCTCTCATTCACTCCATACGATTTTGAGAAAACCCTAGGAGAGAGAAGAGAGTAAAGAGAGAGAAAGTGTAAGAGAAGTGAGAGGAGATTCCAGTTGTCTTATCCTACCATTCCACGTGCCTGATCATCACTACTGTATCGCTTTTCTGGCGATTCTAATTCCATTTTCGGGTAAGAAAACCTAACCATAATCAGTTCTAGAGATTCAACTAGTGTAAGTGATGAAATAGCTAACCTATTTCATGCCATAGGTTGCCGTTCTACCATTGATAAAGACTTGGTGTTTAAACTGACTCTGTTATACGTTTATCGGCATAAGGTGCGGATTATAGAAGTATAGGTTAAGGTTTTCAAAGCTTTTAATGTCAGATAATGATAGATTCATGATCTGGGTGTTATTGCACATGCAAAATGCAATGTTTGTTTTGCGATCCAGTTACGTATGCAAATTATGGCGTTTAGTGTATTCTGTATATTTGTAGAAAATACCGTATACGTACAAAATATGAAAGTGTGTTTGCCATGATTAATTACTGTGTGTACATGCTATATATATATGTGTAATACTTGCTCGGCGAAAGAATTCGCCCTAATACATATTTTGGCTAATATGCATTATGTATGTTAATAAATGTATTCTAAGTGTTTGTGAAAATGCTTGTAAGAGTAAGTACTTAGATGATAGTGCTTAGGGTAAGTGTTGGGATAGGATTCTCAACTACCTTAGAGATGTATATGATTTCCTCCATGCAAGTTGTTTAATTTGATCGCTTACTTATGAAATGTATGTGTTTGTATTTCCTGTTATATTGTGCTTTATAACATGCTTGTTAACATGTTTGAATTACTCTGTTAACTCTGCTTAGACTGCTATACATGCTTTCTGGTTAAGGATTGAATGTGATTGGGGCTATGTTATAGTCCAGGCAATCGGTATCAGGCTTGAAGTCGTGGCTGAGATTCATTCGCCACGTAGGATGTGTTTTACAAACCTGAGTCGTGTGTTGGTCGTCGGCAGTGGTTAGGCCACACGAAGTGCTTATGCACTTCATGTCGATCGATGCAATGTGCGCTCGTGCTAGTCGAGCCCGTCAAGTAACCCGATGTTCCGATGTATGTTCACCATGTATGGATGCTACTGCTTGAACATAAGGTACCAAACTCACCAGTGGAAACCCGTTAACCTTGGTACCTCGATCCGCTAAGACTCATGAGCCGGACATCGTGGTATGGGACACCGTGGTCGAACTGTGTGCCTACGCTGGGGCGACGAGCCTCCCCGTAGTGACCAGTGAGCAACCCAGACTCGTGAGCCAAATACGGTGGTATGGGACACTGTATTCGAGCTGTCGGCCTACACTGATTGGTGACGAGCCCTTTGTAGTGACCTCGAGCATACTTTGAGTCTACATGGAGGCGACAACCTTTCCGTGGCATCTAGAGTGTAAACTAAGCTTGCATTAATTTGGTGACGAGCCCTTTGCAGCGACCTAGAACCGCAATATCGTATGAGATTTACTAGGACTGACGACCCTAGAATGGATCATTGTTAACAACTTGGTAATCATACGCATGCACTGCATTACGCGTGCGTTCAGGTGTTGCAGGTCAAGCACTGAGGCAGTGTTGTCATGCGTGAACGTGAGATGAAGTCGCTGAGGGAGCGTAGGCGAGGGCATGCATCATACATCCATACCATTCTTGCATTAACAACAGTACTTAGGAATGTGTGATTTACTGTTTTATCATTACTGCTTGATTGAATTGATAACATGTTAACCTATGCTTTATTGTTGCACTGAGTTGATCACTCACTCCCACGTTACGGGACGGTGTTTTAAACACCAACCAGACTTTGTCTTGATTTCAGGAGACGACATGACCCCTGAGGCGGAGCCTGATTACTACGACGATCAGGATGAGTATTCTTACATGCAGTTCTTCGATTGCTTCGCTTAGGCTATTCGGATTGGCGGGCTACAGGGACTATCACTATAGTTGTATCATTTTGACATTTTGATTTTTGAGACTATGACATGTATATGGTGACTCAGTGATGTATTCATACTCTAAAGACCGATCGTGCCCTTCTTGACTTATATATGTGCATTTATATTTTTCGGTCTGCCGCTTGCATTTTACAACTTGATCCGGAGTATGAATTACTGTTTTGGTATAATCCCACTCTTGATTAATACACTAATACAGACAACATTGAATCATAAGCATATATGTTACATAAGTGATGTTTTGGAAATCGGGAGTTGAGTTACTACTCGACCCCCGATTTTCATGGCGTTACACAATGATATATCGAAGGGAATGAGGCTGAGCCTAATATATGAGCTACCAGTGTTGGCAACCCAACCTATACGAGTAGAGATCCTATTAGATAGATTAAATGGGTAAACAACAAGACACGAGGTAGACGATTGTACTGATATAAATGAGCCCATTCTATGGTTTACAATGCGAGCAACAATGAAGAAAGATGAGTTTTTGAACTTTTAATGAATCCATAACCATATATTTGGTGGTGTACCCAATTGCTCTGTACACTTGATGGAATTCACCTATATGGGTGTGGAGGTGGAGGCCGCTTCTTATGAGAATCTAGGCGAATTCTCTAGAGCACTCATGAAATCCAGGTAATGGTGTATGGCCGAAACGCACCGAACCGTAAAATCACTTATAGTGGAAAAGTTGTGTGAGTGACATGTATTTGCGATCTACATCAAAAGGAATCAGGTTCAAGACTATGGTGTCACCTGATTCCTGTAGACCTGTCATGCTTACTCTAATGTTGGTTCAAGTCTATGGTGACACCAACACCATTGCACGACTCTTTCATCTTAATCTGAAATGTCAAAAATTTTGAAACATGTAAGGGATTGTTGTATTTTAAATTATTTAAAAATAATTTAGTGTTTCAAAATATCCATTTGGACGGGTTATAGCTGTGGCCATAGGTGCCCTATGGATGTGTCTTTTCACTTAAGTCTGAAAGGTTACATTCTTTCATATTTATTTTTGAAAAGTTGTATCTTTTGAAGCCTAAGGGTCGCACCAATTGGGTTTAAACCCGATAGTCACAATCCTTTTTAAAAGAGTGTCTCTACACCCTTAAGGGTGTCTTCACAAAGTCTATAAATAGACTTCTGATTTTAAGTTTTGGAATGGATTAGAAGATCAGATTTTCTCTTAAAAATGTGTTCAAGTATTTTCTAGTTCGGGTTAAGACTACAAGTAGTTCGAGCCCGTGTACAGTGAGTGCACCGCTGGGACCAGGTCATAGTCGCTGTATCCTGGAGGTCGATTGCTCTGAAAACCTGTTGCACTTGGGACGCTGTCCAAGGGGAGCAAATTTGATTTCAAGCGAGTGACTCACGTCACGCCTCGACTTCTATAAATCAATAAGTTTTTTATTTTCTCATATTAATTTTAATTTTAATTTATTTAAATAGTTTTTCAAACTCCATATCCCAACACACAATGTAGACACCGTTGTCGAAAATTAGGATGATCCACACATATATTTTGAGTCACACCATCTATCGTCCATTGATTCCAAAATTATGGCCCACCTGATGAGTGGACGGCTTGATTTTTATCCCAAGTAATCTCTGTTATGGGTCCTACCGTACTACAAAAGTTGCACGTAAGCGGGAAAGATGGGGAAGCGGATTGGCTGGTGTACCTCACACCAACTACATAGTTGTTGTAGGTACGTGTCGTGCGAAGACGAGTACTGACGCTCCCCGAGCTCCGAGTTGTACGAACGGATCAAAGGAGATCAAAGTTACATGGGCCCCACAGTGATGCATTTATTATCTCTACACCGTTCATCTATTTTTTAGAGATAATTTTAGAGCATTATCCAAAAAATGAATCATATCCAAAGATCAACTGGACCACACTATAAATAGCAGCGGAGATAATGATTTCACCCTTAAAAAAATTCGTAGGGCCCACCATAACGTTTATTTTCCATCTAATCTGTTAATAAGGTCACAAAGACATGAATGACGAGGAAAAACAAATTTCATATTAATCCAAAACTTCTGTGACCCCAAAAAGGGTTTCAATGGTAGATGTTCAATCTTTCTCTTCTTTTTGCAGTGTGGTCCACTTGATAGTTAGATATGTCTTATTTTTCGTCTCAAGTCTTAAGACGAGCTTGCCAAATGAATGGACGGTTTGGATATAACACATACCTCATGATGAGACCCACAGAACTTGCTGGCATCAATACAGCATATACATAGCTGGTGTGAGGTACACCGGCCAATCCGCTTCCGGAAGGTGGTGCGGTTCTACAAGTTGTGCAACCTTGCATGTATGCGATTAGTTGTCCAGCAGATTGCAATGCGATTAGTTGTCCACCAGATTGCAGTGTACTTTGAAAATGCATCCAGACCGTCTTTGTACACTAATTACTTGGATGAGTAAAACAATAAAAAACATGCTAATTAGAGGTCTATCCATGGTTCATAAAATTTTTATCTGAATCCGGAAAAGCCAACAAATGAAAATTTTGACCGTTGGACAGTCCATCAGGTCACTCATCATCTAATCGGTCAGTTAAGATTAATCCATAGATTGGCTGATGCACCACTCATAGGGTTGATGCCATTTATAAAATTGCATTGGAAAGCCGATCTGGCCTCAATAAAGCATTGGCTCATGCCCGGCCATATGGGGGAATCATGTGACGTGGATTACTGGTTCGACACGTGGATTTCCGTGTTTTCTTTGTTTGATATTCCTACGACTCTGACTTGACTCAATTTATTAAAGTTTTTTTTTTTTTTTTAAAAAAAACTAACTGTAACTTTTTCAAAAAGCTACCCTTAATTTAAAAATAATTATTGCTGGAGCACCCTTATATTTCTTGCGGAAGTTCGGGTCGGCCGCGCCATCAAAGGTGTCGGTTGCTTAGGTGGGACCCACCGTGATGTTTACGTGAAATCCACTTTGATCACTAAGTACATCACCTCATGTTAAGCCAATGAAACAAAAATAATCCTCATCTGTGGTTTAGGTGGACCACAAAATTAAAAACATTGTATAAGAAAACTCTTACCCTTCAAAATGTTTCTCTTGGTATGGCCCACGTGAATCACAGCTAGGCTTGATATTTAGACCCTAGGTGTAACCTTTTGTGTGGCATCTAATTTTTGGATTAAATTTCATACATATAATTACCAAGGTGGGTCAAATAAAAATCAAGAGTGGACATCTCTCTCCTAACCTTTTCATTTGGTGTGGTCCACTTGAATCATAGTTAAAGCCGCTCTTTTGTCTCTGGCCATAATGTGGGATCGCACATCTAGTGGTCAAAATGGATGTTAAATACACATCACAGTGGGCTCCAAAACAAATCAAGGGTGGCATCTTTTGGCAACCGTTAAAAAAGGAGATTAAAAGAAATTTAAGGTGACGCCTACTCATGTTTTTTTTTACAGCCACCATGATGTGCATGTGAGATCTACTCAAGCTATTAAATGTGTAATCCCACATTAATCCTAGGGCAAAAAAATTAGGTTGACACGTTATTCAGGTGGGCCTTTTTTTTACAAGGCACAACACAATGGTTATATAAAATCCACTTTAACCATTAGATGTCAAACTAAAATTTTTGCCTAGAGCCCAAACGTAAGACCCATCTATGACTAAGGTGGGTCACCTAAACAGAGATAGTTTGGAGGGTGAGGGTTACCTATATACTATTCCCAGTCAGGAACGGCTAAAATTTGGGACGAGGATTTCCTGCCAAAGTCTTTCCCAGGAAGTTCCTGCGCTGGGATGCATAGTGAGGGCCACCGTGATGTTTATGGGAAATCTAACCCGTCCATCCGTTTTGTTAGCTCATTTTAGTACATACGACTAAAAATGAGGAGGAGATAAGACTCAAGTAAGCCATACGAGATCAAACAGTGAGAAAGGAATGTCCACCGTTGAAACCTTTCTAGGCTCCACCTTGATGTTTATATTCCATCCAAGCCGTTTACAAGGTCATTTTCACCGGGATGAAGTGAAAATACCAAAAATTAGACCGAGACAAAACCTTTGTGGCCATATAAATGTTTCAACGGTGGTCATTAAATCTCTACTGTTTCCTCTCATGCGGTCGATTCGAGTTTTGAATATACCTTATTTATTTGTGGCTGCATATTCTAAAATGATCTCTAAAATCGGATGGACGGTGTGGCTTTCTCACAAACATCACAGTGGGCCCCAGCCAGATTCCTTGCGCAGGAACTTCCTGCGAAAGCCTTTTGCAGGAAATCCGCGTCCTAAAATTTGCTGGATGGAGGCCCTGAAAATGGGTCCACCTTTATATATGTGTTGTACATCTACGCTTTTCCAGCTCATTTTAATGAAGCATATCCAAATATAAGGTAGACCACACCATAGGAAGCAATAGCGATTGAATGCCCACAATTAAAAACTTCCTAACGCCCACACACAACGTTTATTTGCCATCCAACCTATTGATAAAGTCACACTGATGATACAAGCTTGATTCAAAACTTTTGTGGCCCTCAATCAACCTTATTTCCTGTGTACGGTCTGCCGACATTTGGATCTACTTCATTTTTTTAGCTCATGCCTTAAAATAAGCTGGCATAATGGATAGATAGATGGCGTTGATATACAACACACATAAGTAGATGGGCTTCACTATTAACCTCTTCAGCAAGCTGTTACCTTAACCTCACCTGGTCTACGCCTCCTGAATTAATACAGATGGGTTTATTTTTGGGCCTGGAGCCTAACATGGGTGATGCTCCTGATCAATCATTGTGGTTTTCACACAAGCATCACAATCAGGGTCCATCCAAGCCGCCCATCCCGTTCATAGGCCAACCCAACTTGGGTTAAGAAGCTTGATAGAAGTTACTCTAGTATAATTATTTAAATTAATGGGGTAATTTATTGAACGGATTCTTACCTCAAAATTGCTCATAAGTTAGTTTATTATCAGTGAGATTAACATAATGCCATATGCAATTTGTTCTTTAAAAAGTGGTAAAATAGAGAATTGTGAGGCCCACTTGATATTTTATGATATTTATATTGTTAGATGTCTTCAATCTGGCTGGAATAGGGTTTATTGATGTCATCGATAGACCAGTCGATCTCATCGAGAAGCTGTCGATCCCATCGACAACCCATTCAATCCTATTGAGAAAATCTTGATTTATTCCCTTTGCCCGCTGCATAGTTTTTGGGTCCAAATCGATTTGTTCGAAAGTGACTTTGATACTATTAAAGGGCCTTTGATCGTTGTTGATCCCATCAACAGAAGCACGCAATTTTGCAAAATTGCGAGAATTGTTTCCTATTCCAGGTGCGACACTATATATGGGTGTAATTCCTAGATTAGGGCATTACTAAGCTATTGTAAGAAGGGCTAAATGTTTTAGGATCCTGGGGAAGGTGAAAACGAGGGTTTTTAATTTATTGTAAGTGTTTCCATCTCTTATACTTTTGTTTTCATAGTGATTTGTTGTCTTTTTGTGTTGTGGTTTTTTCCCACAAGGGTTTTTCTATGTAAAATCGTGTTTACTTTGTGATTTCTTAATTTCGTTTGCTTAATCTCGTGTCATCTGAATTCAAAGTTTGCTTCCGCGGATTCCTAATAAGTGGTATCAGAGCGTATGTTGAGATTCGAGTTTGGATCGACATCATGACGATTAAAGGATCAAACGTGAGGTATAAAATAGAAAAGTTCATATGGAAAAATAACTTCGAACTATGGAAGGTGAGGATGGGATGCCTTCTAGTTCAACAAGGGTTGTAACATGCACTCTTGGTGTTGAGAAGCGTCCAACGTGTATGAGCAATAAAGAATAAGAAGAGTTGGATGAAATAGCGAAAACTTTGATCTAACTATAATCAGTGGGCGATGTCCTTTACAAGTCTTGGATTAAAAGACCACCGCAGGACTTTGGAAGAAAGTAGATAGCTTGTACATGACGAAATCGTTGTCGAATTATCTGTATCAGAAGAAGTAATTTTATAATCTAAAGATGGCGGAGGGGTTAGATCTTAATGAACACATCAACACGTTCTATCAAATCCTTTGCAAATTGACAAGCATGAAAGTGAAGATGAACGATGAAGATCAAACTCTAATTTTATTAAGCTCCCTTCCATCGTCTTACAATGGCTTCCTAAACACTATATGCCACGGTCGAGAGACCATTGATGTTAAGACTGTCATTTCAGCCCTTCAGTAGAGGGTTTTGAGAAAGAAGGACAATAGCGCATGTTCCTCCATGGATGCGTTGGTAGCTAGGTGAAGGAATTTAGAGCAGGAGAAGAGTAATTTATCACATTCATGTTCTAGGTCTAAGGGCAAGGGGAAGATGAAGTGTTGGAAATGTAGAAGATAGATGCATATGAAGAAGAATAGCCAGAATTCTAAAGCCCAAAAGGGAGATAAGGTAGACGAAGTGCTGAAAGAGGCCACTGCAGTAGAGTCAAGTGAGGATGTGGACACCAGTGATGTTTTGACTACATGCAAATCCAGCTACCTCAATGATGAGTGAATTTTGGACGCCATACCGCATGACCTCACCTCGGGATTGGTTCACCACATACAACGAGCGTGATGGTGGCAATGTGTTTATGGGCAATGATGTTGCTTGTGAGGTCATTGGAATTGGATCAGTGCGCATCAAGATGTTTGATGTGATGAAACACATTTTAACGGATGTGAGACACATTCCTAAGCTACAGTCTACAGAAGAATTTGATCTCTCTAGGTGCTCTCGAGGCAATTGGATGTAAATTTACCAGTTTTGATCATGTCCTAAAGGTTTCAAAAAGGACATTCTTAGTGATGAAGGCTTAGTAGAATGGTAACCTTTATATGTTGATCGAGAATACCGTATCAGGTGGAGTTGCAATGATTGTAGTGGAGTCCACATCAACACGTTTGTGGCTTGCACGTTTAGGCCACATGAGTGAGCACGATATGAAGGTACTTTTTGATCATTCCTTAATTCCTACATTTAAAAGTATTGATTTGAATATATGTCGGCATTGTATATTTAATAAACATTCAAGGTTATTTTTAAGTACAGAAAATATGTTTGTAAGGGTTGTTAAGATTATGTGCATTCTTATATATGGGGGCCTTCACCCGTTATTTATGGACAAAGGTCATTATTCTTTTATCATTCATAGATGACTATTCTAAAAAGGTGTGGGTGTACTTTTTGAAGTACAAGTCAGATGTTTTTCCACCTTCAAAGCGTGGAAGGTGATAGTGGAAAAATAGTTAGGGCGGAATTGAAAATTTTGAGGACATATAATGGAGGTGAATTCACTTCTAATGAATTTAACCAATTTTTAAAAAGTTGATGGGATCGTGTGTCATAATACAATCAAGCATACACCAAAGTTTAATGGTGTAACGGAATAGATGAATTAGACTCTCTTAGAGAGAGCTCGAAGCATATTGAGCAACACTGGGTTAGGTAAGGAGCTATGCACTGAGGCTGTTAACACGACCCGTTAATTGGTGAATCAGTCCACATTTACGTCAATTGGTTGTAAAATTTCAAAAAAAGCGTGGAGTGGTCATGATGTTGATTACTTGAGGTTGTGATTTTTTTTTTATTGCGATGCTTACTCTCATGTACTGTCACTTGAGAGAGATAAGTTAGACCAATGGGCTAAGAAGTGAATCTTTATTGGATATGGTGATAGTGTGAAGAGATACATGTTGTATGACTAGGTCACACAGAAGATCATGATTAGTCATGACATCGGGTTTGATGAAGATTCTTTGTTTTATAAGGAATATCACAAGGAATCAGAAAAAACAACAATAATGGATGTTGAAATTGGCAATGATGAAACACAAGTTAAATCTTAACAACAATAAGAGGTACATGAGCATGTTGAGCAACCACCTGTAAGGAGAAATCGACCTAGATATTGTAGGTTACTAGTGAGATACATGGATGACTCAAACATTACATTCGTCCTTATTACAGATGCGAGGGATCCTTCCACCTTTAAGGAAGCACTGGATGACACAGATGCTGAAAAGTAGATGGTGGTGATACAAGATAAGATAAACTCTTTGTACAAGAATGAGATGTGGGAGTTGGTAGAGCTTTCCATCAGAAGTAAAGCGATCAGGTTCAAGTGGATTTACAAGAAGAAATAAGACAGATACAAAGCAAGATTAGTAACGAAGGGGTATGCTCAGAAAGAAGGTATCGACTTCACTGAGATATTCACTTTGATTGTCAAGCAGGTATCTATTAGGTTTGTGTTAGCACTAGTTCTCCAATACAACCTTGACATGGAACAGATGGATGTAAAAATTGCTTTCCTACGTGGGGAATTGGAAGAGCAGATTTACATCAAGCATTATGTCTACTTTAAGACACTAAGTGATGGAGGATTCATTTTATTGGTATTATATGTTGATGACATGCTTATCGTCAGTCAAGGCATGTCTGAGATTAATATATTAAAGACTCAGTTGTCAATGACATTTGAAATGAAAGATTTGAGGGTTATAAAGAAGATTCTCGGTATAGACATACATAAAGATAGACAGATGAGCAAGTTATAGTTATTTCAGGCAGAGTACCTTGAGAAGGTATTAGTGAAGTTTGGGATGGACAAGGCTAAGCTAGTTAGCACACCCAATGTTGTTCACTTCAAAAGCATGTTATATCTATTTTGAGCGTAGTTGACAGTTTGATGTATATCATGGTCTCTAGGAGATCGTATATTTCACATGTAGTCGGTGTTATGAGAAGATACATGTTAAATCCCGACAAGCAACATTGGGAAGCAGTGAAATGACTGCTTCTTTATTTATGAGGTACAATGGACTAAATCTTGGAAGTAGAGTTGGGGCGATCTTGACCCGATCCGACCAGATCTGACCCAATCCGACTCGATTCGACTGCCTGGATGGGTGCGGATCAAGTAAGGTAGTCCATATCCGAAAGCGTTTCGGGTCGAGTTCGAATCCATGCCTACTCGGACCGATCCGATCTGTAATCCGATCCGATTGGATCTAATTCGATCCGATCCGACCCGATCTGGAGATGTATGTGTTTCATCCATTCCGTTCATCCATTTTACAGATCATTATAGGGCTTTATACAAAAAAATGACAAGGATATAAATCTCAGATGGACCACACCATGGGAAAACAATAATGATTGGATATCCACCATTATAATCCTCCTAAGGTCCACTGTACTGTTTATTTGACATCTAATCTGTTGATTAGGTCATAAGGAGCCAGATGAAGGGAAACAATAAATATTAGCTTGATCAAAAACTTTTATGGCCTCCAAAACGTTTTTAATGGTCAACGTTCATTCAACACTGTTTCCTGTAATGTGGTCCACTTGAGATTTCGATATACCTCTTTTTTTTCTCATAAATAAAATTATCTATAAAAATAGATGGAGGGCATGGATGAAACACATACATCATGGCGGGGCCCATAGAGCACCGACCACTAGCCAGTGGCCGGTGGCAAGGGGAGTAGCTAGTCCGTTTCCAGTACAGGTACTAGCGTTTGACACTCCTCGAGCTCCAAGTTGTACGAACGGTTCAAAGGAGATCAAAGTTATATGGGCCCCACAGTGATGTATTTATTATATCTACACCGTTCATATATTTTTAGAGATAATTATAAAGAATTATCCAAAAAATAAACAATATCTAAAGATCATCTGGACCACACCACAAATAACAACAGAGAATGATTTTCACCGTTAAACAATTCGTGTGGTCCACTTGATAGTTAGATCTGTCTTATTTTTCGTCTCAAGCCTTAAGACGAGCTCACCAAATGGATGGACGGTTTGGATATAACACATACCCCATGATCAGACCCACAGAACTCGCAAATGTCGATAAAGAAGTCATTATGTGGATGTTGTGCTTGCGTGAAAAGCAAGCCGCTGCCATTTCGTGCAGTGCACCATGCATGTCAAAAGTCCAAGTCCAGTAAAAACATGTATACGGTAGATTGAAAGTCTTCCAGAGACATGTGGGGCCCACCTTGATGTATGTATTTTATCTAAGCCGTTTATCCATTTTGACATATTATTTTAGACTATGGGCACAAAAAGTCGGTATATTAAAGGCTGAAGTGGACCACACCACATGAAACAGTTGATTAAAGTTCATACGATCCAAATCGTACCCAACCCGATTCGACTCGGTTTCCCTGACCGAGTCGGACTCGGTTCGGGTCAGGCCAACCATGCATCGGATCGGTCCGAGTCTGGTGACTCGGATTCAGTCTCGGATCAGATCAAGTTCTAGTCAAGCCATTGGGATTTCAGATCGGATCGAGTTGGACGTAATCTGATCTGATCTGGACCGATGTCCAGCTCTACTTGGAAGCTTGTTGGCTATATTGATTTAGATTACGTAAGGAATGTGGATAACAAAAGGTCAACTTCTGGTTACTCATTTGTATTAGCAGGTGAAGCGGTCAGTTGGATGTCAAAGCTTCGGTCTATGGTTGCTCTTTCTATAATAGAAGCTGAGTATATGGAAGTAATGGAGGCATTCAAGGAAGGGATTTGGTTACATGGAATGATGAATAAACTCAGGCTTCAGCAAGAGGTCATGCCGGTTAATTTTGATAGAGAAAGCGTGATTAATTTGGTGAAGAATTCGGTTTACAATTTTAAAACTAAACATATTGTTGTTCGTCATCATTTTATCCAATAAGTTCTTAAGGAAGGTGATGTCACTCTAGAGAAGATCCATACGAGTGTGAATCCAACAGATATGCAGAAAAAGGTAGTTCCCACAGAAGTTCCAATTCTGTTTGACTTCTCTAGGTCTAGCAAAAGGTTGATGAAGATGGAGTGTGCACGAGAAGCGATGATGATGGTAAAACTATGATGGAGGTGATTAGAGATAGAGCTTGAATATATGGTTCATGATGATTGAAGCTGTGGTGGAGTTTGTTGTCAGATGTCTTTAATTTGGCTGGAACAAGGTCTGTTGATGCCATCAATAGACCACTCGATCTCATCGAGAAGCTATCAATCCCATCAATAACCCATTCGATCCTATCGAGAAAATCCCAATTTATTCCCTTTGCTTGTTGGACTATTTTTGGGCCAATCGATCCCATCGAAGGGCCTTTGATGGTTGTCGATCTCATCGACAGAAGCACATAGTTTTGCAAAACTGCGGGAATTGTTACCTGTTCTGAGTACGACACTATATATAGGTGTAATTACAGGATTAGGGCATTCCTAAGCTATTCTAAGGAGGGATAAACATTTTGGGGGCTTGGGGAAGGTGAAAATGAGGGTTTTCGAATTATTGTAGGTGATTGCATCTCCTATCTTTTGCTTTCGTAGTGATTCATTGTCGCTTAGTATCGTGGTTTTTCCTGTAAAGGTTTTTCACGTAAAATTGTGTGTACTTTGCGATTGCTTGATTTTGTTTGGTTAATCTTGTGTGATCCGAATTTGGGGTTTGCTTTCACGGATTCTCGGCTATCTAATATGTCCAATAGATGCAATCCCATGATGTTCATAAGATCCAAAAACTTCATCAATATAAACTTAGGATAAGCCACACCATGAAAAGTAATATACACCACTTACAAACATCAAAATGCATGTGAAGCCCATCTAATAATTCAATCGGACATGTGATTATTATGGTTGGGTGAATATGTTTAGCAGGTCGGATGTGATACACGTACTAGGTGTTTCTCAATTTTTTTCGACTTTTTTACATTTTAAAGAAAAACAAAACACGATGTACTTTGGTAATTTCCTTTCTCTAAAAAGCAATATAAAATCCCTTTATTGAAAGGTTTTTATTCTGTATTAAGAGGAATATTTACAATAATATTTCCAAAGAATTTATATTTTTATCAAATAAAGAGGAAAACGTTTTCAAGAGAGGCATTAAAATGTAAATCTTATATTCAGTAGGGATATTTACTACAATATTCATAGAGAATCTATGTTGTATCAAATACTGAATGGGCATGCTTTTTGAGGGATAAAATTCCAACAATGCCTTAATTTATTTATTTTCTTTAAAAAGGTTGTCAAAGTCAAGACTCGTGAGGCCCCAAGTGGTATGTTGTATAGCATCAAACTGTCGTCCTAGCACATGCACCCTACACATCAGGCTAATTAGATAATCATATAGGCTACACTTAAATTGAGATATTTTTAACGATGTATATTATTTTTAATGGATTAGACTACCTTATAATTTGATCTGTCGTATTTTTGTTTTGTAAACACTCCACCCAAAATGAGAATAAATTACTCTTTAGACTTTGGCCAGACTTTGTTAAAACCATCTATGGGCAGCTTTAGAACCCTTGAAAATCTAAATCAATCACATTGGTAGGACCCTCGGTACAACAATAGATGACCCTATTTAAAATCAGACAGATCAAATCTTAGTTGATAATCCAAATTCTTCATAAACCCTAACCATATATCTCTTCGATAAAATGACCTTTGACAGACCCAGAGAAGAAAAATGAAATTTCAAATAGGGACGAGCCGGAAGGTTCCCTAGCAACTTTTGGAAACATCCCACGGGCTTGATCGATCAATCTTGGATAAGAGTGATCAAATATCAAATAGACAACCAAACCCTCCCATACATCGAATAACCCCCTGTTCATGGTAAAGCATGCATAAAAAAGGATAAAATAGACCTCAACTTGTGGTGAGTCGATGGTCCACGTGGCATATTTTTTACCTAATAATCAATTTGTCTAACCCTTACGTAAGCAAAATCATTGATGGGTGGTGGTAACATCACCGTCAACCATCCAAGCCGATGATTGAGTTCTATAAAATTTGCACAGTAACTACCATTCTAAGGCCCATAAGTCAGAGAGAAACAAAAGGTTCAAGAGATGTCAGGGATGTGGAATGGTCTAGTGGTATTCCGTAGACTCAAAATGCCTTGAAGATTTACGACATGCCAATGTGCTACCTAACTCAAGAGACTAATTAAGGTAAGGGAGGTAGCCCACTTAAGGAACCATAGAAGTCCAGAGTAGGGTTAGAATTGAAGATATCCGATAATTCTTTTTACATAAAAGGGTGTCCAGTTTCTCCTTTTTTTTTTTTTTTTCTCTCTCTCTCATATCTTAGTTAAGCTCATATCACATTTTACTTCACACATCCCCAACATATTCATCACATCATCTCGTGCATTTATTTTATTTTATTTCGTAAATGTCTCTTCTTCTTCTTCTTCTTCTTCTTCTTTATTATTATTATTATTATTATTATTATTTTTTGAACTTTACTCGCTTGCCTAGAAGCTTAAATCCACAAAGTAAGGCTACCAAGGATCCTAAATTCTTCAAAGCAAGACTAGGATTACACTTCATTTTATTTACTACATCTTTACTCTATTTTACCTACCCAGAGCCACTTAACTTTATGAAGTAAGGTTAAAACCTTTTCATTTTTCCTGCTCGGTCCCATGGGTTATGCAAAGCATGTCCAAATGCAAAAATAATGAGGTCATGCTAGAATTCCCTAAAATTCATATAATCCCATAAAGTAAAGATCACACATTGTGCAGGTAGAAGAGGGTGTTTAATCCCTTCCTCTTCTGTCACCAAGACTCATAGATTAATTGTCAGAGTCACTTGAGTTGGAAAATCTCACAATTTTCAAACCTTAAGTGATTTTATGATTTCTAGATGGCCATAAATTCTAAGGTTCATTTGGCTAGTGGCGACTCCAAATCAACTATATTTTCGCATGTGTCAATACCGCAGCCTAATTGCATTAACGGAGTAAGATGAAGCAGAGGAAGTGAGGAAATGCTCATGCGAGGGCATTCATAGGTTCATCTAATTATCTGTTGGCGTGCATCTATTACATGGGTTGGATGGGTGAAAAATACCATGTGGCCCAGAAATCTTGATTCTCCATTTGTTGTAAGAAAAAAATAGAGGACAATAATGTAATTTTTGTCCGAAAAAGCCATGCCCGGGAATATAGGTTCATCTACGCACTCTTCAAGAATATAGATTCATCTACACACTCTAAGAAGAATTGGTTTTAGTTGAGTGGTCAAATACCGACGCTTATGGATTGAACAAGAATTGTACGACTTCGGGCTGGGCTGGATGGAACAAGTGCGGGCCTAGCCCCCTTTGATTCGAGAAGATTGCGAAAAAACTTCACGAAGACCTCGAGAGCACCTTCAAGGGGATTTACGAACACAACTATGGGTAAACGAACTAGAACCACAACTAGAGAGTAGACCAATAGGATGCCAACATTATCCAGCGTACGCGAAAGAAGATCTAATCCCCCACGTGGTATACAGACACTCGAATTACGAACTTCAGCATTGTCAAGAGAATCACGGAAAGAGACCCTCAATAAGGGCTTATTAAGTGAAAATAGATTAAAAAGACAACCCATTAGAACAAAGGGACTTGATCAAAGAAATTCAAATGTTGTGAAACGAAGCCCTTTAGGAAGGGGAGACTACTACCTAAGATAATAGCATACTAAGAAGGCACATTCCTTTTTTTTTTTTTTCCAGAAAATTCCGCAATATTTTGCATCTAGCTTACATTCTTGCCCATCTAGTATTTTTAGGATTGTATTAGCAAAAGCGGTTCCTCCCTTGGTTGTAGAAATGATCGAGCTTTGGTTTGCTGGCTCGTGGAATTCATCGAATAGTAGAGTTCACCGAATGTCTGGGGTCAGTCGCAAAAGCGACCGACTAGCGACAGCGGAGTACACAGACTTTCAGACGAAGTCTCTGGATCGACATATTTAGTAAATAGAAAAAGACTGGTTACTCTCTCTCCTGCTCTTGCTCCTGACAGTATTTATCGATCAGACTCTCGATAGTGAATGAGAGAGGAGAAGAACCCCCCTTACAGGGTTTATGAATGTGATTCAAAAGCTGCGTTGTTTAAAGCTCTCTTTCTATTAAATCTATATACAGGCTCTAACCATCGCCATCTTTCTTGGGAACAGGAACAATGTTAGAAATCCAGCCAGTTTGAGTAATGTAATCTA
Organism: Magnolia officinalis; assembly: GCA_021015155.1. Classification (NCBI taxonomy): domain Eukaryota; kingdom Viridiplantae; phylum Streptophyta; class Magnoliopsida; order Magnoliales; family Magnoliaceae; genus Magnolia; species Magnolia officinalis. Next base: position 26,655,076 of record JAJHSJ010000013.1, on the reverse strand, counting down.
AAGTTTTGATAACATCTTTAATAAGCTTATCTACCTCTTCTTTGACCTTAAGTTCTATGTCAGGGTGTCATTTCCTGAATTTATGTTTAAAACAGGTTTTGCACCTTCTTCGAAGACTAAGTGATGTTCGACTAAGGATGGGTCTATCTAACCCTGGCATATGCCGATCAAAGAAGGTAATATCCGCCTACCTCTCCTTGAGAAGTTCATGGCAGGAGGGCCAGTATTCGACTAGACGGGAACCGTCACGTTGACTAGATGGCGAGGTAATGAAATTGAGTAAGATTGACCGGGGAGGAGATTCAGGCTTGTGCTGATGGTGTTGAATGACAATGACACCTATTAATCTTTTTATGTTCGGTTAGGGTATTGATAGGACTTTTTTCGACAGCAACCAATTGGAGATTTTCTTACAACTACAAATGAAAAAGAAAATCCGAAAGTTTCATATGGAGATTTCAATCAAAAAAGAAAAGCGATTATGTCACGTGGCCACTAAATGTACAAGTTTTTGATTAGGAATTGGAACTTGTAACAAACAAAAATAAAATCGCGGCGTCCTATATACTAAACAAAAAGTTCATTGAAAAAGGTACTGATTAAATTTGAAAAATCTCTGAGAAAATTTTAGAAGAACTTACATTTTGAGGCCCTTCGGATTATGATAGATTTTCGGCTATTCTTTGACTTGGGCCGTCGAATACCTCCTGGAAGGGGGAAACATACCTCATCTCATAAGAACCCCTCCTAATCTTCTCATCGGCACCGGATATTTGAGGTAGCATTTAGTGGGTGGGGACCGGAAGAGAACTTTGATTTCGAGTTGCGCCGATCAGACATAATTGAATACCTCTGAGCAGACCTCCCTAAAGACTCCATACCTGGGTCAATAATCGTTCTGGAGCAAGCAAGAAATCCTCCATTTTTGGCATAAGATCTGGGAAGTAAGGCAAGTCAAAATTACGAACTTTAGCATTGTCAAGAGAATAACGGAAAGAGACCCTCAATAAGGGCTTATTAAGTGAAAATATATTAAAAAGACGATCCATTAGAATAAAGGGACTTGATCAAAGAAATTCAAATGTTGTGAAAAGAAGCCCTTTAGGAAGGGGAGACTACTACCTAAGATAATAGCATAGTCCACCCTTACTCAACTCCTCATAGGATGAGGAATTGCAGGCGGGTATAACTCACTTTTAATTATAGTTAATAATATAGTCCGCCCTTACTCAATTCCTCATAAGGCTATAGATCTGATGGGGCTGTATTGTGTCCATCTGAATCTGGGTTTCATATTTCATCAAAAAATGATCATTGTAAATGCTATTTTTGAGGATTTATGCCCCTTTAAAGGCAAGGGCTTAATACACTGTCCATTTTTTGAAAAAGTACGAGGAGCCTTGTTAGAACGCTTTTTCCAAGGAATGGATTTGAGTCTATTTAATAATTATATTGAGTCGACAACAATCTCGTCGACGATAGATATTAAGACAGGAGACGTGGCTCTACATGTTCAGATTTCCTTAGAGAAAGATTGAGTCTCTAAGACTGGTACCTTAGAGTTTGCTACGAAGAGGGCTTAGTCGAAGTGCTTCGCTTCAGATCAATTATTTGCTATAATCGCTTCGATCCACCCCCTCGGTGAAAAACCGTAATACGCCTTGAGGAATTCCTCCTAGCGGACTTCCCTGTACTCAAAGTGAATTGTCTAAGTGATTAGTAGTTTAACGGATTCAGGGCTATTGAACCAAGTTCGGAACCCGCAAAAAAGGCTTCTTTCTCTTTTCTTCTTTTCCAAAGCAAGAAGTTCCCTCTGGTTTTCTTTGTTTTCCGCTTTCTTAGTCATAGTATTTATTACATGAATAAGACAGTTTAAGCTACCTTTTATTCATGGTACACTTTAGGATTGCCCCCTCCCCTATGTGCCCTATTCGAAGTTTGAAAAAAGACTGTTATATAACACAAGGTGTTTTCAGCAACAGATCTTGATGGGCCTTTTGAAACATAGGTTTGTAGCAATCCAATCTATGAGTAAGTACTTTTCTTCTAAATCTTCTATGTCGTATTCATCTCGGTTTTGGTGGTCATTTAGATATTTAGTAATTCTTTCTGTTAGGTTTGATTCCCTATCTTCTTTGACTTTTAGATCTTCATAAACTGCCCTTAGAGTGGCATGTGATCTGATGGCCGTTGTTGCTAGTGGTTCTAGTTCATTTACCCTTAGTTGTGTTCGTAAATCCCCTGGGAGGTGCTCTCGGGATCTTCGTGAAGTTCTTTCGCATTCTTCTCGAATCAAAAGCTTTATGTTACTGGTAGTGGCATACGTCGATACCTACAAATGTACCTCATATGGAAAGTAGTGAATAATTAGAAACGCTATAAAGTACGAGTAGGACCGCTGAATTTCGAGGATGAAATTTTCTTTAAGGGGGGTAGATTGTAACACCCTGTACTTCTCAGTACTCAGGTGTTACCTGGTAGACCTCACTACTTAGTAACTCAAATCTAGTTTGCTTAGACAATCACCTTCATTCTAGCATAAATCTGACTGTTGGAGGTAGTCTTCACCTATGGATCGATGCATCCATCAATTGATGCCCAAGATGGATAGTCACATCACCAGATCCATTGTTCATCGAGCCTATAATACTTAATCTAGCAATTGATCGATTGTTGACAACCATCGGACCATCATGATTTGAAAACAATCATTAAAATCCCTTACATTGATCCAGGTATAAGATTAAACAACCACTTAATTCTGATCCTATGATTAACTTGAACAATCTTCATCTTAGCTAGGGAATGGGTCCAATCATGCATCAACCTGACCATCAAGAATCCTCTTCATCCATAGGGCGAATCACCCGTCTATGAATTTTCAAAATGGAACATCCCATCGTTAGGGAAATCTATTTTTAGAATTTCAATTTCCTTTACAGACAAATCTAACCTACCATCTTAGACTTAGGACTGTGAACCACGACATCCGCCGTATATCGAGTCCACAAACTTCCTGTGAGTAGGTTTGACACCTACATACACAACATAATCACTGAATTGTACAAGTAACCCTTGAAGTCCATCCATACTATCTTGGGGATGCTTAGGAACATCAATAATCAAGTCAGAAAACTATCCGACCATTAAATAGTCGGTACCATTAGTAGATCCACAAAATCAAGCTGTGTGGCCCACCTGAGCCTTGGATCGGCATCATATTTGGTCAGAATCCCTGGTGGGAACATCCAAATCAAATGGATGGAGTGGATTTCACTAAATATCACAGTGGACCCCACTTTCACCATGAGTGTGCACCAAGGAGAGTGTACCCGTGACACACCGAGCCGGTCAACATCGTGGACCAGGCGCTGACCCGAGAAAAAGGAGGAATTTCTCTCATTTCCTTCATTTTCTCCCGCCTGCTCGTGTTTTAAACGGAGTGTAAGTGCTATGTTTTCTAGCTCCTATGATTGTCAAATTTTGTAGTGCCAAAACCTCCCAAGACTGTGCTTCTCATGTACAAGAACAAAGGTCTTTACCTTAAGAACTTCAAGTGCAAGATTCAACGTTCATGTTCAAGTATAACACCAAGTGTGAATTCAATCTTCCAAGCTTCAATAGTTTAAGTTTTTAAAGCTTCGTCCAAGTCAAGAAAAAGTTCTTTACTTTGAACCTCAAGCTTAAGCTTCATGTTAGTCACATTCAAGCTTCAAAAGTCTCAAGTTTAAGCTTCATCATCTCAAGCTTTATGAACTTCAAAGAACAACTATCAACTGAAGCAAAAGAAGAGTCAATATTCATACATCATGCATAAGGTATGAATGACCCTAGATTGACCATAGGGTAGGTCATTTTGAATACATAATTTAATTGGGTCATTTTATAAGTGCATAGTCTGTTTTTCAACTAGTCTTAGATTAAGTTCGACTAGTCCTAACACTGGCTTGATCAGTCCAAGAAATCCTCGACCAGTCCTAAGTTTGTTACTTATTTTCAGAATTTTTTGTTAAGGCCTCGATCAGTCCTAGAGACTGCTCGACCAGTCGTGTGAACAGTGTTCGACCTGTGCTCGACCAGTCCTGCAGGTTCGACTCAAAGTCCAGCAACTAAATTGAGTTCCACAAGACCAGTCGTGGACAGGACTCGACCGGTCGTGGAGGCCACTCGACCGGTCGAGCATGTCCTTTGACCAGTCGTGGAACGGTCTTATCTTATCGCGCCCAAATTTTTAAAAGTTTGTTGGTCCTTTGACCAGTCAAATTGACCTCAGGACCAGTTGAAGATATGATTTCTGCACTTATAAATAGAGCACGAATTTCAGAGTTTGATACTCAATTCAAGCAAAATCAAAACATCGCTTTGAGAGATAAGTTAGTGATATTCTTAAGCTATCTAGTTCCTATTTCATATTCTCTTTAATTAGCTTTTTGCATTTGATTTTGTATTCTGCATTCCAATTTTATTTGAAAGAGGGATCTAAGTATTCCCATTTCTTGGAATCAAAATCAAATCAAGCTAGCCTAAGGTGATTTAATTTAAAATCAATTTAGAACTTAGAACCTTTTCATAGTGAGTGTGAACATTGAACATCTATGTTGAACTTCTACTCCGAATTGGTTCTTTCGGGCTGCATCAAAAGGAGAATATCTAGATAAGTATTTTACAGTTTTGTAAATTCATTGTTTTAGTTTCATTGATATTGTGCCAGAAAAATCTCCTTCTTTTGGTTTGTCTGAGGTGATCAAGAAAACTCAGAGTGTGGGGTTTTTGAATTGTGTAATCCCACTTGAAAGACACAATTATGAGGGTTTAAGGTGAACCTTGAAAACCCTATTTTCATAGTGAACGCTAATATCCACTGTGTGAGGATATTAGGAGTGGAGTAGTTGTGTGACTATTTTTATAAACAGTTGGTGTATACATAAGCGAACCACTATAATTTCTGGTCTTGTGGTGATTGATTGAATATTTCATTTTCTGGATGTTATAATTTCCCTTTATGCATTTGTGGAGAATGTTGCAATTTCTTTTATACAAGTGTGGGAATGTTGTAATAGTTTAGTTATTTTCTTTGCTATTTATTTCTTTATTCCTCTGTATCAGTTTGAGATTTTGATACACAGACCATTCTAGAAATCAGGTTGTCCTACCATAAGTCATTGGTTTTTGGTGTAAGGTTGTCCTTAGAACAACATCTGTATCAACCTCTCAATACTTGTACACTTGACGTTGGCTTACATTTCCGCATTGTGAATTGTTTAAGTACTATCTTTATTTATATTTGTTTAATTCCGCAGTTTATTTTTTTATTTTTTTAAATTTGACATAGTCCTATTCAGGCCCCCCCCCCCCCCCCCCCCCCCCTCCTTTAGGACTCTTAGCTCGGCCTTTTCAAGTGGTATCAGAGCCTAATAGCTCATTTTAATTATTATTTCTTTTGGATTAATTTCCTGAGCTAATTGATCTGATACCACTTGAAAAGGATGAGCTTCGTAAGATGTCAAATTTTGATAGCCTTTCAGTCACTAGGCCTCCACCATTTGATGGCTTCAATTATGCCTATTGGAAAGCCAGGATGAGAATTTTCTTAAAATCCATGGATGAGAGTGTGTGGCAAGCCACTGTGACTAATTGGATCCCTCCTACCACTGAAGTGACTGGTACCGACGAATCCAAAACTATGAAAGTCACGCCTTATTTTTCTTGGACCACTCTTCAGAAAAGTGAGAGTAGTGCCAATGCAAAGGCTCTAAATGCTATTACTTTGGCACTATCAATGGATGAATTCAAAAGAATTATATCCTGTGATACTGCAAAGCAAGCTTGAGATATTTTAGAAATGACACAGGAGGGAACAACAATTGTTAAGAAATCTAAAGTCCAAATCCTCACAACTAAATTTGAGGAAATACGTATGGAAGAAAGTGAAACTTTCATGGACTTCTATACAAGATTAAATGACATTGTCAACTCTATGTGGGGTCTCGATGATAGAATCTCAAAAAGTAAAGTCTGTGTAAAGATACTATGCTCACTGCCTGAACGGTTCAATTCAAAGGTGACTGCAATCCAGGAACTTCGTGATACGGATAATATGAGAGTATAAGAATGAGTTGGCTCCTTACAGACTTATGAGTTAAACTTTAAAGCTCCTAAAGGTAAATCCATCGCCTTTAAATCTTCTAAAAGTATTTCTCAAGAAAATTGTAGTAATTCTGATTTAGAAAATTCTAAAGATGATATAGCCCTTTTAGTTAAAAAGTTTTACAAAATTTTCAAAAGTAAAAAGAGGGTAGATTTTCAAAAACCTGTTGAAAAGAAAAGATCTAGATCTAAAACTTGAAAATCTTTAAAAGACAGCCAATGTTACAACTGTCATGAATATGTGCATCTAGCAAACAAATGTCCTAAAAAGGACAAACCGAAAAAGAAAAGTATGTTGGCTACATGGGATGAATCTTCCTGCTCTGAAGCTTCTTCTAAGTCGGAAGATTCTGAAACCGAGTCGGGTAATGATGTTAAAGCCCTAATAACTCTAGCCAAGTTTACTTTTTCAGATAATGATGATTCAACTAGTGAAGAAAATCTGAATAGTGATCATGAAAATGAAGAAGACCTTCAAGAAGCTTATAATGCCCTATACAAGAAAAGTTGTAAAATTGCGGTAAAACTAAAACTTCAGAAAGAAAAATTTTCAAAACTTAAAGAAAATTTTGATAATCTTGTTTTAGAAAAATCTCACATTTCATATTGTTTTGAAAAAACTAAGTCTTAGATTTCAAAAACTCCCAAGTTGAAAACTTAAAATCTGAAAATGAAAAACTAAAACTTGAAGTCTCTTCACTTTTGAGTTTAAAAGACACATGGAGGTATGTCCAAGGTGATCCTAAGTTAGAAAAACTCTTATCCGGATTCAGAAAATGTGGCGATCGATCTAGATTGGGCTACGACAAAAGTATTCCTCCCAAACATAAGATACTCCACCTAAATTTGTGAAAGGGGAGTCTTTAAACTCAAAAGGAAAAAGTCTGAATTAAAATCATTTTAAAAATGCTAAGTCTTTTCAAACCTTAAAACCTAGAAGTAACCATATTAACTATAAAAATCAGAATCATAATCCTTTAGATGAGAAAATTGTTGATTTACTTAAGGAGCTCTTAAAATCTAACTCAATGGGTCGGTCTTATAACAACTATAAACATAAAAAGACCAATTATAATCCTAAACCCAAGGCTGTAATGAAATGGGTTCCTAAGGTTACTTGCTTGGTTGCCCACACTGCTTTCAAAGCTACAAGCCATTCAAAGTGGTACCTAAACAATGGTTGCTTTAGACACATGAAAGGTGACAAAGGTCTGTTCACCAATCTTAAAGACATGACTGATGGTTTCGTCACATTCGGTGATGATAGCAACTGCAGAATTGTTGACCAAGGTACGGTTCAACTCTTTAACCTCCCTTTATTTGAGAATGTTTTATATGTAAAAGGGTTAAAACATAACTTATCAAGCATCTGTCAAATATGCGATAATAATCATAGTGTAAAATTTACTAATTAAGGTTGTGAAATTTTAAATAAAAATGGTTCTCTAATATTAATTGGTCGCAGAACTTCTGAAAACTACTATATTGTTTGTAATTCAAGCTCATCTAATCTATCATGTTACATGGTCCATACCGATGAGATCGAATTATGGCATAAACGCCTTGGATATGTACATTACCGCAACTTGTATAGATTGGGCAAAAGGGAGTTGGAAAGAGGCTTACCTAAAATATAGAAAATAGATAAGATTTGTGGCGAATGTCAGATTGGCAAACAAACCAAGAGTACTCACAAAAAGGTGAACTCCAATGCCACATCTAAACCGCTCGAACTTCTCCACATAGATCTTATTGGAGCAACCAGAATGGAGAGTCGAGGTGGCAAGAAGTATATACTGGTAATTGTTGATGACTTTACCAGATATACATGGGTAGTCTTCTTAAGGGACAAATCTAAAACTCTCGATGAAGTAAAAAGGATCCTTAAACGTATTCAAACGGAAAAGGGATCTCAAGTCCGTAAGATTCGCAATAATCATGGATCAGAATTTGAGAATAGCAGTTTTGAGAAATTTTGCAGTGATCAGGGAATATCACATGAATTCTCTGCGCCCTAAATACCACAGCAAAATGGTATAGTAGAAGGAAAAAATAGAGTGCTTTAAGAAATGGCAAATGTAATGTTAAATAGTATGAAGCTCCTTAAAAATCTTTGGGCCGAAGCCGTAAATACTGCTTGTTATATAATTAACCGCGTTTATACTAGAAAATCAAATGGTAAAACGGCTTATAAAATATGGTTTGATAAGAAGCCTACTGTCAAATACTTTCGAGTTTTTGGCAGTATGTGCTACATTTTATGTGACCGAGAAAATCTGGGTAAGTTTGACACCAAAAGTGATGAAGGAATATTTTTAGGGTATGCTCTGAATAGTCGAGCGTATCAGGTTTTTAATAAGAGGACTGGTGTTATTCAAGAGTTCATTAATGTAATTATTGACGATCACTTGAATACACATGTCTCAAGTTAAGAAAATGATGAAGTTCTTCTAATTGATAAATCAGATACTTCATCAAATCAACATAACACTGAACCGAGGACAGTTAAAGACTATCCAACTAATCAGATTCTTGGAAACCCTCTCACTGGTGTGCGCACTCTTAAACAGTTAGAAGATATGTGTAACTATGTGTGCTTTACATCTCGGATAGAACCGGTTAAAGTAAAAGAAGCTCTTACTAACAAAAACTAGATTGTTGCGATGCAAGAAGTGCTTAATCAATTTGTTAGAAATGATGTTTGGTACTTAGTTCCTAGACTGAAAGATAAACACATTATTGGAACAAAATGGATTTTTCAAAAATAAGTCCGATGAACTTAGTAATATTATTAGAAACAAGTTTGACTGGTTGTACAAGGGTACACTCAAATTGAAGGCATCAATTATGAAGAGACCTTTGCCCCAGTAGCTCGTCTTAAATCAATTAGACTATTTATATCCATTGCGTGTTTTAAAAAATTTAAGATCTACCAAATGGATGTAAAGAGTGCATTCTTGAATGACGATTTGCATGAAGAAGTGTATGTTGAACAACCTTCAGGTTTTGAAGACCCTAAGCATGCTAATCATGTCTATCGCCTACAAAAAACACTTTATGTTTTGAAACAAGTTCCCAGGGCATGGTATGAAAAGTTGACTAAGTTTCTACTAAGTCATAACTTTATAATGTGAAGTGTTGATAAGACATTATTTGTAAAGAAACATAATGATCACATTTTAATAGTGCAAATTTATGTTGATGATATTATTTATGGATCTACCTGTGCTAACATGACTGTTAAGTTTGCAGATCTTATGAAGTCTAAGTTTGAAATGAGCATGGTTGGGGAATTGAATTATTTCCTAGGGTTGCAAGTAAAACAACAACCTGATGGTTTCTTTATCACTCAAACCAAATATGCTCTGAACTTAGTTAAAAAGTTCGGATTTGAGAATGGAAAAATTTTTAATACTCCTATGAGTGCTTCTTTAAAACTCTCAAAGGACTCTACAGGTAAGAGTGTGGATCCTAAATTGTATCGCAGTATGATAGGTAATCTGTTTTATTTAACTGTGACCCGACCTGATATTGCATTTAGTGTAGGAATTTGTGTTAGATATCAATCTGACCCTAAAGAATCACATTTAATTGCTGTTAAGCAGATTATGCGATATGTCGCTAGTTCGGCAAATCCTGGTCTCTGGTATCCACATGATACTAGTGTACAATTAGCTGGTTACACAGATGCTGATTGGGCTGGTAACATTGATGATAGAAAATCAACCAGTGGTGGTTGTTTCTATGTAGGGAACTGTTTAGGTTCTTGACTAAGTAAAAAAGTTCCGTATCGTTATCAACTGCTAAGGCTGAATACATTGCGGCAAGTAATGCATGTACTCAGCTTGTATGGATGAAAAGAATGCTAAATGATTATGGAATTGCGTAAGATTCTATGGTTTTATATTGTGATAATTCCAGTGCAATTAATATCTCCAAAAATCCAATCTAGCATTCACGAACCAAGCATATTGACATTAGATATCACTACATTCGTGAATTAGTAGAAGAAAAAATAATTTCTTTGGAATATATTCTGACCGAGATTCAACTTGCTGACATATTCACAAAACCACTTGACAAAAGCAGGTTTACTAAATTGAAATTTGATCTTGATATGTGCAATTTGAATTGATTATTCATGCATTTCTGTATCATAATGTATATATTTGTTATTTTAAATGTTTAAAATTTCATATTTTATGAAAATTGCATATTTTGGACGATGCACGACCAGTCGAGTACATACTCGACCAGTCGTGTCACGACCGGTCGAGCATGTACTCGACCAGCCGTGTAGCGAGGATTTGGAGTTTTATTTGGGGGAAAACTCACTTTTCCTCATTTTGGGTGTCTTCTCCAACGGCTCCTAGGTCGACCGGTCGAACCCATCTCCTATTTCTTCAAGGTTAGTGCATTATTTTCATTTTTCTTGTAGAATCAAGTTCTTTGCACTCCTTTTTCATTATTGGTATGGTTTATTTCTTGATTCATAGTTGTTTTTAGGGTTTTCTTCTAAAAAATTTGATCTAGTGAAAACCCTCTCTACATCTTTTATAATCTCTTTGTTCCTTGCTATCTTTGGTACAAATGGAAGGTAAAACCAAGAAGAAAGGATTTCGTGGTCCTTCTACTTCTCGATCAACTCCTATAACAGTGTGCCACCTTCGGTAACTCGAAGATGATCCCTCTTATGTATGGGATATTGGGTTGCACAATGTTATAGTTGAACGACCTGTTAATGTTGATCATCTAGCTCCGTTTGATATCCTTCCTCTCCTTCAGTCTGTAGGATGGGATAACATACTGCATTGGGGTGGGCTTACATATCACTCCATTGCGCAGGCTATGTATGCTTGCATTTCTGATTATTCTACAAAAAATCTAACATTCACTATCTCAACCAGAGAAGGTCCAATTGATGTGGATCAACATCTTATCTTTGGCTTAATGGATTTACCTGTCAATGATGAAGGTATTCCCATTAGCTCTCTAGTAGCAAAACCATCTGAAACTGATAAACGTATGCTTACTAGAGATTTATGCAATATAGATGCGGAATGGAATACTTCTGGAAATGCGCTTGCCTCAAAGTATTTGTTACCCAAATACAGAGTCCTTCATAGGATATTCATTTTGAATGTCTATCCTCGTTATGGTAACAAAACTGAACTCACTACGTTCATGGTTCTTATTCTTCATTCCATCATCTCTGGTACATCTGTATGTCTTCCTTGATTTGTCATTGCATCATTCAATTCCGTCTCCATCTAGGACACAGTGACATTCCTTTCGCTTATCTTATGACTGTATTGGCCACCCATAGTTTAGTGGCTATGCCTGTAGGAGAAGCTCTAATTCATCACCTACCATTCAACAACTCTAATATTAATAAGATGAATTTGAAGTTGGCCCCTAGCCAAGTCAATGTGGGTGTTGATGGAGCTGATGCTGCAAATGAAGAGGAGGGTGATTTGCCTCCAGATGACATCAATATGGATGATATTTTTGATAAGATTGAATCTGATTCAGCAGATGATCCTGACTATCAGCCATCTGACTTTGATGAGCGTTTGCACTCACTAGAGGAGAAGGTTGAAAACATGAATGTGTCCTATGATATGCAATTCAAATATATACGCAAGTATCTAAGGCACATTAACAAGGGACTTCATCAAATTGACCCTTCAATACTTGCTCCTTCATCGAGTTCTGATTAGTATTTGAATTTTTTATTTGTAATAACTCTTAAGATTCTTGAATTTCTCTTTTTTAATTTGGGCTTGAACTTGTTTGAACTTAGTTTCTTTTGTTTTATGGGATTGATCATGGTTAATCATGCTTGAACAATACTTTTTATGGATTTCATATCTTGTCTATCTTGTTCATTTATTCCTCATTACTCTTCTTATTCTTCCTTATTTATTTACTTCCATTATCATTTATTAGTTCCTTCCTTTGTCATTTTATGACAAAAAGGGGGAGAATTTTATCATCCTTGTGATATGTGGCATGTGAATTGTGGATGGATTGTGGATTGTGGATAGGTAGCCTTTCATTGTAAGGGGGAGTATTGTTGGGGGAGTTGATGCGAATTGTTTTGACCTGTTTATAACTGGTGCATAATTCTTTAACCAGGTTGTAACTGGTTTATATTGATAACTGGTGCATGATTCTTTATTGTGCATATTATGCCTATTTTTAATGAAGTGTGTTTTGTCATAAATTTGACAAAGGGGGAGATTATAAGTGATATGTTTTCTAGCTCCTATGATTGTCAAATTTTGTAGTGTCAAAACATGTTGGAATCTGTGTCTTGCGTAGCGCATCTACATGTTCAAGATTGTGCTTCTCATGTACAAGAACAAAGGTCTTTACCTAAAGAACTTCAAGTGCAAGATTAAATGTTCATGTTCAAGTACAACACCAAGTGTGAATTCAATCTTTCAAGCTTCAATAGTTCAAGTTTTCAAAGCTTCGTCCAAGTCAAGACAAAGTTCTTTACTTTGAACCTCAAGCTCAAGCTTCAATGTTAGTCATATTCAAGCTTCAAAAGTCTTAAGTTTAAGCTTCATCATCTCAAGCTTCGTGAACTTCAAAGAACAACTATCAACTAAAGCAAAAGAAGAGTCAATGTTCATACATCATGCATAAGGTATGAATGACCCTAGATTGACCATAGGGTAGGTCATTTTGAATACATAATTTAATTGGGTCATTTTATAAGTGCATAGTCTGTTTTTCGACTAGTCTTAGACTAATTTCGATTAGTCCTAACACTGGCTCGACCAGTAGATTTTTTCATTAAAGCCTCAACCAGTCTTGGAGACTGCTCGACGGGTCATGTGAACAGTTCTCGACTAGTCCTACAGGCTCGACTCAAAGTCCAGCAACTAAATTGAGTTCCACACGACCAGTCGTGGACAGGACTCGACCGGTTGTGGAGGCCACTCGACTAGTCGAGCATGTCCTTCTACCAGTCGTGGAACGGTCTTATCTTATCATGCCCAAAATTTCAAAAGTTTATTGGTCCTTCGACTAGTCGAGTTGACCTCAGGACCAGTTGAAGATGCGATTTCTGCACTTATAAATAGAGCACGAATTTCAGAGTTTGATACTCAATTCAAGCAAAATCAATATACCTCTCTGAGAGATAAGTTAGTGATATTCTTAAGCTATCTAGTCCTTATTTCATATTCTCTTTAATTAGCTTTTTGCATTTGATTTTGTATTCTGCATTCTAATTTTATTTGAAAGAGGGATCTAAGTATTCCCATTTCTTGCAATCAAAATCAAATGAAGCTAGCCTAAGGTGATTTAATTTAAAATCAATTTAGAACTTAGAACCTTTTCATAAGTGAGTGTGAACATTGAACATCCACGTTGAACTTCTACTTTGAATTAGTTCTTCCGGGCTGCATCAAAAGGAGAATATCCAGATAAGTATTTTACAGTTTTGTAAATTCATTGTTTTGGTTTCAGTGAGATTGTGCTAGAAAAATCTCTTTCTTTTGGTTTGTCTGAGGTGATCCAAAAAACTCAGAGTGTGGGGTTTTTAAATTGTATAAGCCCACTTGAAAGACACAATTGTGAGGGTTTAAGGTGAACCTTGAAAAACCTATTTTCATAGTGAACGTTAATATCCACTGTGTGAGGATATTAGGAATGGAGTAGTTGTGTGGCTATTTTTGTAAACAGTTGGTGTACAAACAAGCGAACCACTATAATTTCTGGTCTTGTGGTAATTGATTGAATATTTCATTTTCTGGATGTTGTAATTTCCCTTTATTCATTTGTGGAGAATGTTGTAATTTCTTTTATGCAAGTGTGGGAATGTTGTTATAGCTTAGTTATTTCCTTTGCTATTTATTTCTTTATTCGTCTGTATTGGTTTGAGATTTTGATACAAAGATCGTTCTAAGAATCAGGTTGTCCTACTATAAGCCATTGGTTTTTGGTGTAAGGTTGTCCTTAGAACAACATCTGTATCAACCTCTCAATACTTGTACACTTGAGGTTATCTTACATTTCTGCATCGTGAATTATTTAAGTGGTATCTTTATTTATATTTGTTTAATTTCACATTTTTTTTTATTTGGCATAGTCCTATTCACCCCCCCCTCTAGGACTCTTAGCTCGGCCTTTTCACGGAGACCATCCGTTTGTCTAGATCACGACCCACCATTAGAGACCGACGGAATAATCCAAACCATCCATAATGTAGAAGGGACAAAATAGACCAAACCCTAACTATTTGGACATGTATCTATACATGTGTATGCGCATAAAGACAGGCACAAGTAGAGCTACGCATGTGGCATTTTGCCGAAAATGGAAAATCCTGCTTTTAACTGCCAGTCTGGCAATCCGCCTGAGGGATTTTTCCTTCAATCTCGGCCATCCACATGGTGTAATCCCAGCCCTCCATTTCAAAGGAGCGGATCGCCAGCTGTACAAAGTTCGAAAGGAGGAATCTTTTTTGTTATATGCCATTTTCAACAGAAACTCCATCTACACCATTTATACAAAACAATCGCAACCATCCGAATCCAAAGGAGAAACCCTAGATCTCATATGAGAATGCTTCTCTTCTCCGGTTATTACGGCGGCACTCAAAAATCTGCCGAGTCAGTCTTTCTTTGAACCCACCATGTAAATGGAGATGAAGCTTCATTTTCTCACTCTTAGAAGCTTCTTTGGTCAGATCTGAAGCATCTAGAACTATCATCTCAAAGTAAATCACCACCGCTTGAAGTCTTCCATGAGAAAGCGTCTTCTTCCTCACCGAGCTCCACTAACCGCTGATCTCAATCTAGTCATTAGTCTTGCATCCAATCTATTCATCACGAAGCCTAGATGATCAACAATCAATCTTTAAAGCATCGCTTCAATCTATTTGAAGAAGAACTTCGAGTTAGATTCGAAGATAGGCGCTGAACCAAGCTGCAGCACCAAGTCGAGTCGATTCGGTCTGAGTTGTTATGAGTCGGGTTAAGTCCAACGTCCCATTCGGGGCTTCCCATTAGGGAGAATAGGGAATAAAAGAAAGGATGAAGAAGAATCAGAGAAAGATAAAAACAGGAAGAAGAGAAAGAGAGAGAGAGAGAGAGAGAGAGAGAGAGAGAGAGAGAGAGAGAGAGAGAGAGAGAGAGAGAGAGAGCGTGGCTGCCACACTGAGTTGGGTTAAGGGGCTGCTGCATGGTCGAGTAAACTCGACACCCTGAGCGTGAGTTGGGTCTACGTTGGGGCAGAGATGAGTCGTGACACTGTTGTCATCTAGAGTAGGAGAAGAGGAACTTAAGAAGGAAAGTAGAAAAAGAAGATAAAAAAGAGAGAAGAGGGTGTGAACTTGAATTGGAGGTTACCACACTGGGTTCAACGAGACCTTGACTCGTTGACTCATTCAACTGGGTTTTTGGGATGATCTAGCTTGCTACTAAGTTAAGCACAACTCAGGTTTTAGATGAGTGGAGAAGAGAAAGCTAGAGAGAAAGGAGGAGAAGAAATAGAAGGAAAGAAGAAGAAAGGAGAAAGAAAGAAGAGGGAAGAAGATTGAGTGACTCGTCTGAGTCGACTCGCTGAGTCAACCAGGGATCGGGGCTGTGTTCTATCCGTTGCAATTTACCTAAACTGACACTTCAGCTCAACTCATCAGGTAATCTTTCCCCTAGTATGAACTAGATCAATCTTGTTTTGTTTTGGGATGGTAACTTGTGTTGAATTGACCCAATAGAAGCACTGAGTCTTAGTTGACCCATCGTGGCTTTTGAGAATTGCCTAAGGACTTACTGTTAGATTGTTGAATCATCTATACTCGGCTATAATCGATAGTAAACTCGATTATGAGTCGAGGTAGCTAACTTGATTAACTCTCTTATGTATGGGAATCACTGAATTAACTAAGTTCTTGATGTTAAGATAATATAGTAGATTCGCTGATAATAGCTTCTGATTTGACAATGTAGCAAATGGGTCCTAATAATGCGGGTTAATTTAGAATCGAATCAAATAGGTCAAAGTTGTACGACCAAGTGAATTCGCTCTCTATAAGCATTTTATCACTGATTAAGTTAAATTTATGTAGGTTATTGATTACTTGTCTTGCGATCTAGTTGTATAAGTGATTTAAAGTGTGGTGTCGGGTTGAGTGTGTGGGAGTGTGTTAAAAAAAAAAAAAAAAAAAAAAAAACAGAGAGAGAGAGAGAGAGAGAGGGTGTTTAGCGAGAAGCAAGAAATATGTCCACACCAAAGGTGAGGATCACCCTTCAAGATTGTCTACATCTTAATAGTTAGCGTAGTTGTTTATTTCATCTATTGCATAACATGATACACAGTGAAATTAATGATAAATGCTAGTTTTATTTGAGTAATTCTCCATAATGATTGATCGTTTGATTTATATTCAAACATGAATATGTGATGGTCTCAAATATCTCACCTTATATGTGTATATGCTTTTGATGTTGCGCGTGGCTTGCTTTACCACCTGCGGTTATTCATTGGTGTTTTTGGAAGCCCTTAAACTAGTGGACATCCTGTCTAATAGATTAAATGGAATTTATTTGTAGTGGACTTATCATCTAACGTGTCATTGCGCCTTTGTGGCTTTTGGGGTCAATCCCTTTCATTGTATCCTGAAATGGATCATTTATGCCTATGTGGCTTGTGGGGAATAATCCCTTCTTATCGCACCATTAAATGGAATATTTGTCCCTTGCGACTTTTATGGAACAATTGCCTCATATGGCTTTAAATTGATTGTCTCTGTATAACTTTGCGATGGTAAGTTCCACTTGTTGGACTACGATTGGCTACTAGTTGAGTATGTTACCTTTAAACATCCTATTTGTTAGCCTCATGAACCATGGATGGTGGAATGAGACACTATGCCTGAGCTGTCGGTCTATGCTGGGTGACAAACCCTCCATAGTGACCTTTGAGCTTTCCTAAATGGATTGTTTGAAATTAGAATAATAATGGTTGGGCTAATCATGCATTTTTATGGCATGTGGTCTTTTCTGATTGACTAGTTCTCCTTGGGCGTACTTTGAGTACTTTTTCTGGTGGCTAGATCTCCTTGGGCGATGTATATATTATGGTCTTTTCCGGGTGGTTAGTTCTCCTTGGGCGTACCTTTGTGTAATTTTTTGGGTAACTAATCCTCCTTGGGCGATCTATATATTATTATGGTCTTTTTCGGGTAGTTAGTTCTCCTTGGGCGTACCTTTGTGTACTTTTCCAGGTGACTAGTCCTCCTTGGGCGATCTATATATCATAATCTTTTCCGGGTGGCTGGTTTTTCTTGGGCGTACCTTTGAGTACTTTTTCGGGTGGATAGTTTTCCTTGGGTGACTTTTTCCCAGCTGGATGTGCATCCCCAGGTCTGTGAGCATGTGCATGCATCCATGCATTTAAACAAGATCATCTTTGTGAAATTTATTTAATGAATGTGTATCTGATGAACCTCATTTGATTTCCATGATAATCATTGTGTAATATTTGTTATACACTGCCCATGTTAACTATGCTTAATTACCTTGATGATATGATAAATCTTGAGGGGTATACCTCACTGCGATAGCCATTGACGCTATCGAACCGCATTTAGTATGCAGGAGATGCAGATGATGCACATACTGGTGTTCATGTAGATTAGGAGGAGCTGAAGGACCTTGCGACTCGCTTTCCTGACTCCAATTCATTTTAATTTGTACAATCATGTTTTGTAATAAGTTAAGACATTGGTTTGTATAAGTTTTTGGGTAACCGCTTGAAATATTGGTTATGTATATTTGGAATCCCTCTTATACTTGATTTGTTTCTGTCCCGCTAGTTTATTAACTCTGATAAAAAGAAAAAAATGTACATGGAATTTGGGATATTTAAAGGTTAACGCTCGCGTTTTTTTTGGAAAATGAGTAGTGTACTTGAGTTCCGAGAACCGGGGTGTTAGAAGATGGTATCAGAGAGAGTCTAGACAAACCTTACCTTTAGGAAACAAACTTATATAAATCTTAAATGTCTTAAGTTAAAATGTTGGAGATTAGAGACTTGAACTTAGGCGAATCTTATATAGACTTAGAGAAGTTTTGAAAACATAGAGACCTAAACTTAGGTCCCATTTGAAAGTATTTAACCATTCAAATGGGTTTGAAATCCCCTTAGAATTAGGGAAGGTTGAGAACATAGAAACTCAAAATGTTAAGCTTCCTTGAAATGTTAAATTTACTCATTTGAACTTAGAAAATAGAATTTGATATCGTGGGACGACAAACATCCACTATGATCTAATTAAAGATCAAGCAAGAACATTCCATAGATTGGACTCCCTAGGAGCAATCTTTAGAAATCTAGAATTTGAAAATTTTCTATAATCTTCATTAGTTAGATAGGACATTGTCGCAACATTCAACAAATAAAACGAATTTAGAGAATTCCATACCCATTGTATTGTACATTGAATTGAACATAAGTACACCCTAGACTTAAGGTATCATGCTAGAAATTGTAATTTGAATGCCCTAAGACATCTCATTGGTTAGAAACCTTACAAATTGCTAAGAAGTTGGGAGATTCCGCAAGAACGCAGATTGAAGAGGAGATTTGTAGCAAATGTGTGAGATTTGGCCCATTCATCAGGTGGAGTGGTTCTACCAGTTGAGTAGATCAGCCTGATCTTTGAGCCACAAGATGTTCTCAGTGGGGCCCAACTGATGTACGACCAGCACATGTGCCACATTGGCATGCACGCCTCCTCTCAAATCTGTCATGGTGGGTGATTTATTTGCATTTCTCTTGAAATGTCCTCTTAATTCAAGTACCACGATCCCAAATTTTCATTTTAAGTTTTGAAATGTTTATATGTTTCTTTTGCAATGTGTATTTCCGTGCTCTAAATGATGCCATATTGATTTGAGTACATGAATATCAAGCTAAGCAATTGATACTCCTTTGTGCTTTCTTTGATGTCATATCACCAAAGTCCTTGTTTAAGGGTTTGTTTGGATTCTCACTTGAGATGAATTGTGATAATTCAATTGAAAGCAAAGGCAATGATCAAAATGGCGGTGGATCATTTTAATTTATATTGATGACCTGCCTTAATTGCTATTCCATGGTTTTTAAGTTTATCCCAAAATGACATGAATTCTATCTATTGGTTGTTAGTCCTAGTGTAGGGAGTAGGTTTAGTCCCACTTTTGTCATGTCCACTTTATTGAATTGAATTATTGCAACTAGAACTTAAGAAGAAGAAGAAGAAATCCCAATCCAAGCAACCAGCACTAAAGAATAGTCATTTCTTGTTTTTATCAAAGCAATTTAGACATGGATCAACTATTCCCATCATCCAAAAAGTTAGGTAGTGAAACTACTATTGTATGATGAGAAAATCAGCCTGCTAATGTTATCTAAAATAATCGAGAAAACATTCCCATTCGTAAATTATAATTCATATTTCAAATAGTGACTCAAGTCCTCTAATGTTGTGTTAGAAGTGTGGATACATATTAGAATTGCTTTTATTGGCATTTGACGTTTGGATGATTTTATCAAGAAGTGGTTCATTAAATGAAATGAAAGTGATATACTAAAAGGGAGGACCCCATGGTGATATATTGTAACAACCCTAGTTTTACTGGTAGTGGCATACGTCGATACCTACAAATGCACCTCATATGGAAAGTAGTGAATAATTATAGATGCTATAAAGTATGAGTAGGACCACTAAATTTCGAGGACGAAATTTTCTTTAAGGGGGGTAGATTGTAACACCCTGTACTTTTCAGTACTCAGGTGTACGTGGTAGACCTCACTACTTAGTAACTCAAATCTAGTTTGCTTAGACAATCACCTTCATTCTAGCATAAATCTAATTGTTGGAGGTAGTCTTCACCTACGGATCGATGCATCCATCAATTGATGTCCAAGATGGACCGTCACATCACCAGATCCACTGTTCATCGAGCCTATAATACTTAATCTAGCGATTGATCGATTGTTGACAACCATCGGACCATCATGATTTGAAAATAATCATTAAAATCCCTTACATTGATCCAGGTATAAGATTAAACAACCACTAAATTCTGATCCCATGATCGACTTGAACCATCTTCATCTTAGCTAGGGAATGGGTACAATCATGCATCAACCTGACCATCAAGAATCCTCTTCATCCATAAGGCGAATCACCCGTCTATAAATTTTTAAAATGGAACATCACATCGTTAGGGAAATCTATTTTTAGAATTTCAATTTCCCTTATAGACAAATCTAACCTACCATCTTAGACTTAGGGCTGTGAACCATGACATTTGTCGTATATCGAGTCCACAAACTTCCTGTGAGTAGGTTTGACACCTACATACACAACATAATCCCTGAATCGTATAAGCAACCCTTGAAGTCCGTCCATATTATCTTGGGGACGCTTTGGAACATCAACAATCAAGTTGGGAAACTATCCAACCGTTAAATAGCAGGTACCATTAGTAGATCCACAAAATCAAGTTGTGTGGCCCACCTGAGCCTTGGATCGGCATCATATTTGGTCAAAATCCCTGGTGGGAACATCAAAATCAAATGAATGGAGTGGATTTCACTAAATACCGCAGTGGACCCCACTTTTCACCATGAGTGTACACCAAGGCATGTGTACCCGTGACACACCGAGCCGGTCAACATCATGGACCGGACGCTGACCCGAGAACAAGGAGAATTTCTCTCCTTTCCTTCATTTTCTCCCGCCTTCTCGTGTTTTAAACAGAGATCATCCATTTGTCTAGATCGCAGCCCACCATCAGAGATCGACGAAATAATCCGAACCGTCCATCTTGTAGAAGGGACAAAATAGACCAAACCCTTGACATGTATCTATACATGCGTATGCGCACAAAAACAGGCACAAGTAGAGCTACGCATGTGGCATTTTGCCGAAAATGGAAAATCCCGCTTTTAACTGCCAGTCTGGCAATCTGCATGAGAGATTTTTCCTTCAATCTCGTCCATCCACATGGTTTAATCCCAACCCTCCATTTCAAAGGAGCGGATCGCCAGCAGTACAGAGACTGAAAGGAGGATTATTTTCTGTTATATGTCGTTTTCAACAGAAACTCCATCTACACCGTTTATACAAAACGATTGTAGTTGTCTGAATCCAAAGGAGAAACCCTAGATCTCATATGAGAATGCGCCTCTTCTCCGGTTATTACGGTTGCACTCAAAAATCTACCGAGTCAGTCTTTCTTCGAACCCACCATGTAAACGGAGATGAAGCTTCATTTTCTCACTCCTAGAAGCTTCTTCGGTCAAATCTGAAGCATCTAGAACTATCAGCTCGAAGTAAATCACCACCGCTTGAAGTCTTCCTTGAGAGAGCGTCTTCTTCCTCACCGAGCTCCACTAACCACTGATCTCAATCCAGTCATTAATGTCGCATCGAATCTATTCATCATGAAGCCTAGATGATCAACAATCAATCTTTAAAGCGCCGCTTAGATCTGTTTGAGGAAGAACTCTGAGATGGATTCGAAGATCGGCTCCGAACCAAGCTGCCGCACCAAGTCGAGTCGACTCGGTCTGAGTTGCTGTGAGTCGGATTGAGTCCAACGTCCCATTCGGGGCTTTCCATTAGGGAGAACAAGGAAGAAAAGAAAGGATGAAGAAGAATCAGAGAAAGATAAAAAGTGGAAGAAGAGAAGGAGAGAGAGAGAGAGAGAGAGAGAGAGAGAGAGAGAGAGAGAGAGAGAGAGAGTGGCTGCCACACTAAGTTGGGTCATGGGACTGCTGCATGGTCGAGTAAACTCGACACCCTGAGCCTGAGTTGGGTCTATGTAGGGTAGAGATGAGTCTTGACTCTATTGTCATCTAGAGTAGGAGAAGAGGAACTTAAGAAGGAAAGCGGAAGAAGAAGATAAAAAAAGAGAGAAGAGGGTGTGAACTCGAATTGGAGGTTGCCACACTGGGTTCAACGAGACCTTTACTCACTGACTTGTTCAACCGAGTTATTGGGACGATCTAGCTTGCTACTAAGTTAAGCACAACTCAGGTTTTAGTTGAGTAGAGAAGTGAAAGGTAGAGAGGAAGGAGGAGAAGAAATAGAAGGAAAGAAGAAGAAAGGAGAAAGAAAGAAGAGGGAAGAAGATTGAGTGACTCATCTGAGTCGACTCGCTGAGTCAACCAGGGATCGGGGCTATGTTCTGTCCGTTGCAATTTGCTTGAACTGACACTTCAGCTCAACTCATCAGGTAATCTTTCCCCTAGTATGAACTAGATCAATCTTGTTTTGTTTTGGGATGGTAACTTGTGTTGAATTGACCCAATAGAAGCACTGAGTCTTAGTTGACCCATCTTAGCTTTTGAGAATTGCCTAAGGACTTACGGTTAGATTGTTGAATCATCTATACTCGGCTATAACCGATAGTAAACTCGATTATGAGTCGAGTTAGCTAACTTGATTAACTCTCTTATGTATGGGAATCACTAAATTAACTAAGTTCTTGATGTTAAGATAATATAGTAGATTCACTGATAATAGCTCTGATTCAACAATGTAGCAAATGGGTCCTAATAATGCGGACTGATTTAGAATTGAATCAAATAGGTCCAAGTGAATTCGCTCTCTATAAGCATTTTATCAGTGATTAAGTTAAATTTATTTAGGTTAATGATTACTTGTCTTGTGATCTAGTTGTACAAGTGATTTAAAGTGTGGTGTCTTGGACTCGGGAGTGGGTGTTTAGCGAGAAGCGAGAAATATGTCCACACCAAAGGTGAGGATCACCCTTCAAGCTTGTCTACATCTTGATAGTTAGCGTAGTTGTTTATTTCATTTATTACATAAGATGATACACAGTGAAATTGATGATAAATGCTAGTTTTATTTGAGTAATTCTCCATAATGATTGATTGTTGGATTTACATTCAAATATGAATAGGCGATGGTCTCAAATATCTCACCTTACATGTGTATATGCTTTTGATATTGCATGTGGCTTGCTTTACCACTTGCGGTTATTCATTGGTGTTTTTGGAAGCCCTTAAACTAGTGGCCATCCTGTCTAATAGATTAAATGGAATTTATCTGTGGTGGACTTATCATTTAACATGTCGTTGCGCCTTTGTGGCTTTTGGGGTCAATCCCTTTCACTATATCCTGAAATGGACATTTATGCCTATGTGGCTTGTGGAGAATAATCCCTTCTTATCGCACCATTAAATGGAATATTTGGCCCCTGCGACTTTTATGGAAAAGTGCCTCATGTGGCTTTAAATTGATTGTCTCTGTATAACTTTGCGATGGTAAGTTCCACTTGTTGGACTACGATTGGCCACTAGTTGAGTAGGTTACCTTTAAACATCCTATTTGTTAGCTTCATGAGCCAGTGATGGTGGAATGGGACACTGTGCCTGAGCTGTCGGCCTATGCTGGGTGACAAACCCCCCATAGTGACCCTTGAGCTTCCTAAATGGATTATTTGAAATTGGAATAATAATGGTTGGGCTAATCATGCATTTTCATGGCATGCGGTCTTTTCCGGGTGACTAGTTCTCCTTGGGCTTACTTTGAGTACTTTTCCGGGTGGCTAAATTTCCTTGAATGATATATATATTATGATCTTTTTCGGGTGGTTAATTCTCCTTGGGTGTACCTTTGTGTACTTTTCCCAGTGACTAATCATCCTTGGGCGATCTATATATTGTTATGGTCTTTTCCGGGTGGTTAGTTCTCCTTGGGTGTACCTTTGTGTACTTTTTCGTGTGACTAGTCCTCCTTGGGCGATCTATATATCCTAGTCTTTTTTTGTAACGCCCTGAAAATCGGGGGTCGAGGATAAACTCAACTCCCGAGTTCCAACACATCACTTATGCAACAAAATGAATGATGATTTAATGTTGTCTGTATTTGTGCATTGAACATGAGTGAGATTAAGCCAAAACAGCATATCATACTCCAGAGACAGTTAAATTGCAAGCGGAAGACTGTGATAGATATATAAAATATAAAAACTGTGGTGAGTCTCCAGAGTGTGATAATGTTACCAGGTAATGAATTACAAATATAATTTCAAAATATATCAAAGGTGTAGTGTTATCTAGTCAACATCCCTGTAATCCCATCGATCAAGACACGGCTCGTATGAAGCCGTCAGCACACAGCATATACGAATAAGCATCATTGTCGTCATAAAGGTCCGGCTCCACCTCAGGAGTAGCGTTGCCATCTGCAATCAGACAAAGTCTGGTGGGTGTTCGGAACACCGTCCCGTAACGTGGGAGTGAGTGATCAACTCAGTGGAACAATAAAGCATAGGTTAACATGTTATCAACTCAGCCAAGCAGTAATGATAAAGC
Source organism: Magnolia officinalis (assembly GCA_021015155.1). Taxonomy (NCBI): domain Eukaryota; kingdom Viridiplantae; phylum Streptophyta; class Magnoliopsida; order Magnoliales; family Magnoliaceae; genus Magnolia; species Magnolia officinalis. Next base: position 26,630,575 of record JAJHSJ010000013.1, on the reverse strand, counting down.
AGTACAATCAAACAATTCTAAATACTCTTATTAATGCAAGTATGAATGCAGTCATGATGTATGCCCTTGCTAAACCACCATCTTGCGACACCATCTTACGTTCGCGACATGCGTTCATCCATCAGTGCTCCACATCTACCAGGCACATGTAGTGTGATGATGAGCATGATTACCGAGTAGTTATTAGTCCTTTTAAACAGCAGGATTGGGAAACTAAGGTACCTCCCTTGTATCATTCCCAAACATGATCCATTCTAAGGTCGTCAGTCCTAGTTAATCTCATACGATGGTGTGTTTCTAGGTCGCTGCAAGGCTGTCAGGGCTGTTACACGGAACCGTTACACCACTCCCCCATCACCCTTTTAACGGTTCATCACTAAATTGATACAGGCCTAGTTCATGCTCTATACACTGCGGCAAAACTCGTCGCCTCACCGCAAATTCAGAGTATGCTCGAGGTCACCACAAAGGGCTGTCAGGGCTGTTGATCGCAATTGTTGCACCACTCCCTCATCACCTTATCAATGTAGGCCGACAGCACGAATATAGTATCCCATACCACCATAATCGGCTCACGAGACTAGTTGCTCACTGGTCACTACGGGGAGGCACGTGGCCCCAGCGTAGGCCGACAGCTCGACCACGGTGTCCCATACCACCATGCCCGGCTCATGAGTCTTAGCGGATCGAGGTACCATGGTTAACGGGATTTCACTGGTAAGTTTGGTACCCTAGGTTCAAGCAGTAGCGTCCAAACATGGTGAACATATATAAGACAGATCGGGTTACTTGACGAGCTCGGCTAGCTCGAGCGCACGAAAAGTTGAATGATATGAAGCGCATAAGCACTTCGTGTGGCCAAGCACTATCACCAACCGAAGTACGACTCGGGTTCGTCGAACACATCTCACGTGGCGACTGAATCTCAACCATGAATTCAGTTTCGTTGCCAATTGCCTGGACTATACAATAGCCCCAAACACAATCAATTTCAGATAGTTAAAGCAGTAATGGATCAAGATTCAAATCATACAATCAAAGTATGATATTATCCGTTTAGAGCTATCAGGGCTGTTGCAAGCACTCGTTGCTCCACTCCCCCATCACCCATGACGGATTATACAACATAAACATGAATTTAAACATATGCATTGCATATATAAAATCATAAAATCAATTGAGCATGTTATGAAGCACAACACAAGCATGAGTTTATACATATTCAATTCCTAATCACACAGCTATCCAAGGAAATCATACACATAGTTAAAGGAGTTGAGAATCATATCTCAACACCCTTATACATTACAATTTGCTAACTACTACTCATTCAGACATTTCAACAAACATTTAAAAGACATACATCAACATACATGACATATGTTGATCACATAGGCATTAGGCCAAATCCTTTCACTAGGGAGTTGCCCCAATCATAACACGCGTACACCCACGACGGATAGTCATGGAAAGTAGGAATCCAAGTTCCATATTCATTTGAACATTTTCACAAACAGTTGGGCTACACATTTCAACATATATAGCGTATAGTAGCCGTGGTGTGATTCAGGGCAAATCCTTTCGTCAAAGGGGGTATCGCTGATACAACAATCATATATCCATGACAATTAGTCATGGCGAGCACGAATGAGAATTCTATACTCATTCAGTCATTTTCACAAACACTTAGAATACATTATTTTAACATACATAGTGTATATATTAGCAAAAACATGTATTAGGGCAAACCCTTTTGCCAAATCAGTATTTTATCCATATATAATATATTCATACAGCAAATAATCATGGCAAATACATTCCCAAAATTTATACGTATACAGTACTTTCTATAAATACCTAGAAGATGTAAAATTTCATATTCTTCATCTTTAATCGAAACGGAAAACAGACAGTACTTTGTACATGTGCAATTACATGCAGATCATGAATCTCTCATTATCTGACATTGAAAGCGTTGAAAACCATAACCTAGACACCTAAAGTCCGCACCTTTTGTCGTAGAATAGTAACGGAGTCGATAGAATTGCTAAGCTTCTGTATACGGCAGTTTGACAACCTATAGAACGAAATAGGTTAGCTATTTCGTAACTTACAACTATCAAAGCCCCAAATCATATTAGGGTGAGGGTTTCTTACCTAGAAATGACGCCGAAATTGCCGGAAAAGTGATTAGAATGGAATGGTGAAGCTCGTATAGCGGCAGGGTAGAGTGGCAGGGAGATTCTCCCACTGGTCCCACACTTTCTCTCTCTTTTCTCTCTTCTCTCTCTAGGGTTTCTCTCAAATTCGTATGGCTGTGAGAGAGAGGGTTCTAAGGTCCTTATATAGCCTAAAATCTCACCGAAATAGACTTCAGGCCAAGGTATACTTCGGTTATATCCAAAGTGGGTCAGTTTCAGCTCAACGGAGCACTTCTGGCAGGCCCCCTTGAGCCAAAGGTCAAACTTAAGCTCACAGACATTGGATCTAGGTTTGGCTAAGTTTTCATTTCAGTCGGATTCCCAGATCACGCGTGGCGGATCAGTTTCAGTTCAACGGTCAGCGGATCCCGATCGGAGATTCCGAGTACATGGATATGTTTGGGAAAATATCCCTGATCCGAGCGTGTAATTTGGTCTGATTCTGACGGTCTGGTTGTTTAATACTGATCTGCAAGCGAGAGGTGCCAGATTTATTTATTTTGAATTTAATTTAGAATTATTCTCACATTTCTCACACTCCCCGCTCCGAGCTCAAGCGAATAGCGCTGGGACACTATCTGGATTTGATTTCCGAGATGGTTGTCAAGCCCAGCAAGGCGGTCCTAATGCCTTAACTTCGGGTTAATCGGACTTCCGACGTGCGGTCCAGATCTGATACGGAGTTTCGAGATGCTCCCGAGAGCAGCCGGGTAATGAGATTGATCCTAGATTTTAGGGTAACCTAGCGTCAATGATTCTACAAGTTTTGGGTCTTAAAGATCGAATTTAAAGTGATTGGTGCTAATTTCACAGGTACTCTAGTTTAACACTAGCTAATTCTCGCCTAATTTCTAAAGGATTTAGTCCTGAGTGATTTCCATCTGAGGTGGTACCTGGGCCTTTGTAGCAATGTTTAGTTTAAGTATTGTTCTTCATTACCTAAACTTTAAGATAGTGTCTAATGTGAAAGTACTTAGAAAATTTAAAGAACAAGGTGGTGAAAGGTGAGATTTGTGAAGGAAAAGGGTTAAAAAGCGATTTTTGACTTAGGGAATGAGTTTGGACAAGTTAATAAGGCGTTAGGAACAACCCCTAGCCTAAGGACGTCTAATCGCAGGTTGGCAAAAATCCAGGATGTTACATTTTTGGGTGGCTATTTCTCCTTAGGTGTACCTTTGAGTTCTTTTCTGGGTGGGTAGTTCTCCTCGGGTGACTTTTTTCCAGTTGGATGTGCATCTCCAGGTCTGTGAGCATGTGCATGCATCTATACATTTAAACAAGATCATCTTTATGAAATTTATTTAATGAATGTGTATTTGATGAACCTTATCTGATTTCCATGATAATCATTGTGTAATATTTGTTATACACTGCCCTTGTTAACTATGCTTAATTACCTTAATGATACGATAAATCTTGAGGGGTATACCTCATTGCGATAGCCATTGACGCTATTGAACCGTATTCAGTATGTAGGAGACATAGACGATGCACACACTGGTGTTCATGTCGATTAGGAGTCGGAGGACCTTGCTACTCTCTTTCCTGACACCAGTTCATTTTAATTTGTACTATCATATTTTGTAATAAGTTAAGACATTGGTTTATATAAGTTTTTGGGTAACCGCTTGAAATATTGGTTATGTATATTTGGACTCCCTCTTATACTTAATTTGCTTCTGTCCCGCTAGTTTGTTAACTCTGATAAAAAGAAAAAAAAAGTACATGGAATTTGGAATATTTAAAGGTTAACGCTCTGGTCTTTTTGGAAAATGAGTAGTGCATTCGGGTTCCAGGAACCGGGGTGTTACAATACCACAACCCAATTGCATTAACGGAGTAAGAGAATGCAGTGGAAGTGAGGAAATGCTCATGCGAGGGCATTCATAGGTTCATCTAATTATCTGTTGGCGTGCATCTATTACATGGGTTGGATGGGTGAAAAATACCATGTGGCCCAAAAATCTTGATTCTCCATTTGTTGTAAAGAAAAAATAGAGGACAATAATGTAATTTTTGTTCGAAAAAACCATGCCTGGGAATATAGGTTCATCTACGCACTCTTTCGTAAAATTTAATTCATAAAAGAATTTACAATAAAAATCTTTATTAAGTAGGTAGACTTTTTTTTTTTGTAAACTTTCTATTAATTTAGAAAAAAAACCCCTCACATATAGCAAACATGTTACTCACTCCACCGTCTATATTGTGGGCCCCATTGGATGGAATATGACCCAAAGATCACAACGATCAGATGATCTCAACTATCTAGTTAATGCAAATTTAAGAGATGATAAAAAAGAAAATGGTTGGTGGCTAAAAATCAATAGGCATAATTAGATGGTCTACTTATTTGTTTAACCTATTGAATAGTTCACAAATAAATGAATTGAGTCTACCTTTTTCTATCATCTATATAAATCGAACTGATCTTCTGCTGCATGACAAGATGGACAATTAGGGTCATCCAAGTGTTTTACACCCAATCTAACATCGCCAGGTTAGACAGCTAGAAAGGCAACATAAGGCAGTGCTATTATACGAAAGATCACAATAAGATCTTTATAGCCAAGAAGAACGACAAAAGGAAAATGAAAGATAACTAAGATGGTCGTCACATTGGGACACTCATCAGACAATCAGATGGAATAGAGCAAGAAGTTGTCATATGGATGGGTGACCAATTAAGAAAGGCCATAGTTTACATAATGGCTTGGAAGAGTCTACATGATTGCATGGTTAGCTAGCAGTGATTCTCTTTATCACAAATGACAAGATATAAATGGCTATGCCCATTTGATAGTTGGTTGATTATGAGAAGATCATGAGGTGCAACTCAAAAGAGAAAGTGTAATCGGCCATGTTTGTCGATTAGCCGATCGAATGGAACAAAAATCATAGGAAGGGATTCATATGGTCATACGCCAACACCATTCCACATGTTTATGAATAAAGCAAAGAGCAAAGAGAAAAGAGCTTCGGGTGTCAAATCACCACTTGCTCTAAAAGTACGAGCTATTATAGGATGGTGTGTCAATGTATGTCAATGGACTTTAACATTCCCCCTCACATGTGCAAGGTGGAGCTCCACAGGGGAACTATAATACCTCGAATTTCATGGCTCGAGTATGGTACTCAAGTCCAGAATATATTTTTAGTATCACATTTCATGGAATCATTAACAATCACATTCATTCTACATATTATGGTATGCATCACAAAGTAAGATATACTGAAAAAGGGAAACCATCCATCCAAAGTAGTAAATCAGAGTAGTTCGCTCAAAAGGGGACAAATTATAATACACGATGCATGAGTTCAAATTGAAAAGAACCAGCTACTAATTAAGCTCGAACAACTCCGCGGAACCGTAGAATGGTGCCTCCTCAACTGGCTCCTCTCCAAGATCACTCCTCTCTTCTAATCCAGATCCATTTGTTGGTGCATAAGCACATACACATAGAGAGTGAGTGGCCATATTAGTGAATAATTTTCCCCAAGATTATACATCCAACATCATTGACACGTATAGTATATGAAAATAAGCAAAACCACCATGACAATTATAACTGGATAAAAATCTTGATTAAATGCATGAATACACATTAGCTTGGGGATGCACATCTATTATGAACTAATGAGTAAAACTCATAATGCAAAGACTACCACGACATGATCTAGGAAGTACAAAGTGACATACTTCGACATCATGTGGGAGCCATGAAATAATAACCCATGAGTCATAAGGGACATATCGACCCACTAGATAGGAATCACTAAGGACGGGCATCGACCTCGTGGTTCAAGAATCCCAATTGATCGTGTAACGGAATCAAAAGTGTAATGGATACATGGTTTAGGTTAAACCTATAACTGCTATGTTTTCTAGCTCCTATGATTGTCAAATTTTGTAGTTCCAAAACCTCTTGGAATCTGTATCTCTTGTAGCTCATCTACATATTCAAGATCATACAATTCATGTAAAAAAAAAAGAACAAAAGTCTTTTCCTCAAGAACTTCAAGTACAAGTTCAAGATGTTCTAATTCAAGTTTCAAGCATCACAAGTATAAGAGATATATAAGTTCAAGTACAATATCAAGTGATAGGTCAAGGTTTCAAAGCTTCAACTATGTCAAGACAAATTGCTTTATTTTGAAACTCAAAGCTCAAGGTGAACTACTATTCAAGTACTTCAAGTTCAAGATTCAAAGTACTTCAATATCAAGCTTCGTATACTTTAAGATCAACTATCAACCGAAGCAAATGATGATTCGATGTTCAAATATCACTTATAAGGTATGTAAGACCCTAGATTGACCATAGGTTAGGTCATATTGATTACATACTTAAATTGGGTTACTATATACTTCTATAGTCTGTTTCTCAACTAGTCTTAGCCTATGTTCGACTAGTCCTAGTACTGGCTCAACCAGTCCAAGAAATTCCTCGACCAGTCCAAGGTTTGTTACTAATTTTTGAAATTTTTTGTTGGATCTTTGACCAGTCCTGGAGACTGCTTGACCAGTCGAGCAGGCTCGACTCAAAGTCCAGCAGGCTCGACTCAAAGTCCAGCAACTAAATTAGGTCCCACACGACTAGTCGATTGCAGGGTTTGACCGGTCGTGCAGGCCACTCGACCAATCAAGTAAGTCACTCGACCCGTCGTGAAACGATCTTATCTTATCATGCTAGAAATTTTAAAAGTTTGTTGGTCCTTCAACCAGTCGAGCTGTCCTCTGGACTAGTCGAGTGAACAGTTTCTGCACTTATAAATAGAGCATGATTTTCAGAGTTTTTCATTCAATTCAAGCAAAATCAAGGCACCACTCTTTGAGATAAGTTTGTGATATTCTTAAGCTATTTAGTGCTCATTTAATATTCTCTTTAATTAGCTTTTTGCATTTGATTTTGAGATTCTACATTCCAATCTTATTTGAAGAAGGGATTTTAGTTTTCCCCTTTCTTGGAATCAAAATCAAATCAAGCAAGCCCAAGGTAATTTAATCTAAAATTCAATTAGAACTTAGAACCTTTTCATAAGTGAGTGTGAACATTGAACATCTACGTTGAACATCTACTTCAAATTGGTTCTTTCAAGCTTCATCAAAGGAGAATATCCAGATAAGTATTTTATATTTCTGTAAATCTATTTTTGGTTTTTTTTGAGATTGTGACAGGAAAAATCTCTTTCTTTTTGGTTTGTCTGAGGTGATCCAGAAAACTCAGAGTGTAGGGTTTTTGAATTGTGTAAGCCCACTTGAAAGACACAATTGTGAAGGTTTTAGGTGAACCTTGAAAAACCTATTGCATAGTGAACGCTAATATCCACTGTGTGAGGATATTGGGAGTGGAGTAGTTGTGTGGCTGTTTTTCTAAACAGTTGGTGTACACACAAGCGAACTACTATAATTTCTAGTCTTGTGGTGATTGATTGATTGTGGCTTTCTGTGAATGTTGTAATTTCCTTTTAAGCATTTGTGGAGAATGTTGTAATCTTTTATGCAAGTGTGGGAATGTTGTAATAGCTTAGTTTATTTCCTTTGCTATTTATTATTTATTCCTCTATATTGGTTTGAGATTTTGATACACAGACCTTTCTAGGAATCAGATTGTCCTACCATAAACCATTGGTTTTTGGTGTAAGGTTGTCCTTAGAACAACATCTGTATCAGCCTCTCAATACTTACATCTGAGGTTATTATTCATTTCTACTTTGTGGGATTGTTTATTGATATCTTTATTTATATTTGTTTAAATTCTGCATTTAGTTTTTAATTTGGCATAGTCCTATTCACCCCCCCTCCCCCCCTCCTCCTCCTCCTCTAGGACTCTTAGCTCGGCCTTTTCAAGTGGTATCAGAGCTTAATGGCTCGCTTTATTTTTTGGATTAATTTCTTGAGCTAATCGATCTAAGCTTTTTAAGATGTCAAATTTTCATAGCCTTTCGGTCACTAGGCCTCCCCCATTTGATGGCTCTAATTATGCCTATTGGAAAGCCATAATTAGGATTTGCTTAAAATCCATGGATGAGAGCATGTGGCAAGCCACAATGACCAATTGGACCCCTCCTACCACTGAAGTGACTGGCACTGATGGATCTAAAATGATAAAAGTCTCACCTTATTTTTCTTGGTCCGCTCTTCAGAAAAGTGAGAGTAGTGTCAATGTAAAGGCTTTAAATGCTATTACTTGCGCACTATCACTGGATGAATTCAAGAGAATTATATCCTATGATACTGCAAAGTAAGCCTGAGATATTTTGGAAATGACACACAAGGGAACAACAATTGTCAAGAAATCTAAAGTCCAAATCCTCACAACCAAATTTGAGGAGATACTTATGGAAGAAAGTGAAACTTTCATCGACTTCTATAAAAGATTGAATGACATTGTCAACTCTATGTGGTCTTGGTGATAGAATCCCAAAAAGTAAAGTCTGTGTAAAGATACTGCGCTCATTGCCTGAACGGTTCAATTCAAAGGTAACCGCGATTCAGGAACTTCGTGATACGGATAATATGAGGGTAGAAGAATTGGTTGGTTCCTTACAGACCTATGAGTTAAACTTTAAAGCTCCTAAAGGTAAATTCATCGCCTTTAAGTCTTCTAAAAATATTTCTCAAGAAAATAACAATTCTGATTTAGAAAATTCTGAAGATGATATGACTCTTTTAACTAAAAAGTTTTATAAGATTTGCAAAAACCTAATGAAAAGAAAATATCTAGATCTAAAACTTAGAAATCTTTAAAAGACAGCCAATGTTACGACTGCCATGAATATGCGCATCTAGCGAACAAATGTCCTAAAAAGGACAAACCTAAGAAAGAAAGGTATGTTAGCTACATGGGATGAATCTTCCTGCTCTGAAGCTTCTTCTAAGTTAGAAGATTCTGAAACCGAGTAGGGTAATGATGTTAACGCCCTAATGACTCTAGCCAAGTTTACTTTTTTAGATAACGATGATACAACCAGTGAAGAAAATCTGAATAGTGGCCATGAAAATGATGAAGATCTTCAAGATGCTTATGATGCCCTATACAAGGAAAGTTGCAAAATTGCTGTAAAGCTAAAACTTCAGAAAGAAAAGTTTTCAAAACTAAAAGAAAATTTTGATAATCTAGTCTTAGAAAAATCTCATACTTTATATTGTTTTGAAAAAACTAAGTGCAACTCAGATTTCAAAACCTCCCTTGTTGAAAACCTAAAATTTGAAAATGAAAAACTAAAACTTGAAGTCTCTTCGCTTTTGAGTTTGAAAGACACATGCAGGTATACCCAAGGTGATCCCAAGTTAGAAAAACTCTTAATCGAATCCAGAAAATGTGGCGATCGATCTGGATTGGGCTATGACAAAAGTATTCTTCCTAAATATAAGAATACTCCACCCAAATTTGTGAAATGGGAGTCTTCTAACTCAAAAGGGAAAAGTCTGAATTAAAATCATTTAAAAAATGCTAAGTCTTTTCAAACTTTAAAACCTAAAAGTAACCATATCAACTACAAAAATCAGAATCATAATCCTTTACCTGAGAAAATTGTTGATTTACATAAGGAGCTCTTAAAATCTAACTCAATGGGTCGGTCTTATAACAACTACAAACATAAAAAGACCAACTATACTCCTAAACCCATGACTGTAATGAAATGGGTTCCAAAGGTTACTTGCTTGATTGCCCACACTTGTTTTAAAGCTACAAGCCATTCAAAATGGTACCTAGACAGTGGTTGCTCTAGACACATGATATGTGACAAAGGTCTGTTCACCAATCTTAAAGACATGACTGATGGTTCAGTCACATTCGATGATGGTAGCAACTGCAAAATTATTGGCCAAGGTACGGTTCAACTCTTTAACCTCCCTCTATTTGAGAATGTTTTATATGTAGAAGGGTTAAAACATAATTTATTAAGCATCTCTCAAATATGCGATAATAATCTAGTGTAAAATTTACTAACCAAGGGTGTGTAATTTTAAATAAAAATGTTTCTGTAATATTAACTGATCGTAGAACTTCTGAAAAATGCTACCTTGTTTGTGATTCAACCTCATCTAATCTATCGTGTTACATGGTCCAAACCGATGAGACCGAATTATGGCATAAACGCCTTGAACATGTACACTACCGTAACTTGTATAGATTAAGAAAAAGAGATTTGGTAAGAGGTTTACCCAGAATAAAGAAAGTAGACAAAATATGTGGCGAATGTCAGATTGGCAAACAAATCAGGAGTACTCATAAAAAGGTGAACTCCAATGCCACATCTAAACCACTCGAACTTCTCCACATAGATCTCATTGTACCAACTAGAACGGAGAGTCGAGGTGACAAGAAGTACATTCTGGTAATTGTTGATGACTTTACCCGGTACACTTGGGTAGTCTTCTTGAGAGAGAAATCAGAAACTTTCGATGAAGTAAAGAGGATACTTAAACGTATCCAAACGGAAAAAGAATCACAAGTCTCTAAGATCCGTAGTGATCATGGTTCGGAATTTGAAAATAACGGTTTTGAGAAATTTCGCAGTGATCAGGGAATATCACATGAATATTCTGCGCCCAAAATACCATTACAAAATTGTATAGTGGAAAGGAAAAATAGAGTGCTTCAAGAAATGGCAAATGTAATGCTAAATAGTATGAAGCTTCCTTAAAATCTTTGGGCTGAAGCCGTTAATACAGCTTGCTTATAATTAACCGCATTTATACTATAAAATCAAATGGTAAAACGGCTTATGAAATGTGGTTTGATAAGAAGCATACTGTCAAATACTTTGGAGTTTTCGGCAGCAAGTGCTACATCTTACGTGACCGAGAAAATCTAGGTAAGTTTGATACCAAAAGTGATGAAGAGATATTTTTAGGGTATGCTCTAAATAGTCGAGCATATCGGGTTCTTAACAAGAGGACTAGTGTAATTGAAGAGTGCATTAATGTGGTTATAGACGATCACTTGAATACACCTGTCTCAAGTTTAGAAAATGATGAAGTTCTTTTAATTGATAAACCTGACTCTTCATCAAGTCAAAATAACATTGAGTTGAGGACAGTTAAAGACCATCCTTCTAATCAAATCCTTGGAAACCCTCTCACTAGTGTGCGCACTCGTAGACAACTTGAAGATATGTGTAATTACGTGTGGTTTACATCTTAGATAGAACCGGCTAACGTAAAAGAAGCTCTTACTGACGGAAATTGAATTGTAACGATGCAAGAAGAGCTCAATCAATTTGTAAGAAATGATGTGTGGTATTTAGTTCCAAGACCAAAAGATAAACACATTATCGGAACAAAATGGATTTTCAAAAATAAGTCTATTGAACTTGGTAATATTATTAGAAACAAGGCTAGGCTGGTTGTACAAGGGTACACTCGAATTGAAGGCATCGATTATGATGGGACCTTTGCCCCAGTAACATGTCTTGAATCAATCAGACTATTTATATCCATTATTTGCTTTAGAAAGTTCAAAATATACCAAATGGATGTAAATAGTGCATTCTTAAACGGTGATTTGCATGAAGAAGTGTATGTTGAACAACCAACGGGTTTTGAAGACCCTAAGCATGTTAATCATGTCTACCGCTTGAAAAAGGCACTCTATGGTTTGAAACAAGCTCCCAAGGCATGGTATGAAAAGTTGACTAAGTTTCTACTAAGTCATAACTTTATAATGGGAAGTGTTGATAAGACATTGTTTGTAAAGAAACATAATGATCACATACTAATAGTGCAAATCTATGTTGATGATATTATCTATGGATCTACCTATGCTAACATGACTGTTGAGTTTGCAGATCTTATGAAGTCTAAATTTGAAATAAGCATGGTTGGAGAACTAAACTATTTTCTAGGGTTGCAAGTGAAACAGCTCCTTGATGGTTTCTTTATCTCTCAAACCAAATATGCTCTAAACTTAGTTAAAAAGTTCAGATTTGAGAGTGAGAAAAATTTTGATACTCCAATGAGTACTACTCTAAAACTCTCTAAGCATTCAACAAGTAAAAGTGTGGATCCTAAGTTACATCACAGTATGATAGGTAGTTTACTTTATTTAACTGCGAGCCGACCTGATATTGTATTTAGCGTAGGAATTTGTGTTAGATATCAATCTGACCCTAAAGAGTCACATCTAATTGTTATTAAGCGCATTTTACGATATGTCGCTAGTTCAGCAAATCTTGGTCTATGGTATCCACATGATACTAGTGTGCAATTATCTAGTTGCACGGATGCTGATTGGGCTAGTAACATTGATGATCGTAAATCAACCAGCGGTGGTTGTTTCTATGTAGGAAACTATTTAGTTTCATGGCTAAGTAAGAAATAAAGTTCTGTATCGCTCTCAACAGCTGAGGCTGAATATATAGCTGCTGGTAATGCATGCACTCAGCTTGTGTGGATGAAAACAATGCTGAGCGATTACAGAATTGCGCAAGAATCCATGGTTTTATATTGTGATAATTCAAGCACAATTAATATCTCTAAAAATCCAATTCAGCATTCACGAACCAAGCATATTGACATTAGATATCACTATATTCGTGAATTAGTGGAAGATAAGATAATTTCTTTGGATTATATTCCAACCGAAATTCAACTATCTGACATATTCACAAAACCGCTCGACAAAAGCAGGTTTGCAAAATTGAAATTTGATCTTGGCATGTGCAATTTTAATTGATTATTCATGCATTTCTGTATCATAATGTATATATTTGTTATTTTAGGTGTGCAAAATGAACCGATAATTTGTTTCTTTTTGTATCATAATATATATTTTTATTTTAAAATTTTTTAGAAATCAAAATTTTTGTGAAATTGTAAATTTTGTGAGGTGCACGACCAGTCGAGTACATACTCGACCAGTCGTGGCATGACCGGTCGAGCATGTACTCGACCCGTCATGAAACATGGGTTTGACCTTTTATTTGGGAAAAAAATATTTTTTCTTCATTTGGGTCTTCTTCTCCAATGAGCCCTACCTCGACCGGTTGAACCCATCTTCGATTCCTTTATGGTTAGTACGTTATTTTTTGATTTTCTTATAGATTCAAGTTCTTTGCACTTCCTTTTCTTCATTTGTGTGGTTTATTTCATGCTTTATGATTGTTTTTGGTGTTTTCTATCTAAAAATCTGATCTACTAGAAACCCTTCTTGACTCTTTTGCAATCTCTTTATTCCTTGCTTTCTTTATTGCAAATGGAGGGTAGAACTAAGAAGAAAGGATCTCGTGGTCCTTCTTCATCTCGTTTGGCTCCTATCATGGTGCACCACCTTCGGTCACCTGAGGAAGGTCTTAGTTATGTGCAAGATATTCATTTGCCCAATGTGATAGTAGAACGAATAGTTAATCTTGATCATTTGACACTGTTTGATGTTGTTCCTCTCCCTCAGTCTGTATGATGGGATAACATATTGCATTGGGGTGTACCTGCATACCGCTCCATTGTGCAGGCTATGTATGCTTGCATTACTGACTTTTTTACTGAGAATCTGACATTTACTATTACGACCAGAGAAGGTCCAGTTGATGTGGACCGTCATCTTATTTCTAGGTTAATAGATATACCTGTCAATGACGAAGGTATTCCCATTAGTTCTCTTGTGGACAAACCTTATGAATCTGAGAAGTGAATGCTCACTAGAGATTTACGTAATATGGATGTGGAATGGAGTACTAGGAATGCGCTCGCCTTCAAGTTTATGTTACCTAGATACAGAATCCTTCATAGGATTTTCATTTTAAATGTCTATCCTCGATCTAGTAACAAAACCGAGCTTCCTACATTCATGGTTCGTATTCTCCATTCTATCATTTCTGGAATTTCTATATGTCTTACTTTTCTGATTTGTCATAGCATAATTCAGTTCCGTCTTCACCCAGGTCACAGTGACATACCCTTTGCTTATCTTATGACTGTGTTAGCCACCCATAGTTTAGTGTCTATGCCTGTTGGGGAAGCTCCCATTCACCATTTACCCTTTAACAACTCTAACACTAACAAGATGAATTTGAAGTTGGCCCCAGGCCAAGTTGATGTGGGTGCTGGAGGAGCAACTAAAGCAAATGAAGAGGAGGGTGATTTGCCTCCAGATGATGTCAATATGGATGACCTCTTTGATGAAATTGAATCCGATTCTGTTGGTGATCCTGATTATCAGCTTTTTGATTATGATGTGCGTTTGCGCTCACTTGAGGAGAAGGTTGAAGGTATGCATGTGTCCCAAGAAATGTAATTTAAATATATGTGAAAATATCTTAGACGCATTAACAAGGGACTTCATCAAATTGATCCTACCATACCTGCTCCTTTTTCTGGTTTGGATTAGTTTTTGAATATTTGTTATGTAATAACTTTTAACATACTTGAATTTCTCTTGTATTATGTGCTTGGACATGCTTGCTTTTTATTGTGGACTTATTAACTGGTTAACTTATTCATATCTTCTCTTATTATTCATTACTCTTCTATTTACTTTCTTATTTATCTTTCTTCCATTATCATTTATCGGTTCTTTCCTTTGTCATATTGTGACAAAAAGGGAGAGAATTTTATCATGCATATTTCATTATAATAAATGTATGAAGAATGTGGGTAACATTTTTTTTTTTTTGCTATATGGTATTAAGGGGGAGTATTGATGAGTTTTGATGAGTATTGATATGAGTATTAAAGCGTATAGATTTGACCAGGTTGAAACTGGTGCATGATTCTTTGTTGCGCATGTATGATATTTTTTTTTTGTATTTTGTTTTGTCACGAGCTTGACAAAGGGGGAGATTGTAACTGTTATGTTTTCTAGATCCTATGATTGTCAAATTTTGTAGTGCCAAAACCTCTTGGAATCTGTATCTTATGTAGCTCATCTACATATTCAAGATCATATAATTCATGTACAAGAACAAAGGTCTTTTCCTCAAGAACTTCAAGTACAAGTTCAAGATGTTCCAATTCAAGTTTCAAGCATCACAAGTATAAGAGATATACAAGTTCAAGTACAATATCAAGTGATAATTCAAGGTTTCAAAGCTTCAACTATGTCAAGACAAATTGCTTTGTTTTGGAACTCAAAGCTCAAGTTGAATTACTATTTAAGTACTTCAAGTTCAAGATTCAAAGTACTTCAATATCAAGCTTCATATACTTCAAGATCAACTATCAACCGAAGAAAATGATGATTGAATGTTCAAATATTACTTATAAGGTATGTAAGACCCTAGATTGACCATATGTTAGGTCATATTGATTGCATACTTAAATTTGATCACTATATACTTCTATAGTCTGTTTCTCGACTAGTCTTAGCCTATGTTCGACTAGGTTTAGTACTGGCTCGACCAGTCCAAGGTTTGTTACTAATTTTCAGGATTTTTTGTTGGATCTTCGACCAGTCCTGGAGACTGCACGACCAGTCGAGTGAACAGTGCTGGACTCAAAGTCCAGCAACTAAATTGGGTCCCACACGACCAGTCGAGTGCAAGGTTCGACCGGTCGTGCAGGCCACTCGACCAGTCGTGGAACGATTTTATCTTATCACGCCAGAAATTTCAAAAGTTTGTTGTGAAAGTGCCTTGGTTTGTCAAGTTACAAGAGTGTTGAGTAAGATTGTCTACAGAGCCAGATAGGAAGATCAATTCAAGCATCTGCCTCAACCGGATGTGTACAAGCTCACCACAGGTAAATTTAAAGCCTCACATCCCATGTCCCAAACCACCAAGTGAATAAAACCCTTAAAAATAAGCTAGAAAATCATAGGGTTTTATAGTGAGAAAACTTTTTCAAAACAGGAAAATCTCTAAGTTTTTCTTGCCTTGTTGATTTTATAGAAACACCCTCGACATGATCGACCTGCATTGTCGAGTCCCCGATGCTTCATCGATACCATCGAAAAAAGGACCAAATATGTCCAGCAACCTCACAACATATCTAGACGAATTATCGATGTATCGATACACCGATCGATATCATTAATACTCAAATCTCGAGCTCATCGAAAGTGGCTCGATAAGATCGACAAGCAGATTTCTGACGCCCCTGTTTTTAAAAGAAAATCTCAAATTCCTTCGATATATCGATGCTCTTCCTGATATGATCTTAAATCAAATATCGATAATATCAGAAGACCATCGATGATATCGATCGTGGGCGCATATTTCTTCCAGCAGATATTTCAAGTTGGTTTTAACTTTGATCAGGGGTCATTCGAGGAAATCGATATTCATATGTCGATAATATCGAGGCCGAGTCGATTGCATCGAAACTGGACATAAACTGTCTAGCGAGCTTACTGATAAATCTATAGGATTTATCGATGCATCGATACTGCCTTCGATATCATCGATATACAAATTCTGATGACATCGGCTGACCCTCGATCATTTCTTAAAAAACCTGAAATATTTCTAGTCAAGTCTCTCTCATTTTTCAAGTGTCGATGGATCGAACCTATCATCGATGGAATCGGAGTTCGAAATCCGATGACATCGACAATTGTTTCGATTCATCGACCAACTGGCAAAAGGTTTCAAAAGCTTATGACTTTGAGTTTGAGTCATTGAGCAGACCATCAATGTTATCGAGAGTATACGCTCGATGATATCGAACCTGCTCGATGATATCGAACTTAGTCATAAATGTGACCGTTTTATATCCGTTGGAACCTTTTGCCTATATATAGAGGACTTGTCTATTGTTGCTGGGAGAGAAAGTAGAGAGTGCTTTTGAGTGTTTAACTTTAGATCTTATACCCAAAGCCCTTTCTCTCAAGGGAGTTCATCCTCCAATCCACTCTCATCATTGATATTCAATAGAATGGATTGGGGAATGAATTCCCGCATTCAAGTATCCTCTAGCTACTACCTTAATGGCAAATCATTAAGCTAGGATGCCTTGAATGCTTAGATGATTGAAATCGCTCTATCTTCATTATAGGAAAATCTTTTGAGAGTAGGATTTCATCTTGACCTTGACCCAACCCGAAGCCGAGTATTGGTATACTATTTTGTGTTGCGGATCAAGGGAGCAGAAGACTCTTCGTCAACAAGGAGGAGGAGATCTTCGGCATTGTGCTTATCGGGACTCATCAACTTATTTATAAGTATCTAGAGTCCAAGAGGACACTTGTGATCATTCTTTTGTAAGATTGGGTCTTAAGTGATTCTCACCCTTTGAAGTCCTCAAGGAGGCCTCCGGCGGGAGTGTACGTAGTGGGTGCGTTGTGTGGACCCTTGCTCTGTGGAGAGCATAAACATCTGGTTAGGAGTGAACCAGTAAAACTCTAGGTTTGAGGTAAATCGTGTAAAACCTCAGGTTTGAGGTGAACCGTGTAGAAACCTCGTGTTTGAGGTGAACCGTGTAGAAACCTCGGGTTTGAGGTGAACCGTGTAGAAACCTCCGTAGGGTCTTATGGAAGATCCTTGGCCAGTGTGCCTAAAACTGGGTGCGTTATTTTGACCCTTGCTCGTGAGAGCATAAATAGTCAACCTCAGTGTAGGTTGTAAAGGTTGAAGGTGAACCTGATTTAAAACCTTAGGTTTGAGGTGAACCGCTGTGAAACCTCCTTAGTGAAATCCAGTACACTCAAGGGTTGAGTGCAGTTACCAGGAGTGGAGTAGACAAGTCGTCGAACCATTATAAAAATGGCTGTGTTTGAGATTGCTATTCTTCTGATTGTGTGATTTACTTTAATATGTGCACATCTGAATATCTAGATCACACCTCACACACTTACACAGTCATATCCATCATAAATTAGTTTGCATATTGTTTACTTCTTAAGCAGTTTGTGATTGAATCCTCTACCGGGCTTGGGAACTAGCAGAGTTATTTTTGAGTAATCCTAATATGTGTCTATTGTTACGATTAGTGTAATAGGAGTTTAAATAAATCATAAAAACTTTTAAAAGTCTTATTCACCCCTCTCTAGGACATATTGGCGTATTCCTTCTTCAACTAGTGCGGTCTTCACCGCCATTTCAATTGGTATCAGAGCGGGTCTCTCTTTAAGGGCTTCACCGCCTAGAGAGTGATCTTGACTGAAGTTGGGAATATGGCCAAAGGAGAGGGCTCATCAGTCACTAGACCTCCAGTATTTGACGGCTCAAACTATGCATACTGGAAAGCTAGAATGCATTACTTTCTGAGATCTTTGGATCATGATGTTTGGGATATAGTTGAAAGCGGATACGTACCACCAACTGAACAAATCGTACTTGACAGTGGCACGACCATCACAAAACCCAAATCTAAAGAAAAGGGGACGACGTTCAACAAAGAAAACCAGACTACTGAAGCTAAAGCTATGAACGCCATCTACTGTGTCGTGTCCCAGGATATATTCAATTAGATAAGTATGTGTGGGACATCCAAGGAAGTATGAGATATATTAGAAACAACCCATGAAGGCACAAGCACTGTGAAGAGATCCAAATTTCAACTCCTGACTTTATAGTTTGAAAGTCTCAGAATGGAAGAGCATGAGATGTTTATGGAGTTTTTCACAAAGCTAAATATCATTTGCAACTCCATGGGTGGATTGGGAGAAAAAGTTTCAGTGCCTAAAATCTGTAGGAAAATCTTAAGATCCCTACCGGAACGGTTTAATTCCATGGTTACAACTATTGAAGAGTGTAGGAATATTGATGAAATGAAAGTAGAAGAACTGGTAGGTTCCCTATTAACTTTTGAACTACACTTCAAACAAACCCAAAAATCCAAAACAACTTTCCTAAAAACTTCTAAGAAAACATTACATGAGGACAGTGAGAGCAAAATGGAAGATGAAGATGAGGAAGTGGCTTTGCTGGCACAACGATTCAGGAAGTTCTTTTAGAAAAATCGTGGTCGGCCTTCCAGAGGAAGAAAGGTGAACAACAAACTTTCTGCAGGCAAATTTGGTAGAAGAACTAAAGAACCACAATGCTATGCCTGTCAGGAGTATGGACACCTATCAACCAAATGCCCAAATAGAAAAACTAAGGGCAAGGCAATGGCTACCACGTGGGATGATACAGAAGAGTTAAATTCAGAATCTAGTGACTTAGAAAGCAATGGAGATAAAAAAAATCATTGAAAATTCTCATGGTCTCCATTGCTCTGATCATTTCCACGGAATCTTAAAATAAGGAAGAACAACAAGCCACAGAATCATTTCCATCTGACAATGAAGAAGAAGAAGAAACAGAAAAGGATAAACTACAAAATGCTTATAATCAACTCTACATTCATAGCATAAATATCCTTAAAAGACTTGGAATAGCGGAGAACAAAAGTAAGTTGTTGAAAAAAGATTTAGATAAAACATTAAAAATCAACACACAATTTATAAATGATCTGCATCAATATCATACGGAGAATGATAGACTTAAACGAATCAATACCCTTCTTAAAAACGAGTCTGAGAAATTAAACAAACAGGTCGAGATCTTAAAAGACAAAATTGTGCTCCTTCAAAATGAAAATCATACAATCTTGTTCGACTTAGAAGAATCTCGGAAGATCGCCAAGATAAAGTACAAGTTTTCCCAGAGTGGTGAAAATTTAGAAAAACTCTTAGGGATGGGAAGACCTGGAAAGGACAAGAGCGGTCTAGGGTATGAAAATTTTAAATCAAAATCTCGAAATGCAGCACCAATAATTGAAGGATCTGCTGCTTCTAGAAGTAACATAAAAACTTATCCAGTCTGTCACTTGTGTGGTGATTCTGGTCATTATAAGTTCGAATGCATAACACCTAAATGGACTCAACAAAAATTGCAGAATTTCAAGAGTCCACTTAGAGATATGGATAGAAGAAATACACTTCCATCACCACCGAAAATGACAAACAAAACAAAAGAGTTAATTAATCAAGTGGATAAACTGAACGCTAAAAACTCTGCCATGAAATGGGTAAGGAAGAGGTAGTTCAGATCATGCATCAGGATCTAGAAACTCGCTGAAATGATGAAATTTTGCTGAGCTTCAATTGATATATCTGAGGTTCTTTACCTCCATCTTTTGTATATAAACATTCAAATGTTTATAATTTTGATATGTACAGAAATTGTACATAATTTTGCTGTGTATACTATTGATAAACTTGCATACTAAAAGTATACATGAATGGTTGTCTGAATGCAAAAAATTGAAAACATTCACCTTTGAGATAACCTCAATACATTGAGTGACTGGTTCGATTACATCGACCACAAATCGATACCATCGACGAACTCTCGAGAAGCTGAATCATCGAGTCGGTTGGACTTCCCTCTGATCTTCATTGGAAATATCAAATAGGGTACCCCGATGTCATCGAAATGATGTTCGATGATATCGACGGTTATTGCTAAATTGAAGATGGGAGAACAGAAAAAGAGACTCACTGGTTGATCTCAGAATGGGATTGCATCTCTCAGAACAGTTTTCTCTTCTCAAGCAAAAATGTCTAAAGGAGTGGTTCTTCCACAACGGAGAGCAAGAAAGGTAAGAAGAGTGCAACAGGCTCATCTCCATGTTTCAACTTAAAATTTTGTCGCAGAACAAACTGTTCAGAGAAAATGCATTGTACCCTCTGGGATTCTTGATCTCTTAGAACTAATTGGGTGGAGGAATATCGTGAAGTTTGGTGGAGGATTTCAGCATAATCTGGTGCATCAGTTTTCAAGTTTAATCTACAATGTTGAAAATAATCCTCCAATCATTTCAGTCGCTGTCACAAATCGGACCGAGCACATCACTTCTAGACTGATAAGCCGACTGATTGGGGTAGAAGTCACTAGGATACCTATATCAAAACGAAATATGAATGGTCTTGGTGTATGGGGAGAAGTTACACGTGCACTATGTAATGGTGCTACTATACCGAGAAATGCAAAGAATACTCTTCATGTTAAATACCTCAATCCTGCATACAAAATCCTTCACAGTATTTTCAGCACAAATGTCTATCCCTGTGAAGTCTCTGGGAACAAGCTGTCTCCATACATTCTAAATGTTTTGTATGATGTTCATCTCAGTATTCAGATTTGTCTACCCACTATCATTCTATAACAATTAATTCGGGTATCCTCAGACGAAACCATCACTACAATTCCATTCCCATGTCTTGTGTCCAAGGTATCAGGACAATTTGGGTTGCCTCCTACTAATGATCTCCCACGCCCGTGTGCCTAGTTCAATCACGAAGATATCTACAATCTGAATATCATGGACAAAACGCCTTGTGGGGGAAAAACTGATTCAAGCTCCGGCAAAGGTTATCCTGTGCACAGCCCCATCTCTGTTAATGTCACAGAACGAGACACTACACAAGATCTGCTTGAAAGACGATCTTACATAATGAAAAGGGTTGAATGACTGTGAAGGTTGTTGTAACGCCCTGAAAATCGGGGGTCGAGTATAACTCAACTCCCGAGTTCCAACGCATCACTTATGCAACATAAATAATGATGATTAAATGTTGTCTGTGTTAGAGCAATAAACATGAGTGAGATTATACCAAAACAGCAATTCATACTCCAGATCAATTGTATAAAGGCAAGCGGAAGACTGAAACTGTATATACATATACGTAAAAGATACAAAATCATTTCTTTTTCCAGAGTATGAACCCATCTGAGTCACCATACACATATATCTATTTAATGTTTCAAAAAGTCAAAAATACATCTGTAACGACCCGTAAATTTCCGTACGTTGGCTCGAGTACCACCTCAACCAGAAATCAATTAGGATTAAATCCTTTAGAAATTTAGCAAAGTTAACTAAGTGCTAAACTCGATTAGCCATGAAATCCGTTGGGATCGCTTTAAATACGATCTGCAAGACCCAAAACTTGCAAAATCAGTGACTCTAGGTTACCCTAAAGTTTAGAACCAAACTCATTACCCGGCTGCTCTCGGGAATGAAACGAAACTTCGTATTAGGTCTAGATCGCACATCGGAAGTCCGATTAACACAAAGTTAAGGAACTAGGACCGCCTCACTGGGCTTGACAATCATCTCAAAAATCAGGTCCAGCCGATGTCCCACGGCCATTCGTTTTGATCCGGAGCGAGGGAGTGTGAAAAACACTATTCCCTTTACAAAATAAATATCTGGAATAGTGATCTGGCACCATTCGCTTGCGCATCAGTATTAAGCAACCAGACTGTCAGAATCAGACCAAATTACACCCTCGGATTAAGAAAAATTTCAGGACCATTTACATGTACTTGGAATTTCGGATCGTGGCCCACTGACCGTTGAACTGAAAGTGGTCCGCCACGTGCGATCTGGGAATCCGATCGAGTCGAAAACATAATCCCACATAGATCCATGTGTGGTGAGCTTAAGTCTGACGTTTGGCTCAAGGAGGGCCATCAGAACCTCTCTTTTGAGCTGGAAAAGTGATGAAATACCTATATTAGCAGTAACCCTTGAACCTGAGTCTATTTTGGGGAGGTTTTTGGCTATAAAAGGAGCTTAGAACAGCCCCTCTCACAGCCATACGAATT
This sequence comes from Magnolia officinalis, assembly GCA_021015155.1. NCBI lineage: Eukaryota > Viridiplantae > Streptophyta > Magnoliopsida > Magnoliales > Magnoliaceae > Magnolia > Magnolia officinalis. The sequence goes on along the minus strand of JAJHSJ010000013.1, from coordinate 26,607,894 downwards.
TGGGATAAAACCCTAGAGAGAGAGAGAGAGAAGAGAGAGAAGAGCTTGAGATTTGTGGGAGAACTTCCTTCTGCTGCTTTCGATTATCGCACGGCCTACACCGTCTCCTTTCAAGCGCTTTTCCGGCGGTATCCACTCCGTTTGAAGGTGAGAAACCCTAACCCTAGGTCTGATTTGAAGTATATAGGTTGTAGGTTGTGAAAAGGCTAACCGATTTCACTCTTTAGCCTAGAAAACGCCCGTATACGGAAGCTCAACAACCCTTGCTGATTCGTTGTGATTCCAAGGGCAAAGGTGAAGACTTTAAGTGTATAGGTTACGGTTTTCAACGCTTTCAATGTCAGATAATGATATATTCATAATCTGCATGCAATTGCACATGTACAAAGTGCTTTCTGTTTTCTGTTTCGATTAACGTTGTAGAATATGGAATTTCACATACTCTAGGTATACGTAGAAATACCGTATACGTATTTTTTTTGGAAAAATGTTTGACATGTTTATTTAATGTATGATTATATGATATATGGATAAAATACTAGTTTGGCGAAAGGAATCGCCGAAATACATGTTCGCTTGTAAATATCAAGTATGTTGAAATTGTGTATTCTGGAAATACCGCATATGTGTAAATTTTGGAAATGCAATTGTAATGATTATTTGCTGTATGATTATAGTATACATGGATAAAATACTCACTTGGCAAAAGGATAGCCCTAATACGTATTTTGCTAACATACGTTATGTATGTTGGAATAGCGTACTCTAAGTGTTTGTGTAAATGCTTGTGTGTGTAAATGCTTGAGTGTTAGTGCCTTAGAGAGGTACTGATATGGGATTCCCGACTACCTTAGAAACATGTATGATACCCTTCATGTGGTGGTTCGCTATAACCACTCACTTGTGATGTGTATGTAATTGTATCCCTATTTGTATAGTACTCTACAACATGCTTACAACATGCCTTACTTCGTGCTTTACAACATGCTTTACTTCACACTTTATAACATGCCTCATGACATGCCTGTTAACATGCTTGTATTACTTTGTTTATCATGCTTTACTCCACATGTTACGGATGAAGATTGATTGAGTTTGGGACTATGCCCATAGTTCAGACATTCGGTATCAGACTTGAGGTTGTGGCTGAGATTCATGTCGCCACAAGGGGTGTGTCTGACGAACCCGAGTCGTACTCCGGTTGGCGATAGTGGTTGGCCACACGGAGTGCTTTTGCGCTCCATATCGCCCAACTTGTTGTGCGCTCGAGCTAGTCAGGTTCGCCAAGTAACCCGATATGTTGAATGTGCGTTCACCATGTTTGGTCGCTACTGCTTGAACCTAGGGTACCAAACTTACCAGTGGCGATCCCGTTAACCATGGTACCTCGATCCGCTAAGACGCATGAGCCGAGCATGGTGGTATGGGACACCGTAGTCGAGCTGTCGGCCTACGCTGGGGCCATGTGCCTCCCCGTAGTGACCATTGCGCAACCAAACTCGTGAGCCGAATACGGTGGTATGGGACACTGTATTCGAGCTGTCGATACTTACGGCGAGAGCCGAGTACGGTGAGACCTGTGCTCGTGCTGACGGGCGACGAGTCCTCCGTAGTATCTTCGAGTACACTCCAAGGGTCTGTAATTGGCGACGAGTCTTTTACAGCAACTAGAGTATGAGTTGAGCCGAGTACGGTGAGACCTGTACTCGAGCTGACGGCTAGTGATTGAGCCGAGTACGGTGAGACCTGTACTCGAGCTGACGGCCAGCAATTGAGCCGCATACGGTGAGATCTGTATCCGCGCTGACGGGTGACGAGCCCTTTGCGATGCCTTCACTATGCTTCTCAAACCATAATATCGTATGAGATTAACTAGGATTGATGACCCTAGAATGGATCATGTTTGGGAATGATACAAGGGAGGTACCTTAGTTTCCCAATACTGCTGTTTGAAATGAAATAATAATAACTCGGTAATCATGATCATCATCGCACCGCATGTGCTTAGTAGATGTGGCACACTGAGGGAGTTAAGCACTCGCGAACGTAAGATGATGTCGCATGAGGGTGGTTTGGCAAGGGCATACAGCATCATGTCATTTCATTTTCGCACTTAATAAGAGTAGATAGAATTGTTTGATTTGTACTGCTTTATCATTACTGCTTGATTGAATTGATAACATGTTAACCTATGCTTTATTGTTCCACTGAGTTAGCTACTCACTCCCACGTTACGGGACGGTGTTTGCAACACCCACCAGACTCTGTCGCAGGTATAGATGGCGCATCGGTTCAGGAGCCGGAGCCCGACTTCGATGAGGATCAGGATGAATTCTCATTTATGCAGTACTCTGACGGCTTTGCTTAGGCCGACTGCATCGCGGGGATTCCAGGGCTTATCTACAGAGTTGTATTTTGATTTTTTGACTTAGAAACAATACATGTATATTGATACTCAGTTAGTGTTCATACTCAGGTGTTCATAAAATTTTGTTACTTTACATACTTTGAATGTACAATTTCAGTCTTCCGCTTGCCTTTATACGATTGAACTGGAGTATGAATTACTGTTTTGGTATAATCTCATTCATGTTTATTGCTCTAACTCAGACAACATTTAACCATCATTGTGTATGTTGCATAAGTGATGCGTTGGAACTCGGGAGTTGAATTCATACTCGACCCCCGAATTTCAGGGCGTTACAACATCTAAGGGTGTAATCCGAGCAAATCCCGTCGATCCGGCAGTCTAGTCGAAGCCGCCAGCATACTGCATATAGGAGAACTCGTCCTGGTCCTCATCGTAGCCAGGCTCTGCCTCCTGAGTCGTAGCTCATCTAAACCTGAGACAGAGTCTGGTTGGTGTGCGCAACACCATCCCGTAACGTGGGAGTGAGTAGCTAACTCAGTGGAACAATAAGGCATAAGTTATCATGTTATCAATTCAGTCAAGCAGTAATGATAAAGCAGTAAAATCAAACATTCCTAACTACTTTTATTAATGCAAGTATGAATGTAGTCATGATGGATACCCTCACTGACATACTCCCTCATGCGACACCCTCTTCGTTCGTGGCATGCTTTCATCCCTCAGTGCTCCACGTCTTCCAGGCACATGCAATGCATGATGAGCGTGATTACCGAGTTTTTATTAGTCCATTTCAAACAGCAAGATTGGGAAACTAAGGTATCTCCCTTGTATCATTCCCAAACATGATCCATTCTAGGTTTGTCAGTCCTAGACAATCTCATACGATAGTGTGTTTCTAGGTCACTGCAAGGGCTGTCAGGGCTGTTACGCGGAATCGTTGCACCACTCCCCCATCACCTTATCAATACAAGCCTAACTTATACTATGTTACTATGGGAAGGCTCGTCGCCTCACTATAGGTTTAGAGTACGGTCGAGGTCACTACACCGGATACGGTCAGGGCTGTCAGGGCTGTTACGCGGAATCGTTGCACCACTCCCCTATCACCCATCAAGTAGTGTAGGCCGACAGCTCGAATATAGTGTCCCATACCACCATAATCGACTCACGAGTCTAGTTACTCACTGGTCACTATGGGGAGGCACGTAGCCCCAGCGTAGGCCGACAGCTCGACCATGGTGTCCCATACCACCATGCCTGGCTCATGAGTTTTAGCAAATCGAGGTACCATGGTTAACGGGATTCCACTAGTAAGTTTAGTACCCTAGGTTCAAGCAGTAGCGACCAAACATGGTGAACATACATTAGACATATCGGGTTACTTGACGTGTTCGGCTAGCTCGGGCGCACAACAAGTTGAGTGATATGAAGCGCAGAAGCACTTCGTGTGGCCAACCACTATCGCCAACTGAAGTACGACTCGGGTTCGCCAAACACATCTTACGTGGCGAAATGAATCTCAACCACGATCCCAAGTCTGGTACTGAATGTCTGGACTATAGACATAGTCCCAAACTCAATCAATACTTATTTAGAACATGTATAGTAAAGCATAATAGACAAAGTAAATCAAGCATGTTAACAAACATATCATAAAGCATGTTATAAAGCATGTTATAAAGCATATTGTAAAACACTATATAAACAAAAATACAAATACATGTGTTTCCTAAGTAAGCGCCTAAAGTAAACAGCCACATGGAGGAGATCATACAGGTCTCTAAGGTAGTTGAGAATTCTATCTCAACACCTATCTAAGGCATTAACATCTAAGCACTTGCTCTCACAAGCATTTTCACAAACACTTAGAATACACAACTTCAACATACATGATGTATGTTAGTAAAACATGCATTAGGGCTATCCTTTCACCAAGCGAGTATTTTATCCGTGTATATCATATTCATACAGAAAATAATCATGACAAATACATCTCCAAAATTTATATGTATACGTTATTTTCTAGAATACACAATTTCAACATATATAGTGTATACAAGCAAACATGTATTATGGCGATTCCTTTCGCCAAATGAGTATTTTATCCATATACCATATATTCATACAACAAATAATCATGGAAAACACATTTCCAAAATTTATACGTATACGGTATTTCTACGTATACCTAGAATATGTAAAATTCCATAATCTACATATTTAATCGAAACAGAAAACATAAAGCACTTTGTACATGTGCAATTGCATGCAGATCATGAATCTAACATTATCTGACATTGAAAGCATTGAAAACCGTAACCTATACACCTAAAGTCCTAACCTTACACCTTAGGATTGCAACGAATCAGCTAGGTTCGTTAGGCTTCCGTATTCGGCGGTTTTGTAGCCTAAAGAGTGAACCCGGTTAGCTATTTCGTAACCTATAACCTTCACACCCCAAAACAGATTTAGAGTTAGGGTTTCTTACCTTAAAACGGAGTCGGTATCGCCGGGAAAGCGACAAGAAAGGGGTGGTGCAACCCGTGTGGTGACTGGAAACAGTAGCAGGGAGATTCTCCCACAACTCTCTAGCTTTCTCTCTCTTTTTCTCTCTTCTTACTTAGGGTTTATCCCAAATTCGTATGGCTGTGAGAGAGGGTGCTCTAAGGTCCTTATATAACCTAAAAACTCTCTGAAATAGACTTAAGTTTAAGGTATACTTATGTTATAACCAAAGCGGCATCGTTTCAGCTCAACGGAGGATTTCTGACGGGCCTCCTCGAGCCAAAAGTTGGACTTAAGCTCACCTATCCTAGATCTAGGTGAAGTTAAGTTTTCGTTCCAGTAGGGTTTCCAGATCACGCGTGGCGGACCAGTTTCAGTTCAACGGTCAGCGGACTTCGATCATAAATTCCAAGTACATGTAAATGTTTATGAAATTTTTCCTGATCCGAGGGTGTATTTGGGTCAGATTCTGACGGTCTGGTTGCTTACAAAATGTCCGCAAGCAACACGTGCCAGATCACTATTTAAGATATTTATTTTGTAAAGAAAACTAGGGTTTTCACACACTCTCTCTCTTCGGACTCGAGCGAACAGCCGTGAGACATTGTCTGGATTTGATTTCCGAGATGGTTGTCAAGCCCAGTGAGGCAGTCCTAAGTCCTTAACTTCGTAGTGTTCGGACTCCCGATGTGCGGTCTAGACCTGATACGGAGTTTCAATGTGTTCCCGAGAGCAGTCGGGTAATGAGTTTGATCCTAGACTTTAAGGTAACCTAGCGTCAATGATTCTACAAGTTTTGGGTCTTGCAGATCATATTTAAAGCGATTCTAACGGATTTCATGGCTAATCTAGTTTAACACCTAGTTAACTTTGCCAAATTTCTAAAGGATTTAATCCTAAGTGATTTCTGGTCGAGGTGGTACTCGAGCCCTTGTACGAAAAATTTCGAGTCGTTACAGTTGTCTATAGTACGTCCAATGCATCACATACCTAAAGTCTCCCTAAAATGCTAAGGGCATAAACATCTTTTTGAATGCCTTTCGCTCGTATATATGTGTGTGATACATTACTAACTGTCAAAATTTGAACAATTCTTTTTTATTGTGTGTTGCCCATGAATGGGCTAAAAACTGATGGTTGTTTTTGGGTGCTCTTAAATGGGCTTGGTAATGTTGTGGGAATAACTGTTGATCAACTGCCAATCTTGGGTAGTATAGATATGCTTTGGATAATTTTTAAATATGGCTGGGTATAATTCAATACTATTTACTACCATGATTATGTTTTTAGATCCCCTGGTTTATCTAGTTTATATGTGGAATGCATGTGATGTCTCTTAATGCTTATTCTATCTGCTATATCACTATTTTATCTAATCTACTATGCATCCATACATTTTGAAATTGATGTCTGCTTAAAACTGTGTTAATTGTTATCCATCAATTGATCTGCCTCTACCTGGTCTGTTCTCCCAAGTAATTCACTCTTCAGTCAATATCACTTGATATATCTTTGTCAACGACTGACAAAAAGGGGGAGAACATTTACAAACACCCAGACAGAAAATTGTGTATCTGCTTGAATGATTGTCCAGGTGTTTAAGGGGAGCAGCCGCAACAAGCAAGGGAGAGTTGGAGTTTACAAGTCAGGGGGAGCAGCTACTAGTTGTGTACATGGGCTACAAATTGTAAAATTGTGTAAAAACATGTACACACAATTTAGGGTGTGTTTGTCTAGAGTATTCTATGGTGTTTTGGGTTTTTTGTCACGTAATTGACAAAGGGGGAGATTGAAAGTGCCCTGGTTTGTCAAGCTACGTGAGTGTTGAGTCAGATTGTCTACAAAGCCTGATAGGAAGATCAATTCAAGCGTTTGCCTCAACCGGAAGTGTGCAAGCTCGCCACAGATAAATTTAAAGCCTCACATCCCATGTCCCAAAACACCAGGTGAATTAAACCCTTAAAAATAAGTTAGAAAATCATAAAGTTTTATGGTGAGAAAACTTTTTTAAAACAAGAAAATCTCTAAGTTTTTCTTGCCTTGTCGATTTTATCGAAACACCTTCGATATGATCGACCTGCGCTGTCGAGTCCTCGATGCTTCATTGATACCATCGAAAAGAGGACTAAATATGTACAGCAACCTCACAACATATTTGGACGAATTATCGATGTATTGATACACCGATCGATATCATTAATACTCAAATCTCGAGCTCATTGAAAGCGGCTCGATAAGATCGACAGGTAGATTTCCGGGGCCCTTGTTTTTAAAAGAAAATCTCAAATTCCTTTGATATATCGATGCTCTTCCCGATATGATCATAAATCAAATATCGATAATATCAGAAGACCATCGATGATATCGATCGTGGGCGCGCGTTTCTTCCAGCAGATATTTCAAGTTGGTTTTAACTTTGATCAGGGGTCATTCGAGGAAATCGATATTCATATGTCGATGATATCGAGGCCGAGTCGATTGCATCGAAACTGGACACAAACTGTCCAACGAGCTTACTAATAAATCTATAGGATTTATCGATGCATCGACACTGCCTTCGATATCATCGATATACAAATTCCGATGACATCGACTGACCCTTGATCATTTCTTAAAAAACCTGAAATATTTCTAGTCAAGTCTCTCTCATTTTTAAAGTGTCGATGGATTGAACCTATCATCGATGGAATCAAAGTTCGAAATCCTATGACATCGACAATTGTTTCGATTCATCGACCAACTGACAAAAGGTTTTAAAAGCGTATGACTTTGAGTTTGAATCATCGAGCAGACCATCGATGCTATCGAGAGTATACGCTCGATGATATCGAACCTGCTCGATGATATCGAAAGCAGTCATAAATGTGACCGTTTTATATCCGTTGGAACCTTTTGCCTATATATAGAGGACTTGTCTATTGTTGCTGGGAGAGAAAGTAGAGAGTGCTTTTGAGTGTTTAACTTTAGATCTTATGCCCAAAGCCCTTTCTCTCAAGGGAGTTGATCATCCAATCCACTCTCACCATTGATATTCAATAGAGTGGATTGGGGAATGAATTCCGGCATTCAAGGATCCTCTAGCTACTACCTTAATGGCAAATCATTAAGCTAGGATGCCTTGAATGCTTAGATGATTAAAATCGCTCTATCTTCATTATAGGAAAATCTTTTGAGAGTAGGATTTTATCTTGACCTTGACCCAACCTGAAGCCGAGTATTGGTATACTATTTTGTGTTGCGGATCAAGGGAGCAGAAGACTCTTCGTCAACAAGGAGGAGGAGATATTCGGCATTGTGCTTATCGGGACTCATCAACTTATTTGTAAGTATCTAGAGTCCAAGAGGACACTTGTGATCATTCCCTTGTAGGATTGGGTCTTAAGTGATTCTCACCCTTTGAAGTCCTCAAGGAGGCCTCCGGCGGGAGTGTATGTAGTGGGTGCGTTGTGTGGACCCTTGCTCTATGGAGAGAATAAACATCTGGTTATGAGTGAACCAGTAAAACTCTAGGTTTAAGGTAAACCGTGTAAAACCTCAGGTTTGAGGTGAACCGTGTAGAAACCTCGGGTTCGAGGTGAACCGTGTAGAAACCTCCGTAGGGTCTTATGGAAGATCCTTGGCCAGTGTGCCTAAAAGTGGGTGTGTTATGTTGACCCTTGCTCATGAGAGCACAAATAGTCAGCCTCAGTGTAGGTTGTAAAGGTTAAAGGTGAACCTGATTTAAAATCTTAGGTTTAAGGTGAACCGCTGTGAAACCTCCTTAGTGAAATTCGGTACACTCAAGGGTTGAGTGCGGTTACCGGGAGTGGAGTAGACAAGTCGTCGAACCACTATAAAAATGACTGTGTTTGAGATTTCTATTCTTCTGATTGTGTGATTTACTTTAATATGTGCACATCTGAATATCTGAGATCACACCTCATATACTTACACAGTCATATCCATCATAAACTAGTTTACATATTGTTTACTTCTTAAACAGTTTGTGATTACATCCTCTATCAGGCTTGGAAGCCAGTAGAGTTATTTTTGAGTAATCCTAATATGTGTCTATTGTTAGGATTAGTGTAATAGGAGTTTAAATAAATCATAAAAACTTTTAAAAGTCTTATTCACCCCCCTCTAGGACATATTGGCATATTCCTTCTTTAACTAGTGCGGTCTTCACCGCCATTTCATGTTGGTCCTTCGACCAGTCGAGCTGTCCTCTAGACCAGTCGAGTGAACAGTTTCTGCACTTATAAATAGAGCACGATTTTCAGAGTTTTTCATTCAATTCAAGAAAAATCAAGACACCACTCTTTGAGATAAGTTTGTGATATTCTTAAGCTATTTAGTGCTCATTTAATATTCTCTTTAATTAGCTTTTTGCATTTGATTTTGAGATTCTATATTCCAATCTTATTTGAAGAATGGATTTTAGTTTTCCCCTTTCTTGAAATCAAAATCAAATCAAGCAAGCCCAAGGTGATTTAATCTAAAATTCAATTAGAACTTAGAACCTTTTCATAAGTGAGTGTGGACATTGAACATCTATGTTGAACATTTACTTCGAATTGGTTCTTTCGGGCTTCATCAAAGGAGAATATCCAGATAAGTATTTTATATTTCTGTAAATCTATTTTTTGGTTTTTTGAGATTGTGCCAGGAAAAATCTCTTTCTTTTTGGTTTGTTTGAGGTGATCCAGAAAACTCAGAGTGTAGGGTTTTTGAACTGTGTAAGCCCACTTGAAAGACACAATTGTGAAGGTTTTAAGGGAGCCTTGAAAAACCTATTGCATAGTGAACACTAATATCCACTGTGTGAGGATATTGGGAGTGGAGTAGTTGTGTGGCTATTTTTCTAAACAGTTGGTGTACACACAAGCGAACCATTATAATTTCTAGTCTTATGGTGATTGATTGATTGTGGCTTTCTGTAAATGTTGTAATTTCCTTTTAAGCATTTGTGGAGAATGTTGTAATCTTTTATGCAAGTGTGGGAATGTTGTAATAACTTAGTTTATTTTCTTTGCTATTTATTTATTTATTCATCTGCATCGGTTTAAGATTTTGATGCACAGACCTTTCTAGGAATCAGGTTGTCCTACCATAAACCATTGGTTTTTGGTGTAAGGTTGTCCTTAGAACAACATCTATATCAACCTCTCAATACTTGTACATCTGAGGTTGTTATTCATTTATGCTTTGTGAGATTGTTTATTGCTATCTTTATTTATATTTGTTTAAATTTCGCATTTAATTTTTAATTTAGCATAGTCCTACTCACCCCCCCCCCCCCCCCCCCCCCCCCCCCCAAGGACTCTTAGCGCGGCCTTTTCAAAACCTTTATTATTATAGTTTACAAACAAACAATTATGAATTCCCATATTTTTTCCATTTTGATATAAAACTCATAAATTAGAACACCACATAAAGGACTAACCCACTTTTTATAAAACTACCCGACATGATCGGACGCCAATAATATGACGTGCATCAACCTCATGTGGGTATGAAAAATACAAGAAGCACAAGAGATATACATCAACCCCACTAGCTGAAAATCACTAAAGACATACTTCGGCCTTATGGTCCGAAAATCTCATGTGATTCAAGTAATGCATCATTGAATCGTCAACTGTAACAAAGTAGGGAGCTATAGTTCAAATGTGTACGATTGCATCCATTCTTAGGTATGTTTAAGGATCGTAACAATTTTTCGAATGGGAGGACTATTTCCATTTTGTTTCTTGGTTGATCCACAAGAAATAATTCAGACGACAAGGATCCACGACAGTGGACAACCTAGATGGACGGAGAATTTCTCTCCAGATCGCACTAAAACAAAGCTGAACAGTTCCGTTAACGAATCTTCATTTGCTCACAACACAACAGTTTGCCTTTGAATTCGGGCGCACGCATGGTTGGTTAAACATGGGGTTTGATCGGATTTGAATTCTAAATCCGATGAATGGTCCAAATCATTAAATGTGTGATCATAGTGCCACCCCCCCCCCCCCCCCCCCCCCCCCCCCCGATATCCATTTATCATTTAAAAAAAATAAACCGAGCGTGGGAACAACTATGAAAAAGGGGAAAAGATTCTCTCCATTTTGTCATTACATCGGGACCAACCCGGTTAGCTCTACTGATTGGGCTCACTTAAGTAATTATTATTTTTTTAATTTTCTAGTTTTATTTTTATGGGGTCCAATATGGATCAATTGGATGATCCAAACCGTGCACTACATGGCCCAACCTTATGCTAGCCCTACGAATTTTCCTAACAGGGGTTGGACTCTTGGGTGGGCCATACGTCATGCATTTTCATCTGTTCATTTGTTATACACATTCTTAATGGTCGGATCGCTCCTAGATTGGTCTAGATCGTTCCCTCAACTGTCTAAGATGTTTCTAAGCTAGTCTAAGTGAGGTTAGGAGGCCAATCTCTGAATCTAATGGCTTGATCGGTGTAATTGAGGGCCAAATCATCGTACGATGAGTTATGAGTCTAATAGATGGTGGATCTTTCGATCTGGGCCCTGATACTGGTAATGTACGGTTCGAATGTCGTAAGTGGACGTCCTAAGGGTTTTGTCTTCTTCAGAGTTCTCAAATTTAGCCAGTGCAAGTTATACGGGTGTCAGATGCATATAAACTAATACTAATAATTCACATAAATAAATTTAACGAAAAATTTCTTAGGGATTTTTGGAACCCGAGTTTCGAAAAGATTCGAGGCGTTACAAGAACGTACTAGTGAGGGTGGAAGGACAGTCACACCACACCATAAATAGGCCGGGCTTGCTTTCTTGGTCCCTAGGCTAGACTTGATTTTCTTAACCCCCCGTGGGAAAATATATTATGGAGGCATATTTGTTGTTCCTGGACTCGAACTCTCGATCCTCCACTCTGATACCATGTTAAATAACCACTTGCCCTAAAAGCTCAAGTCATATACGTTGTTATATCATCTTTTAATAGCTCGAACTTTTAGAGAAAGTGGTTATTTGACATGGTATCAAAGTAGAAGGTCAAGTGTTTGAATCTTGGGAGTAGTAAATATGGCTTCGTAATATATTCTCCCTATGGGAGTCAGGAAAAATCAAATCCAGCCCAGGGGCTAGGAAATCAACCACCCTTGCCACCTAATATGTTCTTGTGCAGAGCTACACCCCGCATATGTTGTTCGACACTGGGCCCATGCCAATCCAACACAACTCTACTCTATATCACAATGTTGCTTATCCCTCATCTCTCATGAGTGCCCTTAGTTTGGTTTTGGTAAAACTCTTCCACTGGTAGCCAACGCAATACTACAAAAAGCATGGACCGATTAAATTACTTAACACTCCACCCTACGTTCATGAACACATCGCTCGATCATTAAGAAGATTGCTTAGTCTTAAATGGAAGGTTACATGGCTTTTCAGCTGTGTTAAGTGATTCCATCGATTGTCTCACTATGAAGCCCATGTCTCTTAGCCGACACGACGAACAGATAATTGAATTATGACCATCTCACCATGAGCTTGGCACTCGCCAAGATTTTAAGTAGGTTGTCATCCCCATTGGCTTTCTCGCTACGTGCCTAGTCTTTTGACTACGCCACAAAGCTTGATTCCCGTCGAGCAACGAATAAACAACAATCCCATGCTAAACGATCATCTCACCACGAAGCCTGACTTGTCGTCGGATAACAAACGAATGACTATTTGGCACCACAATCGTCTTGCTACGAAGCTTGGTTTCCCACGAAGCAACGAACAAACCACAATATTTTTCTTTTTAAGCTGATTGTAATCATCCCTATAGTAAAATATTGATAAAATATTTTTACTTTTAAATTTATTTTACCTTTTATCTTTATTGCATTATTGTTGAATTGTGATTGCTATCATGTGCTTGTCTTTGATTAAAAGTATTTTCATATAGAGGGCAAAAAGAACTCATTAGGAGGCCCTTTCCTTTGTAAATCCCTGATCTTTTATGATCGGTGGTTGGATATATGATAGAACCCTACAGACTTCGATCTCTTAGTCTATTTTGACATTTGAAGTCATAGGCGTTCGGTTTAATTCGAGCCACATGCTTTGACATGCCCAACATAACACCCATGATGTAGAGTGGGCCACAAACCTATTCTTGGCAAAATTGGAATATCTTTGATCATACCTTTTGAACTGTAAATTGACCATACCTTTTGAACTGTAGAGTGGGCCCCAAGCACATCGAATGGGGAGAAATTGTCGTTCGAAGTGTGAACTGTAAATTGACCATACCTTTTGATCCGGCTATCATTACGCACGATCTATAAATTTTTTACTTTAATAGGCCATTTGATGTCAACTAACCCTTAAAAGTAAATCATGTGGGTCGGTTTCGTAAGAAAATACTTCCTTTCAATTCAAAAATGCAGTTTTAGGAAAATCTTACTATTTTTAAGAACTTTTAATTCAGATGTATGCCTATCATTTTGGAGTTTTACCATATGCGGTTTTCTAGAAATTGCTTCTAATCATGGTAAGAATCATACAAGACTTAAAAATTAGTAAAATTTATTATATTGGGTAAATTCTAATTTAGTTGACTTAGTACTTCTAATTAGAATTTTGTTTGTTTTTGTTTTTTTCTTATATATATAAATGATGTAATTAGTTGATTTAAGTATCATTGATTAATAAAATTTCAAAGTTTCCTTTCTAAGGATTCAAGAATAATACGGTGGTGGTCTTCCTGCTCACACCCTTCCCTACGTCAACCCACCACCCAATTTAAGCCAATCAGTGTTTCAGCTTGAAAAAGTTATGGGCAACGCATCAGATCTACCGGGGCTAAAGTTTATTGTTGAAAGAGGAATTATAAGGTACTCGACTCGAAGGTATCCACGGGCTTGCAGTTCGGGCAGGCCAGGCCCTTGTTTCAGTGATCCAGACCATGGGTCTGTTGATGCACACAAACGGATGGCAATGCACCTAAATCTCCCAGAGTGGAAGATCCCAGCCGTCAGTTTTGGGCAACTTTTGTAGTTGAACCGATGCTTCTATTTCTATTTATATGATTGTCTATTTGCAAGCCGCAAGCATGGCCCATACACGATGAGGCCCAGCAAAACCGATGATCTAATGGGCAATTTCTACGGTGAAAGATGGAGCTTCTCCATTATATTCTGATTAAAATATAAAGTCTGAGGGGACTGATTTATGTGGTCAGGAAATCTCGAGAAGGATAAAGTTTATAATTTACGTCACGTGTTGCAGGTGCAACTTGCGCTTTAATTATATCAAGTAGGTTTTAGTTTAACTCATGTAACGTCTCGCAATTCCGACATGGTGGACCGTCAATTGCAGCCGTTGAATGTGGACTATTCAAAACTTCCTGATTATTAATTGTTCAAAGTTCAACCGACACATGCATTCGAGCACACACCACCCACCTCGCTGGTGTGTTGACGTGGCGAATTTCTGTAGGCCCCACCATGATGTATGTGTTAAATCCACACCGTTCATCCATTTTTTTTTGGATTATTTTAGAAAACAAGCCCAAAAATAAGGCCGATCCAAAGCTGGTGTGGACTTTCCTCGAGTTTTGGATCAAGATAATATTTGTGCGAAACGGATTGGCTGGTGTACCACACATCAGCAACCTAGCTGGTGTGGACTTTCCTCGAGTTGTACGAACGGTTCAAAGGAGATCAAAGCTACATGGGACCCACAATGATGTATTTATCATATCTACACCGTTCATCAATTTTCCTAGATCATTTTAGATCTTGATCCCAAAGATGAGTAATTTTCAAGGCTCAAGTGGACCACACCATAAATAACAGTAGGGATTTTCACAGTTAAAACATTGGTAGGCCAACGGTAACGTTTAATTTCCATCCAATCTGTTCATAAGGTCACAAAGACCTGAATGAAGAGAGAAAAAGTATATCAGATTGATCCAAAATGTCTATAACCCCAAAAGGGTTTCAATGGCAGGCGTTCAATCCTCCACTGCTTTTTACAGTGTGGTCAAATTATATTTTAGATTTGTCTTATTTAAAATGTGACCACACTGCTTTTTACAGTCCTGCATTTAAAATGTGCCAACTGCTGCTGACGTGTGTATAGTTGCATTCCCTCTGGGGCTTATACTGGACTCCGCCAAGTGTGCCAACCTGCAAATGTGGGTGAGATCTAACCCGTCCATCCGTGGGTATCGTCCTAATTTTTATATATATTTATAAACCGTGAAATAGTATTATGAACTGTTGCCCACCAGATCACAAGACGGGTCTCAAATTTTTTTCTTGGGACACCTGATGTATGGCTTAGATTTCTTACACGTATGAAACATTGGCACATGTGTTGGCGTGTATAAACTTATTCAATATTGTAACTCGCATGCCGGCGTACTGTAAGAATGGCATGAAAGACCCAATCATGGTGTGGTCGGATGGTGGTGGAATGTGGGGCTCATAATACAAGTGATGCCATATGGGGTTCCACAACCGTCAGGATCCGACTATTAATTGGACGGTTGCATGTGGGACAAACACCTGGTCACTGATCTACGCATGAGATTGACCACAATGAATACAGTGGCGGACGCGTTTCTTGAAATTTCTACGTTAACGTGGTCAACCAGAGGTCAAATGGTCTGAACCCATGGGAACGCAAGAACCTGTGTCTCCACCGTCAGTTAACCGTAACTGCTGTTTGCATATGGGGCCGCCATGGGCACACCGAATTTCTAATAGGTATAGAGAATCTCTTACACCCGGTTCTTCTGCAATGTTGGTAGAATTAACTGAATAAGCTTATTCTACGACGACGTGTGTGGGACTATCACGAGGTAGGGCCCACATCTCTACCGTCCCTAAGGTGGGCCACTTCAATTTCACTCCCACATTCAGGCTGATTCAATACAGGGGCGTGTCCCACCACGGTGAGATCAGGATGCCCACCATTAAGACCTTTCAGATTGTGTATGGGGCCCACTGTTTTTTTTTTTTTTTTTTTTTCCATGCCACCCAATTCATTCATGAGATACACCCTACTACCATGAATGCACGCCCCAAAATTCAGGTCAATGGAAACACATGTGGGCCACATCACATGATTTTGCCACCTGAAATGAAATCTGGGCTGTAAACCATATAGAACATGAGAATTACATGATGGATGGAATGCATGTGGGCCCTACCATACCAAGTTGTAGAATAAGCTTATTCTACAAAAGCTACAGAGGAACCGTCCTATTCAAGGGCCTATTTGCATGTGGGCCACACATATACAACAAAAATGAACAATCAGAAAAGAAAAGAAGAAAAGTAAACCAACGGTTAATATATACACGAGGGACACATGGTGAATTGATGGTGGACGCCATGCTAGTGGTGAGCCACAACGGATAGAATTTTCCAGGATCTGATCTCTTTTGTCAAAGGATATGCTCCCCTTGATTGGCCACCTAAGGCAGTCAACCAAGGGCTCGGCTTCAGCGGATCCCTGACTGTGGGCCCACAGTGATGTATTTGCCTAACATCTAGGTTGTCCATTCGTTTTTATTGCTATTTTTACTGCATGATCCCAAAAACGAAACAGATTCAAATTTTAAGTGGACCAGGCCTCACATTTAGATGATTGAGATTGGCTCCTAACCGAGTAGAGTGGACTTTTGATTTGGTGTAGACCACTGTGATGTAAGGTAATGATGAATTACTTTTATGTAACTAATATCTAAGTATGTCACATCTATTAATGGGCCGCATTTTATGGTTTAAATTTGATACAAATGAGCCGCATTTTGTTGGGATGCCTTGCACAAACCTTAGGATCTAGCCTCCCGAAACAAACCAGAATTATGGATAATAAAGCAATGAAATAAATCAAAGCATCAATCACACACCACACAAGAGATTTTTACGTGGAAAACCCTCAAAGAGGTAAAAACCACGGGACCTCGTCCAGATCAACAATCCACTATGAAGTAGAACGTTACAATCTTCTTCACTCACGCAGGAGTGGATAAACAATAAGAGAAACAAGAAAACGGAGAGATCTAACCGATTACGAGGACATAGAAGCGCTGAGATATAGATTGCACAGTAGATAGCCTCCACGAGCAGAACCTCCCTTCTATAAGCTTCCTCTCTCTCTTTCCCTTTCTCTCACACCTTTGATAGCCCTAAACCCTTTAGCAAATCCCTTGTAAAGCTTTAGGAAACCCTCTTGCTATTTTGTGATACCTAGAAAAACCCTAGGCAACCCCTTTTATAGTTTTGGGAAACTCCTTTCCGCATCCCAGTTGCGAAAGGACTCAAATCCGCAGTTTCGCGCAAAATCGCGGAACAAACTGCGTAACCTACGACTAGTCGAGACATCCCTTCGACCAGTCGTAGGCCCCCTTCGACCAGTCGAAGGTTCCTTCGACCAGTCGTAGCTACAGTAAAAAAACAGCAAAATTACTCGCTGGACTTTGAGTCGAAGTTTCGACTCGAACCTTCGACCGGTCGACCACCAGCCTTCGACCAGTCGAGCAGGGCTCTCGACCAATCGAAGATGGGTCAAAATAACCCATCAAATCCCCCCCTTTTTAACCCAGGAGGGATCCACCTTCTTCAAGCCAGCCAGGTTTCTACAAACCTCGAACTTGCCCTTGAGCAAAGCCTTGATCATCATGTCTGACCCATTATCGTCCGTGTGGACTTTCTCAAGCTGTAACACCTTCTGTTCCAAAGTATCCCTGATCCAGTGATACCGAATCTCTATGTGCTTCGACTTGGAATGCTGACTTGGATTCTTGCTCAAGTGTATAGCACTCTGACTATCGCAATAGACCACGTGCTCCTCCTGCTTTAGGCTAAGTTCTTATAGGAACCTTTTCATCCAAAGCATCTCTTTACATGCTTCTGTGACTGCAATGTATTCGGCCTCTGTCGTCGACAATGCTACGACCTTCTATAGCTTGCTCTGCCAAGAAACCGCTCCCCCTGCAAACGTGAACATGAACCCCGATGTAGACTTCCTGGAGTCTATGTCACATGTCATATCTGCATCTGTGTAGCCCTCTAACACAGGTTTACCGTCACCATAGCATAGGCTCAACCTGGATGAGCCTCTTAGATACCTCAGTATCCACTTTACCGCTGCCCAATGCTCTTTGTCAGGATTGGCAAGATACCGGCTGACAACACCAACCGCATATGCTATGTCTGGGCGTGTACACACCATAACATACATCAAACTTCCTACAGCTGACGCGTAGGGTATCTTCTGTATCTCTTCCACCTCTGTCTTCGTCTTGGGACACTGTCTGTCGCTCAATCTGAAGTGACCATCCAGTGGAATACTGACCGGCTTCGCTGCATTCATATTGAACCGCTCTAGGACTTTCTCAATATACCGCTCTTGTGACAGCCAAAGCTTCCTGCTACTTCTGTCACGGGTTATCTCCATTCCTAGGATCTGTCTAGCCGGGCCCAAGTCTTTCATCGCAAAAGACTTGCCCAACTCCTGTTTCAGCCTGTCAATCTTTTTGATGTCTTTTCCCATGATGAGCATGTCATCAACATATAACAGCAGAACTAAGAAATCACCGTCTGAGAACTTACGCGTGAACACACAGTGGTCCGACTCCGTTCTGTCATACCCATGCTGTAACATGAACGAATCGAACTTCTTGTACCATTGCCGTGGAGCTTGTTTCAGCCCATACAAGCTCTTCTTCAGCCTACACACCATATGCTCATTGCCCTTGACTTCGAACCCCTCTGGTTGGTGCATGTAGATCTCTTCTTCCAGGTCACCATGGAGAAAGGCAATTTTAACATCTAACTGCTCTATCTCCAGATCCATGCTAGCCGCCAACCCAAGCAACACCCGTATGGATGTCATCTTCATCACTGGTGAGAATATCTCCTCGAAGTCTATGCCTTTCCTCTGACCAAACCCTTTCACCACAAGTCTGGCCTTAAACCTCGTCTGTGAATTCTTCTGCTCAACTTTCTTTCTGAACACCCACTTGTTGCTCAAAGCTTTCTTACCCTTAGGCAATTTCACCATGTCATAGGTGTGGTTCTTATGCAAGGATTTCATCTCCTCTTGCATAGCTTTCAACCACTCCTCCTTATGCTCGTCGGCTAGGGCCTCAGAATAATCTTCTGGCTCTCCCCCATCGGTTAGCATAATGTACTCATGCGGCGAGTACCTCTTGGACGGCTGTCTGTCCCTAGATGACCTCCTCACCTGTGGCTCAACAGGTGGATCAAGTGGGGGCTCCTCCCCTGGTCCATCTTCTGAAGGAACTCCCTCGTCCTCTGCACCTTGCTGTACTCCCCCGTCATCAGGCACCACGGGAGGAGTAATCGGATCCATGTCCTCTAGCTCACCTGAACTAGGCTGGTTCTTCTCTGGCTTACCAATGTCTTCGATACACTGATCTTCAAAGAAAACCACATCTCTGCTCCTGACGAGCTTCTTCTCGGTCGGATCCCATAACTTGTAACCGAATTTTTCATTACCGTACCCCAAGAACACACACTGCCTGATCTTCATATCGAGCTTGGACCTCTCGTCCTTTGGTACGTGAACGGATGCCCTGCATCCAAATACCCTGAGATGACTGTACGATGGATCCTGTCCAGTCCACACCTTCTCAGGCACTTCTCCATTCAACGGGGCTGATGGAGACCTGTTTATCAAATACACCGCCGTGCGCATTGCTTCTCCCCAAAACGTCTTGGGCAACTTCGCATGGGATAACATGCATCTGATTCTCTCAACAATGGTGCGATTCATTCGCTCAGCTACATCATTATGCTGGGGGGTCTTGGGAACCGTCTGTTCATGCCGTATACCCTGGGACTTGCAGTACTCGTGAAAGTCGCCAATGTATTCACCACCATTGTCAGTGCGGATGCACTTCAATGGTCTACCTGTCTCTCTCTCGACCATAGCATGAAACAATTTAAACACACCAAAGACCTCGTCCTTGGATTTCAAAGCATAAACCCAAACCCTCCTAGATGCATCATCTATAAAAGTGACAAAATACAATGCCCCACCCAAGGTTTTTGTCCTCATAGGACCATAAACATCAGAATAAACCAACTCTAATGCATGCACTTTATTAACATGAGAAGCAGTTTTAATAAATGAAACTCTATGCTGTTTCCCTGATAAACAATCAAGACAGGTTTTAAGAGGCATACCTGTCACGTCTGGAAGGAGCTGCTTCCTCGCTAGTAGCTGAAGCCCTTTTTCACTCATGTGGCCTAGACGCCTGTGCCACATGTCAATAGCCGAATCTTCCGCTGCGTTCAATCCACCCTTGCACATACTAACACTTGCCTTGTACAGGGTGCAACACTTCTTTCCTCTAGCCACGATCAATGAACCCTTGATGAGCTTCCATCGCCCACCAGCAAACCGGCTTTCATAGCCATCATCATCCAACCTTCCCGTTGACATCAAGTTGAGGCGAAGGTCTGGGATATGCCTCACATCCCTGAGAACCAATGTGCAGCCCACATCAGTTTTCACACAAATATCACCAACTCCCACGATCTTTGATACGCCAGAATTTCCCATCTTCACAGTCCCATAGTCACCTGACTTGTAGCTTGTGAAGGAGTCCTTGTGTGGAGTCGCATGAAAAGAAGCTCCCGAGTCTATCACCCAGTCGGTGCCCTGACTCGTAGCCGTGAGACATACATTGTGATCTGTAGAAAGAATAACTACCATGTCGCCATCTGAAGCGACCGCAGTGGAATCTGATTCATCTTCCTTCCCTTTTCCTTTCTTGTCGTTTTTCTTACCACGACATTCATGCTTGTAGTGGTCCTTCTTGCCACAGTTCCAGCATTCAACCTCTTTTCTGTTACTCGACTTGCCTCTTGATTTATCTCGGGCCTTCCCGCCCTTCCTGTTCTTTCCTCTCCCCCGTTCTTGCGTCACAAGAGCCTCTTGCTGAGTAGACCCCTGAGACTTCCTCCTTGTCTCCTCATTGAAGAGACAACTGGTTACCTGTTCCATGGATATATTTCCGTCTGGCGCGGAGTTACTTAGAGACACCACCAATGTCTCCCAACTGTCAGGCAATGAACTAAGCAATAGTAAAGCCTGCAATTCATCATCCAGGACCATCTTCATAGAGGTGAGTTGGTTCACTATATTACTGACCTCATTCATATGCTCGGCCACAGAACCACCATCCTTGAACTTGAGATTCACAAGTCGCCTTATCAGAAATATCTTATTACCGGCTGTCTTCCTCTCATACAGCCCTTGTAATTTTAGCCATAGGCTTTCGGCTGAGGTTTCCGTAGACACATGGTGGAACACAGAATCATCCAACCATTGTCTAATAAACCCCACCGCCTTTCGGTCCATCTTCTTCCAATCATCATCAGTCATATCCTTGGATTTTGCTGATATGCCTGAGATTGGAGAATATAGGTCCTTGCAATAAAGCAAGTCCTCCATCTTAGCCTTCCATATGGTCCAGTTAGAACCATTGAGGCTGATCATCCTTGAGCCACCTTCCATAATTCCAAAACCGATCCTACCCGTTCAATGAACTTAGCTCTGATACCACTTTGTTGGGATGCCTTGCACAAACCTTAGGATCTAGCCTCCCGAAACAAACCAGAATTATGGATAATAAAGCAATGAAATAAATCAAAGCATCAATCACACACCACACAAGAGATTTTTACGTGGAAAACCCTCAAAGAGGTAAAAACCACGGGACCTCGTCCAGATCAACAATCCACTATGAAGTAGAACGTTACAATCTTCTTCACTCACGCAGGAGTGGATAAACAATAAGAGAAACAAAGAAAACGGAGAGATCTAACCGATTACGAGGACATAGAAGCGCTGAGATATAGACTGCACAGTAGATAGCCTCCACGAGCAGAACCTCCCTTCTATAAGCTTCCTCTCTCTCTTTCCCTTTCTCTCACACCTTTGATAGCCCTAAACCCTTTAGCAAATCCCTTGTAAAGCTTTAGGAAACCCTCTTGCTATTTTGTGATACCTAGAAAAACCCTAGGCAACCTCTTTTATAGTTTTGGGAAACTCCTTTCCGCATCCCAGTTGCGAAAGGACTCAAATCCGCAGTTTCGCGCAAAATCGCGGAACAAACTGCGTAACCTACGACTAGTCGAGACATCCCTTCGACCAGTCGTAGGCCCCCTTCGACCAGTCGAAGGTTCCTTCGACCAGTCGTAGCTACAGTAAAAAACAGCAAAATTACTCGCTGGACTTTGAGTCGAAGTTTCGACTCGAACCTTCGACCGGTCGACCACCAGCCTTCGACCAGTCGAGCAGGGCTCTCGACCAGTCGAAGATGGGTCAAAATAACCCATCACATTTTATGGTTTAAATTTGATACAGCATTTTATAGTTTAAATTTGATATATCATAATACACTCATAAGTAAATTATTTTACTGAGCTACTAAGTTAACCACCAAAAAAAGGGGTTGTTCGATAGTAGATGGTCATTTTTAAATTTTATAATGAATTGCATGATTATGGAATATGTTATAGGATTTCCTTATTCTTTAAGTAGAAATTCAATTTTTAGATCACATGATGTATATGTATGTATGTTTGTATGTGTGTGTGTGTGTGCGCACACACACACACACACACACACACACACACACACACACACGACGAATAAAATGAATATTCCAGAAATTAAAGAAATATTTGAGTGAATACTCAAATTTAGTAATTATTTTTATATTAAATAAAATTACAAATGGCTAAGAAATATGTTTCGCGGACCAAAAAGCCACTCTTGATGGCTTTATCAAAAAGTTTTAGCAAGATGAAGTACACTCATGCAAATTTCTCTATATGGTTAAGTATAAATTAAATTCTATATGGATGATAGAGCTATGTATTTCTCTAATGTATATGTTTTGTAGTTACAATGGTTCATTAATTGAATTGCATTGAATTATGAAATGTTTAAGAAATGAATATGACATTCCATGAGAATAAACACTAGACAACTTAGGAAATAAGTTATCCCTTAAATTGATAGCAGGAGAGGTCTTAGGGTGCAAAACTCCAACCACATTTAGTACCAATAGGGCCTTCGTCAAGGACTACGAGTCGAGTAGGGTAGGAGTTTAACCAGCTCGTGATGTGTTACTTAATGATGTAGGCCAGGTGTATAGTTTAAGACCAGAGAATAGGTCAGTACATGGGGTTTATACGCCCAGTAAGTGGACCTTCACTCAAGTTGAGGTCAATTGGCGTTAGTCAAGTGTAGATTTTGTGATGGAAACTCAAACAAGTAGCCAATTATACATTAAATTGTCTATCTTGAGAATATCATATGAATATTTCTTTGAATATATGAATTATTGATTTAGTTGGCATTTTCTTTATTCGCGTCATGAGCTGTGTGATACATGAATGTAATTAATTAAAATTTTCTCCAAGTCACATCATTGACTAGGCAACTAGGTCAAGAGAGCCCCATTTTCAAAATTATGGATGTGACAGCATAAATTTGCGATCTCTACTTGATGGGTTTTAGGGATTTTTTTGAAATTTTTTGAAGTTTTGAATCTTATTGTTAAAAGAAATCAAAACTATGAAGATAGAACGCTCAATGTAAGACATGACTTGAAAACTATAAGCGATGAATTAAAAGAAAGGAAACTAAAGTAAGCAATCACAATCATGATCGTAGAGATGGGGCGTTCAACATAAATTGTGATTGAGACATAGTTAATGCAAGAGATTGAAAAACAAATGGTTTTTTGGTTTTTGTTGTGTCATGATCTGACTACTCAACCAGACACATAACATACATCAAGAAACTAGAACAAAAATATTGCAAGCAAACGGAAAATTGAAAAAGCCACGTGTTAAGAGATGTTATAGAGAAACTAAGAAATTTGACACTCTTCGATGGGAGAGATGATCGGAGATCTCCGATGTTAATCCTACTGTTTTATTTGAATGCCATTTCTTTTACTTTATGAAAAATTGGTACTAGTATTTTGTCATTTAATTAACATGAGGAGAGTTTCTTCACCCCAAAGGCTTTGATACATGGAGAAAATGGATATGATTATGGACATCAACTTTAGTATTTCAAAGACACCTATTGATTTTTCCAACAAGCTCATACTTTTGCTTTTAGCCCATTTGTTTGTAATAGAAAAACATTAAAAAATAAAAAAATAAAAAATAAATAAAAAATACAAAAAAATAAGATGTATTTAAGTTCCACGAAGAAAGAATTTTATTGCCTCTCTCCAACGGGCACTAACAACTATGTTAGCACTTGTCGAAAGTATACAAACAGTTGTATTTGAGCTAAGATTGTGCCCTAGTCATGTGATCAATAGTTTCAAAATTTCATCAGAATGGGTGCTCAGTTAATGAATTGTTCGAGTTTTCAAACACATGGAATATAAGACACACATGCGAAAGATGGTCAATCCCTACATTGTTCTTGCAAAAAGGGGTGGCATCCAAACACACCCTTATTATTTTCATGGCAAGTGACATAACAAGTTTAGGGTTGATGTATTTTTTCCGCTTGTTAATTTTTGTAGTTGATGGTCTCTTGCTTAAATCACATTGTCAACATCTAAATCTTATCATAATTGATTGTGGTCAACTACATGAATCATTTTATGTTATTCCACTCTAAGAGTCATACCTTCAATTATAACTTTCCTTACTACCTCCATCCATGTCCTTTTGGGCATTTTCTTTTCATTTAGAACTAATTTGTACCAACTCAATCCTTTTAACTAGTGTGGTTCTTGGTCTCTGTTTTACATGACCAAACCATCTAAGTCTACTCTTTTTTTGTTTTTTGTTTTTTTTTTTTTTTTTTTTTTTCCGTGCTACTCCTAAAGTCCCCTAAATGCATTCATTTCTAATTCTATTATTCCTCATCTTGCCACTCATGTATCTCAATGCGCTCATTTCAACTATACTCATCCTATAAACACATGTTGTTCCTTAATTGTCCAACATCATATCTCATAAAACAATTGTTCTTATAGCCATTCTATAAAAATTTCCTTTTAGTTTTAGTAATACATAAAGATCATATAAAACTTGAGGGGAACATGTTAATTTTCTCCCCCAACTTGAATTCAATGGACAACATCATTATCACTCCAATCTCATAAATTATTGACACAGGGTATCAAAAGTAGTAATTTTAGAAATTTCTTAGTTAGCAAACTTAACTAATTCGTTATTTTTACTTCTATTATTATCAAAATTGTACTCTGTTTTATTTTTTAAACCCTTATATTTTAAGGCACCTCTCTATAAATCTAGCTTTATGTTTACACACTCTCTCATTTTGTCAATTAAAACTATGTTATTTGCACACAACATACACCATGGGATCTCTTGCGGTAAATGCCTTATAAACTCATTCATAGCGAATGTGAAAAGGCATGGGCTCAATGTTGACCCTTGGTGCAAGCCTACAGTAATTAAAAACTCGCTTGTCTCTCCATTAATGGTCCTTATATTTGTTATAGTTCTCCCATCCATATCCTTAATCATGTCAATATGTACTCTTAAAACTCTTTTCTTTCCCAACATCCACCAGATTAACTCTCTAATGATCTTATTGTAGCCTTTTCTAAGTCAATAAAGATCATGTGGAGATCATTCCTCCTCTTCCTCTATATCTCTATCAATCAGCTAAGTAGGAAAGTAGTTTCAATGATAGACTTCTCTAACATAAAATCAAACTGAGTTTCTAAAGATTTATCTCATGCTATTCTTTGTACAAGCATTCTCTCCAAAGTTTCATAGAGCTCATAAGTTTAATCCCATAATAATTAACGAAGCTTTGTACGTCTCATTTATTATTATAGATAGATACCATGGTACTCTTATTCGATTCAATTTTCATTTTCATCGATCTTATAACCTTATTGAATAACTTTGTTATCCAATTTTTTGATTCAATTTTCATTTTCATCGATCTTATAATCTTATTAAATAACTTTGTTATCCAATTCTTCATTAATGTTAAAGAAGGAAGTGTTAGGATGGGTTACCATTTAACAAGTTTTAAAAATAGCTTCTCCACCATTCATTAATCTCGTTGTTCTCCACTAGTGCTATTTTGTTATCGCTCTTAATATATGCAACATGATATAGGTCCCTACCCTTCATCTCTCTCTCAAAAGGTAACACTATTAGGGATTGAATGTCGAATCACTCATATATACTACACAGTCTCTACCAACTCATCCGGCAAGCGAGAGACCATTCTCTTGTCTCATTTTGTAAGTTTGCATATATCTTTCTCCCTTCTCTTATCCTTAATTTATTGGAAAGGTCATTACAATCTTTTTGACATTTTTATATTGTTCAAAATTTCATTGTTTATACACCCTTGTCAGATTTCGAAACATGAACATTTCTCATAACTTTTTGTGCATTCTCATCCCACTATCAAGTTTCCTTATCGGTTGACCTTTTCCTTGTAGATACTCTTAAAACATCTTTTACTACTTTTATAATGTAATCAGCCATCACATTCCACATAATATTTATTTCTTATTCAACAATCCACTTTTTTCTTCCATTAATTTATTTTTTATTAGACTATATTAAAAAAGATCAGGCTAAGATTCTTGAATTAAGGTATTTCTATTTCTGTTATTGTGTGTATTTATTAGCATATCTCTAGACTCCTTATATATCTCACATCCCTTTTATATATTCAATTGTTATTAGATAAATAATGTAAGTTAATATTTTTCACAATATAGTCTTTATAGTTTAACATGGAATTAGATCCAATATCACATCTTGTGTTCAAGTCACAAAAGGGGTGATATGTAAAAAGGGCAATTTGACTAGAGTGAAAGCCACCACGATGTGGAGAAGACTCTTTAGACAATCGGAGTGCAACTACCAAGAGTGGTGAGGGATACCTGGACAACCAGAGTGCAATTGCCATGTGTGGAAATGGCTACCTAGAAAAGAGGTCAAAGTGAGTGCCATCACAGGGTGGGCTACTGCGGACACTAGCTACAAAGTGTGGTGAAATGTTATGAACCCAAGGGTTTAATAGGCTAACTTGATGTGTTCCATCACTCTTGGAGCTTTTAGTGTATTGATTAGGTTTTTAACAATTGACATCAAATCTCCTAGTTTGGGGCCTTTACTCCACTCACACCCCACATCACCTAACAGAATCCTTTGGATTCAACCCATCACTGCATCCTAAAACCATCTTCGTTACACCATCTGAAACCCCAATTCGCAACCCTTCTTCCTCAATGTTGTTATATCTCCAACATTATAACATATCTTCCCTGCAATGCAGATCCGTTCTATAGATTTTCTTAAATGTCACCCCATCTCCAGTGTGGCTCACATCTCCAATGCAACTTGCATCTCCAATGCTACCCACTGGTAAGACCCCATCTTCTTCGACAACTCTTACCTCCAGCGATTGATTTGGGGCTTCTAGGATTTCGACCCTTGAAATCACAACACATCTCCTTTTTCAGCATTGTTTTCATTAAGTCTCTGCCATTGTAATAAAATCTATTATCGCGTCATTGCAATGCCCACCATTATCGCACCCATCATTCACTCTGCTATTAAAGCCTCCATTAACGCTACACATAATAATTAATATGGCCTTCTCTTATGATAACAGCATGATCTCATACCATGAATGTTGCATGCAACCATTAAAGCACCTTCTAAGCCCCTCTATTAATGTTACGTTGCAACATCTCCCTCATTGCTCCTGTTTACATGTTAACTTTCTGTCACAGTGATTCGTGCTTGCTATGTTGTATTGATTGTGGTACCTACGGTGTTGGGTCATTTCTTTTTTCCCTTGATCTAATGAACCATCTATTATCATCAACATTGACCATTAAAGGCTTGTGTGGGCCACTTATTTTCTTTGGATGTTGGTGATCTATCCTTTATAAATATACATGGTATCTGCTTTTGATACCAAACCATGATTATTAGACCAAACAACCAACATTTCTTAGTACAATATTGTGAGACCCGACCCTAGTTCCCATGTGTGCATGTGTGTGTGTGAGTATGCATCTTGCTCATCGTGGTCTCGCGGTCCTACCGGTTGAATTCCGCCGACCCGCGATCCTCGAATTGTGTTTACGGTCACCTTGAGTTCAGTCACATAGACCCAACTCGGATCGACCCAAGACCTATGCCATCTTGTTCGTATCGTCACTGCGGTTCCAATGACGCGTCTTGTGTGTCAATCCGACCTATTGATCAAAAGTTATGAGCATTTCATCATGTGGCCCACTTTTTGTACAAAAACATGTGGACCACCTCTAAGGCACAATTTCCCATGCACACCACACACACACACTACACTATTGCATGGAATAAATACTACCCACCCTAAACACTACCCATACCTAGCCTACCCTAGCAACATTGTTATTGTCACCATAGGTTATTATTACTTCCCTTAAAAAGATTTTCCCTCTCTTTCCCTCTCATTTCTCTCTCTCTTCTCTTCTTCTCCAGCAACTTCTCTCCCATCACCCTCTCTTCTTCAGGCCCATTTCCCCTTTAATCTTCCAAATCCAACCATCTAAATCCAATCTCACCAATTGATATGGATCCCATGGTACACTAGGAGCTAAGAGGTCCAAGTTTGGAGCAATCTAAGGTGGGTGTACTCTTAGGACTTAGGATTTCTATTTTCATGTTCTTAGATCTTCTTTTTTTTGTGGGAAGTGTAGGGCCCACCAATCCATGGTGGAGATCCTACATCATCCCTTAGTTGTGGCCAAATGACCTTTTTGATGCATGCATGTCCATGCATGGGGTTTCCCCTCTATAGGCCCCCATCATGGAGGATTACTTGAATTTCATAGTATGATGGGTCATCTAGACCCTAGAATCATGGTTGGGATGACATCCCAACCATTGATCTTGAATCTAGAACATGCATGTGGTGGATCTATGTTGTAACATATGAATATAAGGAATGTATGGTGTGATTGATGAAGGGGAGGGCCTCAATGTGGCGGAGCCCCTTCTCTTGCGGCCGATTCTTTATTATTATTATTTTTTCTTTATGATAGAATTTTGATCTTGCATGTGTGGCCCACCTTGTAGGCCAACAAAAATCCAGACCAACCATGGAGCTTGGACGCCCATAGCGATCCATCCTTAGACATGTGGCCCCAAAATCCACCTAAATGGGACACATGCAAGGGGTATTTGATGATGGGGAAGGTCTGGACATTTGTGGGGCCCACTGGGGTGGTCCACCATACAAATTCCTGGGGTTAAATCCCATGGAAAACCATGTTTATATTTTAATCATTTCTATTACATGTTGCAGTCCAAATCTGCCTGGACAGATTTTTGGGCCACTTTGGGGCCTGATTTATGGGTCTTTGGTGGGAATAATGAAATAAAATAATATGTGATTATTGTAGCCTTATGACCCATCTACAACCATACCAAATTTCAGCCTCATCTGACCTTCATTGGGGTTCCAAAGGTGTGGTCCAAGTGAGGTGGACAGTCTGGATTTTCTGCACTGTTCCAGCAACATTCTACCCTGGACAGGTTGGAATTCTGGAATTTATTAAACTACTTTTGGGTGTCTAAAAATTATAAAAATTTACAGGAAACTGGTCGACTCATGGTGGGACCAACCTACAAAATTATGGGGCCAATGGACACCTGTACACACCATGGTGGTGGCTGGACCGGCCCATTACAATATGGTGTCCAGATCAGTCCGATTTTCAGGATAGATTGATTTCTTTAAATAAATTAAAATATTTTTAAATATTCAAAAATTCTAAAACTTTATAAAATTGTTTTCCACCTATGGTGGGACCTACCTACCAAGTTTCAGAGCCAATGGACCCCTGTACACACCGTGGCGAGGGCCGGACTGGCCCACCACATTGGGATGTTCAGGTCTGTCGGATTTTCTGGACAGACTGTTTTGTTCAAATTAATTAAAATACTTAGGTATATCTAAAAATGTTGAAATTTTTTAGGGGTGTGTCTCACCTATTGAAGTATCACTCTAAAAACTTTCAACCCCAACTGACCCCATTTGGGCATCCAAAAGAACGGGCCAAGATGGTTGGCTTGCCAGAATTTTCTACTGTGCAGTCCAGCAATATGCCTTGATAAAAATTATAATTAAAAAATGTTTCCTCTGATGGTGGCCCACCTTTTTGGGTTTTCTCTCATTGTATGCATGATGAGGGACCTTGGCCATCAATTTCCAGATTTTTAGAGGCCCTAGGCCCACTCCAATGGAGTGCCCAAATTTAGGACAGCAACATGTTATAATTATGTTTGGCCTTTGGGCTGAAATTTTGAGGAGTGGGGCCCAACACATTGTGAAGAATCTTAGAGGTAATAATTTATACATTTAGTTCCTTAAATGTTGGGCTTAATAAATGCACTTTTGAGGCCCACCACAGTTGAATTTAATTGGGTCCATGAATGTGGCTAGTTATTGAACTCTTTGAGCCCAATTGGGCTGGAACTTTCTAGATAGGCCCATTGAACTCTTGGGCCATTTTTACCATACTATTGTGTTGGATTAGTGGGCCAGATTACACAAGTATATGGGCCCTTGATTGCCCACCAAATCAACTTTATACTTGGGCCGGGTTGTAGGCCCAACTTACTTGATTAAGAACATGACATTTGCCCATGTGATTTGAGCAATGGGCTGCCCACTAGGCCACCACAATATATGGGATTAGTAGCCTTTATGTTGGGCCCTAACCTTTTCCCTATGGGCCCATAGTGGTATATATATGGGTTGGGCTATGTGTGTTCCCCTTGGACCCATGTTTCGGTTAGGCCTTGGGCCGCCTTTCTGAAGCCCAACATGAATGTATGTGGTATGTAATGGCTGCCCATTTCTTATTTCTAATGTTGTGTGGGCCTTGGGCCTTGATCCGTAATCAATTAGAGATGGGCTACCTCTTAGGGACCAATTATGGTTGGATGTCCACATTGGTGGCCCTAAGGTAGGTCCACGGGCTTTTATGGGTGGATAAAGGCCCACCATAGACCCTTACTAAGCTCGTTTCATCTATTTAGGCCCATATCATTGTTCTCCTTAGTCTCATGGGCTACCCTAGGTATATGGGCCCCCACTAGAGGTTGTATTCCTTATGAGGAATTGGTTAAGTACCTAGACCCTTCATGGTTAGGTAGAGAGTTCATCTTCACCTCATTGGCACCCCTATTCATCTTCATGGCCCACTCTCATATGCATCATATGCATGCTTGGTTGAGGTATTATTGGCCATGGTTGTGTCATTGTGTAGGACATGTTGGTATCTCCCCGAGAGATGGATGCTTGGGATTGATGCATGGGTGATTGTGTGATTCATGCATCTGGCATTGCATAGCTTATGGATATCCGCCCTTATTTCATCAGGGCCTTGCCTCCACAGGGGTATTCGTGGATGGCTGTATGTGTGGACACCAAAAATATTAGTTGAGCATACCGGGTGCACAGGATGTCCATGGGTGAAATCCCAAAAACTTCCATGGTACCAAGGATCTGCTCCAACGTCGTGACCGGGTGGAATATATGAGCGCACAAGGGCCTTATACCATTAGGCCGCGTCTCCCACTGTCGTGTAGTCGGTTGGATAGGGGTGTGGCCTTACCTGCCTGATGTGAGGAGGCATTGCTAGGCTGACTCTGACCAACTCGTAAATGGGTCCGCTACCTTCAGGCCTTGTTGGTGATTGGCTGTCCGCAGGCAGGTAGTGAGGTCTCTTACGCTCGTTTGACTGTGCGGGGTCTGTAGAGCGGCAGTCATTCAGCAGTGTGATAGACCCCGGTGATTTTCTTATGATCGAAAATGTACATGACTTGTGGTTTGGATATGAGCACTGACATTACTTGCAATGCATTAGCATTGGTTGTACAAGCCCCTTCATGCATTGCCTTGGCATGGCACCTAGTACTCATTGCATCTTATTCATGATAAGCCTGGTTAAGGCTATTGATATCCTCATTGACCATGCTTCTCTACTTGTATCTCCTACTACTCTTCTGTGCACCATTATCACACACCTACACCACCCTCTAAGCTTCTATAAGCTTATGCATGATTGATGCGTGCAGGATACTCTAGGCAGGCGACACAGCAGTAGAGCATGGAGTAGAGCTGAGCATTTGAGGACTCCAGTGTTGCTGACCTTTCTCTCTTTTCCTTTTATCTCATGTATGTCCTTTTGGACCTTATGGATGATTGTAAAAGTTCAAATTTATTGTAAAAGTTATTCTCAGATGTTCTTGCTGTGATCTTGGGTATGCTCGTATTGGAATGATTATACTGTTATGAAAATCCTCCTTGTAGGATCCCAGGATCGGAACCTGCCTCAGGAGCCGAGAATGGGATACTATGGAGGCTGTTGCGTTCAGAACCGGTCATCGGAATCCTTGTGAGTCCGGTTACTGAGTCTGGGGCGTGACAGGAGTTGGTATCAGAGCATAGCAAGTAATTCTGGAATAACTCAGGATAACATCACATGTCTGTCAAGAACATAGGACAAGTAGTGTCCCGAGATTCTTCTCTTCGCTCCGTATTGAGCCTATAATTGTCTTGATTCCTTCGACGTCCTTATTTTCTAGACGATGACGCGTGGACGTGGCGCCCGTGGTCGTGGCACCCGTGGTCGTGGCGCCCGTGGTCGTGGTGCCCGTGGTCGAGGCGCCCGAGGTACCCATCCTACTCGAGCACATCCTGCTCCCGTTGTTGAGGATCCGATTCCTGAGGTCCCTATCCGGCCTGCTCCCCTAGTTGAGACCGTAGCTCCCGTACCTCCAGTTGCTCCGGTTCCCCCACCTATTCCCTCTCCTCAGTCTGTTGTTTCGGTTTCGGAGGCTCCTGCTCCGACGGCCGTACCCGTGCCTCCGTCTGAGGTGAGTGTCGCCCCTGCTTTTTCGATAATACCTATAGGAGCTGAGCATTTTCAACAGCTGATGCAGCTGGTTGCCACCGCATTGCAGACTCGTCAGCCAGCTACCACTGAGGTTTTCGGGCAGTTTGACTTACCGCGTGCTAGTGCGATAGCCCGAGAGTTCCGGCAGCATGATCTCCCGAGGTTTAGTGATGATCCTGACCCTTCTGCAGCTGAGGCTTGGCGCACTGAGGTTGCGAGGATTTTTTACACTATTCAGTGTCCTGCGGGCCAGAGAGTATCCCTTGCCACCTACCTTCTTCAAGGTGAGGCCTGACACTGGTGGTCATCCGTGTCCAGGATGGTCGGGGCTCAGTTCGTTTGGACATGGGAGGAGTTTGTGACCCGCTTCGACCAGAAGTTCTTCCCTAAGCATGTTCAAATCCAACGGGCGATCAAGTTTGAGACCCTAGTGCAGGGCGATATGACTGTATCTTAGTATGAGGCCCGTTTCTTGGCCTTGTCTAGATTCGCTTCTCATCTCACCAGCGATGAGAAGATGAGGGCCCATCGTTTTGTGACCGGTTTGCGTCCTGCCCTTCGCAGTCGTGTGGTGGGGCATTGCTTGGAGACGTTTGACCAGGTTGTGCATCGGGCACTAGTTTATGAGGAGGACTGGGCTATGATTCAGAGATCGAGAGAGCAGAGTTCCGGTGGAGACCGGAAGAGGAGTGCACCAGCCAGCAGTTCTAGGAAGCATCGTCAGCAGAGGAGGAGGGGCAGATCAGGGTATCGGCAGCCTGCGGCTCAGTCAGTAGCCTCTTCATCATCATCAGCACCGCCAGCTACTTCATCTTCCGACCCCTTTTCCGGTGTATGCTTCGGTTGTGGACAGGCTGGGCATCGGAGGCGTGAGTGCCCTCTCCCCATTCAGCATCAGCGGCCACCGCAGTTGCCCCCTCCTCGTCCTCCTCAGCAGCAGCAGAGAGCACAGCTTCCACCCGCCGCTCCTAGGGCTCCTCCTCAGTAGCAGAGGCAGCCAGACAGACCACCTCAGCAGAGACAGCAACAGCATAGACAGCAGCAGCAGCGACAGCAGCAGCCGCAGCACCAGTAGAAGGGATATCCGTATGTTATTCGATCCCTGGGTCCAGTGTGTATAGCAGCCTAGCAGGCTCAGATTCAGGACCCTCAGTCTTCCGGTTTGCTTCCCCTACCAACTCAGGGCCGTTTTTATTCTGCACAGCAGGCGCCAGGCCAGGACCCGCAGTCATCGACCGGTGGAGTCGTTGAGGGTATTCTTCTTATTTCTGCTTGTGTTGCTCATGTTTTGTTTGATTCTAGCGCTTCCCATTTTTTTGTGGCCGAGCAGTTTTGCCGATCGACCGGTATTCCATCGAAGGCTGTGTCTGAGGCCTTGACCGTTTCGACTCCCATGGGGAAGTCTATTGTGATAACCCGTCGCTGTCCTTCTTGTCCGGTGTTAGTGGGCGAGATGTTCTTCCCCGCCGATCTATTCATGATGCCGATGGCAGGATTTGATGTGATTCTAGGTATGGACTGGCTTGCAGAGTATCGTGCCATCTTGGACTGTGCCGCGAGGACAGTCACGTTTCATATCCCAGGCTTGCCAGTGTTCCAGTTCGTCGCTGAGCCTAGAGGAGAGCTGCTATCTAGTTTATTGGCTTCGGTCGTTGAGGATTCTATCGCAGAGAGTATTGAGCAGCTGCCAGTTGTTTGTGAGTACCCAGATGTGTTTCAGGAGATATCGGGTTTGCCGCCGCGTCGGCAGGTGGAGTTCCAGATCGATTTGGTGCCCGGTGCCATGCCTATCTCGAAGGCCCCCTACCGGATGGCACCGTTAGAGTTGAGGGAACTGCAGGAGCAGTTAGATGAGCTCCGGGAGTTAGGTTTTATTCGTCCCAGCAGTTCACCTTGGGGAGCCCCGGTATTGTTTGTGAAGAAGAAGGATAGTTCGTTGCGACTCTGTGTAGATTATCGTGAGCTCAACAAAGTCACCATCAAGAATCGATACCCGCTCCCCCGTATTGATGATCTGTTTGATCAGTTGTAGGGTGCGCAGTATTTTTTCAAGATAAACTTGCATTCCGGTTACCATCAGATTCGGGTCCGAGAGGAGGACATTCCGAAGACGGCTTTCCGAACACGCTATGGTCACTTTGAGTTTCTGGTCATGTCATTCGGACTGACCAACGCACCCGCCGTATTCATGCAACTGATGAACGAGGTTTTTCGTCCGTTCCTCGATCAGTTCGTGGTGGTATTCATTGATGATATTCTTGTATATTCGAGAACTCGAGAGGACCATACTGAGCACCTGTGGATTGTGCTTGAGACCCTCCGTGCCCACCAGCTGTATGCGAAGTTGGAGAAGTGCGAGTTTTGGCAGGAGGAGATGAAGTTCCTCGGTCACGTAGTGACGAGGGAGGGTGTCGCTGTGGACCCCTCGAAGGTTGATGCAGTGCGTCAGTGGGGCCAGCCCACGAATGCGTCCGAGATTTGCAGCTTCCTTGGTCTAGCGGGATATTATCGACGATTTATCGAGGGTTTCTCCTGTATTGCAGCACCGCTGACCCGGTTGACGCGAAAAGGCATCGAGTTTGTCTGGAGTGACGCTTGTGAGAAGGCATTTGCGGAGTTGAAGGACCGCCTCACGTCTGCTCCTGTTCTCACTCTTCCGGATGGGAGTGAGGGTTTTGTTGTTTTCACCGATGCCTCTAGAGTTGGCTTGGGTGTTGTACTGATGCAGCACGGGAAGCCAGTGACGTATGCCTCGTGCCAGCTTAAGGTCCATGAGCTGAACTACCCCACTCATGATTTGGAGCTTGCAGTAGTTGTCTTCGCACTGAAGGTGTGGAGGCATTATCTATATGGGGTCAGGTTCGAGCTCTTCTCGGATCATAAGAGCTTGAAGTATCTATTTTCACAGTCCAAGTTGAACCTGCGACAGAGGCGATGGATGGAGTTGCTGAAAGATTATGATTTTGACCTTCAGTACCACCCGGATAAGGCAAACGTGGTGGCGGATGCGCTCAGCCGTAAGCCACGAGGCCTGGTGGCACATATGATGGTTCGACAGTGGCAGATGCTTGAAGATGTTTCAGAGTTTGACTTTGAGTTCGGTCTGCAGTCTTCCATTGTTCAGCTTTCGAGCTTATCGATTCAACCCTCTTTGGTGGCTAGGGTGATCGAAGCTCAACAGACGGACGAGTCACTTCAGGAGTACCGAGCAGAGGCGCATCCATGGAGCAGTCAGACTGGCAGATTGGTTCCGATGGTGAATTACGCTTCAGAGGCAGATTGTGTGTCCCGAATGTGCCAGAGTTGCGTCGTGATCTGATGATCGAGGCACACCGATCGAGACTTACTATCCACCCGGGCTCCACGAAGATGTATCGTGATATGAGGAGGCAGTACTTCTGACAGGGGATGAAGCGTCAGATTGCAAGTTTTGTGGCCAAGTGTGACACATGTCAGCGTGTCAAGGCCTATCATCAGAGACCCCCTGGTCCCTTGCAGCCGTTGAGCATTCCAGAGTGGAAGTGGGAGCACGTATCGATGGACTTCATTGCAGGGTTGCCGAGGACTCAGCGCGGTCACGATACCATCTGGGCTATAGTCGATCGTTTAACAAAGTCGGCTCATTTCATTCCAGTGCATGCTTCCTGGTCTATGGATCGGTTGGCAAGGATATTCATTGAGGAGATAGTGAGACTGCACGGCGTCCCAGTTTCGATCATTTCAGACCGAGACTCCAGATTTACGTCTCAATTTTGGAGGAGTTTCCAGCAGGCGTTGGGGGTTACTTTGCGCCTCAGCACCGCTTATCATCCGTAAATGGATGGGCAGACCGAAAGGTTCAACCAAATCCTTGAGGATATGCTTAGAGCTTGTGTGATCGACTTTGCGGGTAGTTGGAATGAGCATATGCGCCTCGCAGAGTTCGCGTACAACAATAGTTATCAGGCGACTATTGGCATGGCTCCTTTTGAGGCACTTTATGGTAGACCATGCAGATCTCCTAGTTGTTGGACCGAGGTTGGAGAGCGTCGTCTCTTAGGTCCTGGGCTTGTGCTGCAGACGTCAGAGGCTATTGATGTTATCAGGCAAAGGATGCGCACAACTCAGAGCCGGCAGAAGAGTTTTACTGATCGTCGGCGTCGACCCCTCGAGTTCGCAGTCGGGGACATGGTATATCTCAAGGTCTCACCTATGAAGGGTGTGGTACGCTTTGGTGTGAAGGGCAAGCTCGCCCTAAGATTTATTGGACCTTTT
The DNA here is from genome assembly GCA_021015155.1 of Magnolia officinalis. Taxonomy (NCBI): domain Eukaryota; kingdom Viridiplantae; phylum Streptophyta; class Magnoliopsida; order Magnoliales; family Magnoliaceae; genus Magnolia; species Magnolia officinalis. The sequence continues at coordinate 26,570,819 of JAJHSJ010000013.1, read as the reverse complement.
GAGATTACCAAGCGCATAGGCACTGTGGCCTATAGGCTTGCCTTACCTCCTGAGTTGTCCGCAATCCAAAATGTATTCCATGTTTCTATGTTGCGGAAATATGGGTTGGACACTATTCCCGTGATTGATTGGCAGCCACTTGAGGTCCGTGAGGACGCTTCCTACATTGAGCAGCCTATTCGTATTCTCGATCGGAAGGAGCAGGTCCTCAGGACTAAGGTCATTCCCTTGGTGAAGGTGCAATGGGGTCATCATTCAAAGACCGAGGCGTCTTGGGAACGCGAGGCCGAGTTTAGAGAGCGTTATCCCCATTTGTTTGATGATTGATAGATATATGATTGTTTGTATTGCCTTCCTTGTAAGATGATTATTATATAATGGTGGTGTTTTTTTTTTCTTTTGTCCTAGATTGGTCAATTTCGAGGATGAAATTTCTTTGTTGGTGGGGAGGATTGTGAGACCTGACCCTAGTTCCCATGTGTGCATGTGTGTGTGTGAGTATGCATCTTGTTCATCGTGGTCTCGCGGTCCTACCGGTCGAATTCCGCAGACCCGCGATCCTCGGATTGTGTTTACAGTCACCTTGAGCTCAGTCACATAGACCCGACTCGGATCGACCCAAGACCTATGCCATCTCGTTCGTATCGTCGTTGCTGTTCCAACGACGCGTCTTGTGTGTCAATCCGACCTATGGATCAAAACTTATGAGCATTTCATCATGTGGCCCACTTTTTATACAAAAACATGTGGACCACCTCCAAGGCACAATTTTCCATGCACACCACACACACACACACTACACTATTGCATGGAATAAATACTACCCACCCTAAACATTACCCATACCTAGCCTACCCTAGCAACATTGTTATTGTCACCATAGGTTATTATTACTTCCCTTAAAAAGATTTTCCCTCTCTTTCCCTCTCATTTCTCTCTCTTCTCTTCTCTTATTCTCCAGCAACATCTCTCCCATCTCCCTCTCTTCTCTAGCCCCATTTTCCCTTTTATCTTCCAAATCCAACCATCTAAATCCAATCTCACCCATTGATATGGATCCCTTGGTACACTAGGAGCTAGAAGGTCCAAGTTTGGAGCAATCTAAGGTGGGTGTACTCTTAGGACTTAGGATTTCTATTTTCATGTTCTTAGATCTTCTTTTTTTTGTGGGAAGTATAGGGCCCACCAATCCATGGTGGAGATCCTACATCATCCCTTAGTTGTGGCCAAATGACCTTTTTGATGCATGCATGTCCATGCATGGGGTTTCCCCTCTATAGGCCCCCATCATGGAGGATTACTTGGATTTCATAGTATGATGGGTCATCTAGACCCTAGAATCATGATTGGGATGGCATCCCAACCATTGATCTTGAATCTAGAACATGCATGTGGTGGATCTATGTTGTAACATATGAATAGAAGGAATGTATGGTGTGATTGATGAAGGAGAGGGCCTCAATGTGGCGGAGCCCCTCCACTTGTGGCTGATTCTTTATTATTATTATTTTTTCTTTATGATAGAATTTTGATCTTGCATGTGTGGCCCACCTTCTAGGCCAACAAAAGTCCAGACCAACCATGGAGCTTGGACGCCCATAGCGTTCCATCCTTAGACATGTGGCCCCAAAATCCACCTAAATGGGACACATGCAAAGGGTATTTGATGATGGGGAAGGTCTGGACATTTGTGGGGCCCACTGAGGTGGTCCACCATACAAATTCCTGGGGTTAAATCCCATGGAAAACCATGTTTATATTTTAATCATTTCTATTACATGTTGCAGTCCAAATCTACCTGGACAGATTTTTGGGCCACTTTGGGGCCTGATTTATGGGTCTTTGGTGGGAATAATGAAACAAAATAATATATGATTCTTGTAGCCTTATGACCCATTTACAACCATACCAAATTTCAGCCCCATCTGACCTTCATTGGGGTCCCAAAGGTATGGCCCAAGTGAGGTGGACAGTCTGAATTTTCTGCACTGTTCCAGAAACATTCTACCCTGGACAGGTTGAAATTCTGAAATTTATTAAAATCCTTTTGGGTGTCTAAAAATTATAAAAATTTACAGGGAGGTGGTCCACTCATGGTGGGACCAATCTACAAAATTTTGGGGCCAATGGACACCTGTACACACCATGGTGGTGGCTGGACCAGCCCATTACAATATGGTGTCCAGATCAGTCTGATTTTGAGGATAGATTGATTTCTTTAAATAAATTAAAATATTTTTAAATCTCCAAAAATTCTAAAAAATTGTAAAGTTGTTTTCCACCTATGTTGGGACCTACCTACCAAGTTTCAGAGCCATTGGACCCCTGTGCACACCGTGGCGAGGGCCGGACTGGCCCACCACATTGGGACGTCCAGGTCTGTCCAATTTTCTGGACAGACTGTTTTGTTCAAATTAATTAAAATACTTAGGTATATCTAAAAATTATGAAATTTTGTGGGGGTATGTCCCACCTATTGAAGTATCACTCTGAAAAATTTCAACCCCAACTAAGCCCATTTGGGCATCCAAACGAATGGGCCAAGATGGTTGGCTTGCCAGAATTTTCTGCTGTGCAGTCCAGCAATATGCCTTGATAAAAATTATAATTCAAAAATGTTTCCTCTGATGGTGGCCCACCTTTTTGGGTTTTCTCTCATTGTATGCATGATGAGGGACCTTGGCCCTCAATTTCCAGAGTTTTAGAGGCCCTGGGCCCACTCCAATGGAGTGCCCAAATTTAGGACAGCAACATGTTATAATTATGTTTGGCCTTTGGGCTGAAATTTTGAGGAGTGGGGCCCAACACATTGTGAAGAATCTTAGAGGTAATAATTTATACATTTTGTTCCTTAAATGTTGGGCTTAATAAATGCACTTTTGAGGTCCACCACAGTTGAATTTAATTGGGTCCATGAATGTGGCTAGTTGTTGAATTCTTTGAGCCCAATTGGGCTGGAACTTTCTAGATAGGCCCATTGAACTCTTGGGCCATTTTTACCATACTATTGTGTTGGATTAGTGGGCCAGATTACACAATTATATGGGCCCTTGATTGCCCACCAAATCAACTTTATACTTGGGCCGGGTTGTAGGCCCAACTTACTTGACTAGGAACATGACATTTACCCATGTGATTTGAGCAATGGGCTGCCCACTAGGCCACCACAATATATGGGATTAGTAGCCTTTATGTTGGGCCTTAACCTTTCCCCTATGGGCCCATAGTGGTATATATATGGGTTGGGCTATGTGTGTTCCCCTTGGACCCAGTTTTGGTTAGGCCTTGGGCCGCCTTTCTGAAGCCCAACATGAATGTATGTGGTATGTAATGGCTGCCCATTTCTTATTTCTAATGTTGTGTGGGCCTTGGGCCTTGATCCGTAATCAATTAGAGATGGGCTACCTCTTGGGGACCAATTGTGGTTGGATGTCCACATTGGTGGCCCTAAGGTAGGTCCACGGGCTTCTATGGGTGGTTAAAGGCCCACCATAGACCCTTGCTAGGCTCGTTTCATCTATTTAGGCCCATATCATTGTTCTCCTTAGTCTCATGGGCTACCCCAGGTATATGGGCCCCCACTAGAGGTTGTATTCCTTATGAGGAATTGGTTAAGTACCTAGACCCTTCATGGTTAGGTAGAGAGTTCATCTTCACCTCATTGGCACCCGTATTCATCTTCATGGCCCACTCCCATACGCATCATATGCATGCTTGGTTGAGGTATTATTTGCCATGGTTGTGTCATTGTGTAGGACATGTTGGTATCTCCCCGAGAGATGGATGCTTGGGATTGATGCATGGGTGATTGTGTGATTCATGCATCTGGCATTGCATAGCTTATGGATATCTGCCCTTACTTCATCAGGGCCTTGCCTCCACAGGGGTATTCGTGGATGGCTGTATGTGTGGACACCGAAAATATTAGTTGAGCATACCGGGTGCACAGGATGCCCATGGGTGAAATCCCAAAAACTTCCATGGTACCAAGGATCTGCTCCAACGCCGTGACCGGGTGGAATATATGAGCGCACGAGGGCCTTATACCATTAGGCCGCGTCTCCCACTGTCGTGTAGTCGGTTGGATAGGGGTGTGGCCTTACCTGCCTGATGTGAGGAGGCATTGTTAGGGTGAGTTTGACCAGCTCGTAAATGGGTCCGCTACCTTCAGGCCTTGTTGGTGATTGGCTGTCCGCAGGCAGGTAGTGAGGTCTCTTACGCTCGTTTGACTATGCGGGGTCTGTAGAGCAGCAGTCATTCAGCAGTGTAATAGACCCCGGTGATTTCCTTATGATCGGAAATGTACATGACTTGTGGTTTGGATATGAGCACTGACATTACTTGCATTGCATTAGCATTGGTTGTCCAAGCCCCTTCATGCATTGCCTTGGCATGGCACCCAGTACTCATTGCATCTTATTCATGATAAGCCTGGGTAAAGCTAGTGATATCCTCATTGACCATGCTTCTCTACTTGTATCTCCTACTACTCTTCTGTGCACCATTATCACACACCTACACCACCCTCTAAGCTTCTATAAGCTTATGCACGATTGATGCGTGCAGGATACTCTAGGCAGGCGACACAGCAGTAGAGCATGGAGTAGAGCTGAGCATTTGAGGACTCCAGTGTTGCTGACCTTTCTCTCTTTTCCTTTTATCTCATGTATGTCCTTTTGGACCTTATGGATTATTGTAAAAGTTCAAATTTATAGTGGATTTTCGATGTGTGCCTTTGTTATTCTCAGATGTTCTTGCTGTGATCTTGGGTATGCTCGTGTTGGAATGATTATACTGTTATGAAAATCCTCCTTGTAGGATCCCAGGATCGGAACCTGCCTTAGGAGCCGAGAATGGGGTACTATGGAGGCTGTTGCGTTCAGAACCGGTCATCGGAATCCTTGTGAGTCCGGTTACTGAGTTTGGGGCGTGACAAATATAGCCCATGTTTTGATAAACGTACATTAGTAGAGTTATTATGACCCCAAGATTTGACGCATCTGTTGGGCTAGGCTTACTATTCTTGAGTTGTAATTGGGCCAGTTGGGCCAACTTGCTTATTGTTTGTGGGCTTACCTTTTTGGGGCTAGTGGCGTATATTGATGTTGGGAGGCTTATTTGGCTAGTTTGATTTTGTCATTATTTAGCCTATCTCGCTTGTGACATAATTTGTTGTTCGTCCAAATTTCTGTGTGGTCCAGTTCTTTATCAAGTATGTGTTGGCCTGATTGTGCTGGCCCATTCTTCTATTGCCTCTTAGAATATGTCATGTGGCTTTACTATTTTCTTTGACGATATAGTTTATTTGAATCAGATATTTTAACAAGATGTATTTTATTTTCTATATTTTATTATTATTATTATGCCAGGCATATTGGACTAGACTTGTGTTTATGCCAAGTATACAGACTAGACTTCGTTACCCATTATCGTTATAATAGGACACATTTTTACTATCAAAATTTCTAGAGCCGTCAAAAAAGTAACGATTAAACTCTAAGCCATCAAAAGTGTATATACATCAAAAGAACAATTTATGAAATTTCAGCCATTGAAAGTACCGCGAGATCATTCGTTAGTCATTTGAATTGTTATTAGTTCACATATCATAAGTCACTAGAAGTGTCTGCTAACTTAAAATTATTTCTCATTTCATCACCATTCGTCGTTTTGTCGTCTTATGATCGTTTCATAATCCAGTTGCAGTTTTTTTTTTTTTTTTAGAATAAATATTCATTGTACCTTTCAAACTCAAGTTACTCATTTTAGAATATGTTAAATTTGAGGAGGAATGTTAAAGTATATTAGAAAGATCAGAGTAATAATCTTGAATTAGAGTATTTCTATTTTTGTAATCATGTGTATATGTTAAGAGCTTTATATATTTCTTATAAATCTCTCATCTCCTATATATGTTTAGTTGTTATTGGAGAAGTAATACAAATTATGATTTTCCACGATGCAGTCTCTATGATATAACATTTTAAAATGATATTATTTTCTTTCCTTTTAAAATTTATCACATAATTTTTAGATACCTATTAATTTCATTCCCTTTGTTGTGTCTCTTAACATAAATATCCATAACTATTAACTTTATTACACATCAAACTCTCTTTTGGTATAACCTTGTTATCCTTATTACATATTGATCATTTTATTTTCTTAAATAGAAAGACATATATTTAGTTGGTATATAACCCATTTTTTAAAGTTTTTAAATGTCCATGTCTCTTTTAAAAGTATGTGTTTGTTAGAATTAGATTTATGCCATAGTGAAATCAATGATTGCATTCCTCATTTCATTTCTTTTTTGAAAATCATATCCTCCATATACGCTACTATATCGTTTACCTTCTTTTCCTACATGACCATTTAAAAGTGTCCTCCTACGATTATCCTAGTATGAGATTAGGATGTCATATTGTTTAGATCATGATGAAAAATTACAACACAAGTTGGGAGTTGGTCGCCAACCCGAAGGAACCCTCTTCCTTTATCTTGATTTGGGTTCGCCAATAAGAACACCAAGCTCCCACAAGTCGAATGTAATACGTTATTACATAAGTTGATTGCAATCACCAAGTTTTTACAATCAAGCTACAACTTGAGTCACATATTTACCCAAATAAGAGTTTGTTATAAGGGTTTAATCTATTCACTTTTTTTCTTCCTTTTTCTATGAATAACGACTTCATTAAAATATAAAAGCATAAAAATAAGGCTAGAGGCTGCAATCCGATATTGCCAAAAAGATTCGTGACTACAAGCATATTAATAAAGCCCTAATCTTTACTTCGCATCTCGACAGACATAATTAATATTGATTTAACCCCCAGTAAACACCTAATTGAACAATCATCGAGATTTATTTTAATGGATCATATCAGAATGGAAGCCCAATCAATGACGAGAGATGAAAATTCTTTCAGGTAATCTTTGAGACTCCATATCCCCCCTAAATAAGTATATGGAACAATCTTCCCATCTTTTCTCTATCTTTTACCAAAAGGCTTACTAACTCAACGTTCAAAACGTTCATTGACCAAGAACTCCTAAATAAACCAGCAAAGAAAACTCACCAAAGAATGTAATATAAGGTAAATAATATTTCTAATTATTATTTTTAACACATGAAACCCATGTTAGTTAAATGGTTGTTTGAATGTTGTAAGTTCTGTAAGTGAAAAGTGACTTATAGGTAAGGCATTTACAGGTGGTGTTTGATAGAGAAAATTCACCTATGAGTCACAACCTGCAAGTCACTTACAGGCAAAACTCTCAGGAAACATCATGAGGCTGGGGTGAGAAATACTTCCCTATAAGTGACTTACACCTAAAAGTCGCTTTCATGTCAAAGTCACAACTTAAAATCTTATAGGTACCCAAACTTCTGTCACACCCCAAACTTGGGGACTAGGCTCACTAAAATCTTGAATGTTGATCTTGGTGCTGATTGCCTCCATAGTACCACGATTTCGACACACATACCCAATACGCCAAATTCTGAAAATGGGATCCCACAAGGAGAATTTTTAGGGCAATTTTTTAAAAGGAGAATAATTACAAGTGTATTAAAATATCAATACCATCACATATATCCACTAAATAATAGTTTAAGGTACAATGATGATATAGTAAATATATGATATCTCAAAGCATAAGCAAGGAGCATGCTCCAACATCGCTAACAACTACACTCTAACATAACCTGCACGTAAACAACATGCATAAGCTTCTACGAAGCTTAGTAGAGTATGTGTGTGTGAGTGCACGTGTTGCGCAGCACGCCAACAACGCAGTGGGCCTACATCCAATCTCAGGCCTCACCCACAAACGATAAACAGGAAGAAATATAAACTAGAAATAGATCGAAGCAATCCAAAACAAACCACAAGACAAGATATACGTGGAAAAACCCCAATCTAGGGTAAAAAACCACGGATGCAAACTTCCACTATGAAGAACGAAGATCACAAGGCAATATACTAACCTCTCCCTTGGAAGTACAGAGAAAATCCCTTCCCCACACCTTAAAAATATTTCTCAATATTCACCTTAACCCTAGAATAGCCCTAGGGACCCCAATTTATAGTTTTGGCAACTTCCCTTTCCGCATCCCAGTTGCGAAAGGACTTACGACACGAAATCCGCGAAACTCTTTTCCGCATCCCAGTTGAGAAAGGACTTGCGACACGAAATCTACAAAACTCCTTTCCGCATCCCAGTTGTGAAAGGACTTGCGACACGAAATTCGCGCATGTGGCTCCACTTCTCAACAATCTCCCACTTGGAGACAGATCGCCATAAACCTTTGTCTTCCTCATCCGGAGTGCACCACCTCCCCGTCTTCAAGCCTGAAGACCAATCAAAGCTGAACAGATCTCCAGCTTCTCTCATGTGACCGCCTTGGTCAACATATCCACAGGATTCTCACTTGTATGAATCTTCTCCAGAGCAATCAATCCATCTTCTAGTAATGAACATATGAAGTAATATCTGATGGCAATATGCTTGGTCCTTGAATGAAAGGTTAAATTCTTGGCCAAGTGTATTGCACTCTGACTGTCACTGTACAGTTTGTAATCTTCTTGCTTCTTACCCAACTCTTCCATGAAACCTTGCATCCACACCATCTCCTTGCATACTTCTGTAGCCGCAACATATGCTGCTTTTGTCATACTGATAGATACTATCTTCTGTAACTGAGAGACCCAACTGACTGCAGCACTACCCAGAGTAAAGACATAACCTGTAGTGCTTCTTCTGCTGTCAATATCTCCTGCCAAATCTGAATCCACGTAGCCTTGTAGCTTGATTTCCGATCCACCATAGCACAACCCTACATCCTTAGTACCTACCAAATATCTAAGGATCCACTTCACAGCTTCACAATGTTCCTTCCTGGGATTGTTCATGAACCTGCTAACAACTCCCACTGCTTGAGCAATGTCTGGCCTCGTACTCACCATAGCATACATGAGACTCCCTATAGCTGACGCGTATAGGACTTTATCCATGTAATCCAGTTCCTCCTGCGTCTTTGCCCCTTGTTCCTTAGATAGCTTGAAGTGGTTGGCTAATGGAGTGCTAACCGGCTTAGCACCTCCCATATTGAATCGATCAAGTACCTTGGCTATGTACTCTGCCTGTGACAAAACTAGTTTCTTGTTTTCCCTGTCATGCTTTATCCTCATGCCTAGGATTTATTTTGCAGCTCCTAAATCCTTCATGGAAAATTCTCTAGACAGTTGTCTTTTGAGATCTGAGATGTCCTTCATGCTTGAACCGGCCACAAGCATATCATCAACATATAGAAGAAGAATGATGTATGACGTATCAAACTTCTTCAAGTAACAACAGTGGTCTGCATGACATCTCCTAAAGTCGTTTCCCGACATGAAACTGTCGAACTTCTTGTACCACTGCCTCGGGGCCTGCTTCAGGCCATATAAACTCTTCTTCAGTCTGCACACCTTGTTCTCCTTTCCTGGTGCCACGTATCCTATCGGCTGATGCATATATATCTCTTCTTCAAGGTCCCCATGTTGAAAGGTTGTCTTAACATCTAGCTGCTCTAGATGTAAGTCCTATGTAGCCACTATACTTAAGACCATACGAATCGTAGACATTTTCACTACTGGTGAAAATATTTTCGTGAAATCGATACCTGCCTTTTGTTGAAACCCTTTCACAACCAATCTGGCCTTGTACCGTTTCGAACCATCGTGCTCCTCCTTCAGTCTGTAAACTCACTTGTTATGAAGAGCTTTCTTATCCTTTTGTAGAGTGACTAGCTCTAATGTACGATTAGACTCAAGAGAGTCAATCTCCTCATCCATAGCCTGCTCCCACTTAACCCGTGTATCTGACTGTAATCCTTCTTCAAAACACTCTGGTTCACCATTATCTGTCAGTAGTAGATAATATAAGGAGGGTGAGTATCGGATCGTGAGTCTCCTCTCCCGAGTAGACCTCCTCAATACCGGTGTCCGTAGCCCTGCCTCATAATGCTCCTGTGCATGATTATCCTGTGGTGCTGTAACACCTATGTCAGGTAACTCTTCTAACTCTACAAATTCTTTCTCCTCAGCCTTATTTTCATGCACACTGTCCTTATGCATCACTTTTTCATTGAAGACTACGTCCTTGTTTCTGATGATTTTCTTATTTTCTGCATCTCAAAACATACAGCCAAAATCATGCTGCCCGTAGCCTATAAACGTGCACCTCCTGGACTTCGCATCCAGCTTGTTTCTGTGCTCTGCATCAATGTGAACATATGAAGTGCAACTGAACACTCTGAGATGTGCTAGGTTCACTTCTTTCCCAGTCCACGTTTCTTCTGGTAGCCCACCATCCAATGGTGCTGAGGGACTTCTATTGATGAGATATGCGGCGGTATTCACAGCATCTGTCCAAAATGTCTTGGGCAACCCTGTATGTAACCTCATGATCCTGGCGCGCTCAAGGATGGTCATGTTAATGCGCTCAGCCACACCATTCTGCTGCGGTGTACCTGGAATCATTTTCTGATGTTTGATTCCATTTGTGGCACAATACTCCTCAAACCTCTTATCACAATACTCTCCCCCATTACCAGATCTGAGACACTTTACTGTTTTACTTGTCTCATTTTCTACCATAACTTTCCACTTCTTAAATACATCAAATACATCAGATTTATGCTTTATAAAATAGACTCACAGTTTTCTACTAGCATCATCAATAAAAGTAACAAAATAACGTGAGCCACCAAGAGATAATACCTGTGCCGGTCCCCATACATCAGTGTATAAGAACTCCAACAGATGTGTCTTTGGAGCGGGCCCTGTCTTTTTAAAGCTTATCCTCTTCTGCTTGCCATACACGCAGTCCTCGCAGAATTTCAAGTCAATAGACTTCAGCCCTGGTAGCTCCCTTTTGACAATAGCACTTTCATCCCTTTCTCACTCATATGTCCCAACCTTTGATGCCATAACTGCCCATTTACTCCAGTTGATGCGACTGCGAGTGAACTATATGATCCTGAAGTCACGTACAAAGTACCTTCTTTCTTACCTCGAGATATCACCAAGGTACCTTTTGTGATCTTCCAGGAATCACTGGTGAATGTCGTCACATAACCGGTATCAGCCAACTGCCCTACTGAGATCAGATTCCTTCTGAAACTCGGTACATGTTTGACATCCTTCAATTTCAACGTTGTTCCGTCTTTCTGAATTATATGAACATCTCCCTTTCCAACAATACTGCACAGCTCATCATCACCCAGGTAGACTTTCCCGAAGTCACCTGATACATAGTTATGCAGAACTTCCTTACATGAAGTGGCCTGAAACAAAGCACCCGAGTCTATAACCCAAGACTCATTCCTCACATCAAGAGACAAGATCAACACCTCTGTGTCACTCTCCTCAGATAGATTCAATAAATCTTTCCTGCCTTAAGAGCTTCCTTCTTGTTTCTTAAGCACCCTGCAATCACGTTTCATGTGTCCCTTCTTGCCGCTCCCACCATCTGACATCTTCATGTTGAATAGCTGTTTCATAAGATGAACCTTGTTGGATGCTGAGGGCTTTTCATACATGGTGGTTAGGGCTTCCATTAATTCTTTTGTAGTTTTTACCTTGGATATATTAAAGGTGACGCTCTTAGACAAAGAGAGTTGGATCGTTACTAAAGTCTTCCTATCCAGTAAAAATCATTCATCATCTGTCATCTTTTCTGGTTTCTTCTCTTTTCCTCCTAGAGGAATATAGAGGTCCTTCTGATATAGATAATCCTCCATCTGCATCTTCCAGAAGACAAAGTTTGAACTATCAAACTTCTCAATTCTAGTTTGACCATCTTCTGCCATCACTCCCAATAGAACTAAACCAATAGCTCTGATACCAGTTGTTGCGCAGCACGCCAACAATGCAGTGGGCCTAGATCCAATCTCAGGCCTCACCCACAAATGATAAACAGGAAGAAATATAAACTAGAAATAGATTAAAGCAATCCAAAACAAACCACAAGACAAGATATACGTGGAAAACCCCAATCTAGGGTAAAAAACCACGGATGCAAACTTCCACTATGAAGAACGAAGATCACAAGGCAATATACTAACCTCTCCCTTGGAAGTACATAGAAAATCTCTTGCCCACACCTTAAAAATATTTCTCAATATTCACCTTAACCCTAGAATAGCCCTAGGGATCCCAATCTATAGTTTTGGCAACTTTCCTTTCCGCATCCCAGTTGCGAAAGGACTTACGACACGAAATTTGAGAAACTCCATTCCGCATCCTGGTTGCAAAAGGACTTGCGACACGAAATCCGCGCATGTGGCTCCACTTCTCAACAGCACAATGCATATGGCAGATGTATTACATCAGTATCGATATTAATATTAGGGTAAGCAGCAATAATGGAGTGTCAATCATGAAAATGTTCGTGCATGCAACTAGCCATACCAAAGCTATGCAATATATGCTATGATAATGTAAGTGAAGCAAATTATCAAAGATAAAAATGATATAAGGTAAAAGAGCGCATGATGAATGATCGAGTCTTAGTACGTAGTATCGTGTGCCGGTAGAGGCCTCTCACTAAGGGCTACAATGCATGTTAGTCCCATACCTAGCATGTGAAGTAATTTTGGGATGATAAACTCCCGATCCTGAATAGTCCTATACCTAGTGGGGAATGTGGGCCACAATTGTATGTCACTTCGATTGTATTTCCGTATCTAGAATTTTAAATACATTAATGTCATACGTGATGCAACATGCCAATCATGATGTCTAATCCACATCTTAATACGGTTCCCATTTGGAATCACCGGGTTTAGTATGCTTCTAACATTGGTTGTCGCCCATAGCATGCAAGACCAAGCGAATGGAAAAGACCTCACTATCTGCCTCATCAGTGGTAAGCCAAAACCCACCCAGCTCATCGATGGCGAACCCATTTCATGAGCTGGTCAGACTCAACCTAGCATATAGCCCATTTCACTCGGGTGAATAAGGTCACACCCCATTCTAACTGACTCCGACATAGTGAGAGACATGACCGACTGATATTTGGCACACAAGTACTCATATTATCCATTTGGTCTCAACGTTGAAGCATCCTGCGGTTACAGGGATTATGGACTTTCACCCAAGGACATCTATAGCGCTTAAGTGATAAAATATATTTTCGGTGTCTATACCTATCAACCATGATATAATGTTTATGATGGCTACAACCCTTATGTTGCTAGGGGGTATATACATGTACCTCATGTAAATGTGTGAATGCATAAATCCATCATTCGAACCATGCAACCATGTCATGTAAGCTGTGCATATATGCAAAGTGGCCCTATTTCATATGGATCTCGTAAAATACCCTACGCCGTAGTGTCACGCCCCAGACTCGGTAACCAGAATCATAAGGAACCTGATGGCCGATTCTGGCCGTAACAGCCTCCATAGTACCCCATTCTCAGCTCCTGAGGCAGGTTCCGATCCTGGGATCCTACAAGGAGAATTTTTCACAACAATATAATCATTACCAATACGAGCATACCCAAGATCACAGTAAGAACATCTGAGAATAACAAAGGCACACATCGTAAAATCTACTATAAATTTAAACTTTTACAATCATCCATAAGGTCCAAAAGGACATACATGAGATAAAAAGGAAAAGAGAGAAAGGTCGGCAACACTGGAGTCCTCAAATCCTCAGCTCTACTCCACGCTCTGCTGCTACGACGCCTGCCTAGAATCTCCTGCACGCATCAATCGTGCATAAGCTTATAGAAGCTTAGAGGGTGGTGTAGGTGTGTGATAATGGTGCACAGAAGAGTAGTAAGAGATACAAGGAGAGAAGCATGATCAATGAAGATATCACTAGCCTTACCCAAGCTTATCATGAATAAGATGCAATGAGTACTGGGTGCCATACCAAGGCAATGCATGAAGGGGCTTGTCAGTCAATGCTAATGCGATGCAAGTAATGCCAGTGCTCATATCCAAACCACAAGTCAAGTACATTTCCAATCACAAGGAAATCACCGGGGTCCATTACACTACTGAATGACTGTCGCTCTACAGACCCCGCACAGTCAAACGAGCGTAAGAGACCTCACTACCCGCCTGTGGACAGCCAATCACCAGCAAGGCCTGACGGTAGCGAACCCATTTACGAGCTGGTCAGACTCAGCATAGAAATGCCCCTACACACCAAGCAGGTAAGGCTACACCCCTATCCAACCGACTACACGACAGTGGGAGTCGCGGCCTAACGGTATAAGGCCCCCATGTGCTCATGTATTCCACCCGGTCATGGCATTAGAGCAGATCCTTGGTATTATGGAAGTTTTGAGAATTTTACCCATGGGTATCCTATGCACTCGGTATGCTCAACTAATATTTACGGTGTCCACACATACGGCCATCCACGAATACCCCTATGGAGGTAAGGCCCTGATGAAGTAAGGGCAGCAATCCACAAGCTACGCAATGCCAGATGCATGAATCACACAATCACCCATGCATCAATCCCAAGCATCCATCTCTCGGGGAGATACCAACATGTCCTACACAATGGCACAACGATGACCAATCATACCTCAACTAAGCATGCATATGTTGGGTATGGGAGTGGGCCATGAAGATGAATAGGGGTGCCAATGAGGTGAAGATGAACTCTCTACCTAACCATGAAGGGTCTAGGTACTTAACCAATTCCTCATAAGGAATACAACCTCTAGTAGGGGCTCATTTACCTGAGGTAGCCCACAAGACTAAGCATACAAGCTACGGGCCTAAATAATATAGAGATGGGCTTAGCAAGAGATTAAGGTGGGTATTCAACCACACTTAGAGGGGTCCATAATGGGGACATTTAACCACCATTTCCCTAAGGCATAACCAACCATAATCTATATAGCTATAAGGCCCAAGGCCCACATCCAAACCACATACATAATCCCCGCATAAAGGCATGAGAAAAAGGGTCCAATACTACCTTCAACAACATGGGCCCAAGGAGGGAAATCAAGGCCCAAGTCCCAATGGTTATAGGACTTGTACATTCAATTGAACTTAATGGGCAGCCCATGAGCAAAAAAAAAATACGGCTTAAACATAAGTTTAAGTTAGGTGAAATGGGCCTCACAACATCAGCCCAACAACTAGCAATCTAAGTGGGCAACCAAGGGCCCAATACCACCCTTATCTCAGCCCATAAGTCCATCAAAATGGTGGAAGTCAGCCCAACATATGGCTAGGCCAAGCTGGGACGTTGCAGCCCAATCTGGGCCCACTAGGAAGTCCCAAAATCTTGTTTATATTTGGGTCCCACAAATGATCATCAATAGAGACCCAAAAAGGCATTGATTAAGTCCAAGAGTATTCTAAAATATAAGGGAGCAATAAATGCTCAATTTCCTCAATATGGTGGGCCCCATAATCATGGCCCCAATGGGCCCTAGAACATCAGGGATGGGTCCTCAACTAATCATACACAAAGCCCAATAGGCTGGGGCCCAAAAGTTCTGAAATAACAAAGGGGACAATAATGTACAGGAAATTTCTGCAATGCATGTTGATGTCCTAAATTTGGGCACTCCATTAGAGTAGGTCCAGGGCCTCTAAAACTCTGAGAATTGAGGGCCAAGGTTCCTCATCATGCATACAATAAGAGGAAACCCAAAAAGGCTGCCCACCATCAGAGAAAATATTTTTGAATTATGGTTTTTATCAAGGCATATTGCTGGACTGTACAACAGAAAAATCTGGCAATCCAACTATCTTGGCCCATTCTTTTAGATGCCCAAATGGAGTCAGTTGGTATTGAAATTTTACAGAGTAACATATCCATAGGTGGGCCACACTCCCACAAAATTTTAGAATTTTTGTATATTTCTAAGTATTTTAATTAATTAAAAACAAATAGTCTGTCCAAAAAATTGGACAGACCTGGACGTCCCAACGTGGTGGGCCAGTCCGGCCCTCGCCACGGTATACACAGGGGTCCACTGGCCCTGAAATTTGGTAGGTAGGTCCTAACATGAGTATATCAGACCTCTAAAAAATTTTAAAATTTTTAGACATCTACAAATATTTTAATTTATTTAAATAAATCAATCTGTCATGAAAATCAGACTGATCTGGACACCATATTATAGTGGGCAGGTCCAGCCACCACCATGGTGTGTACAGGCGTCCATTAGCCCCAAAATTTTGGAGGTGGGTCCTAACATGAGTGGTAAATTTATCTGTAATTTTTATAATTTTTAAACACCCAAAAGTATTTTAATAAATTTCGGAATTCCAACTTGTCCAGGGTGGAATGTTGTTGGAATAGTGCAGAAAATCCAGACTGTCCACATCACTTGGACCACACCTTTGGGACCCCAATGAAGGTCAGATGGGGCTGAAATTTGGAATAATTATAGGTGGGGTCCACACCTTAAAGAAACATATATTACATAGGACCAAACACCCCTTCAAATGCCCAAAAATCTGGCCTCAAAATGACCCAAAAATCTGTCCAGATAGTTCTGGACAGCAACATATGATTGAAAATAAATAAATATAAACACTATTTAAAATGGGATTTATAAAATGGGATTTAATCCAAGAAAATCATGGTATGGACCACCCCTGTGGGTCCCACAAACATCCAGACTCTTCCCATTACAAAATACCCCATGCATGTGCCCCATATAGGTAGATAAGGGGGCTCCAACGTCCAAAGGTGGACTGTCATGGACGTCCACCTTCCATGGATGGTCTGGATATTTTTGGTCTACAAGGTGGGCCACACACTCATGATTAGCAGGTTTCAACAAAGGAAAAATAAGGATTCGGGCACAAGGGAAGGGTCTCTGCCACATTGAGGCCCTTCCCCTCATCACTCATGCACACACATTCCACTATCACAAGATATACAAGATCTACATGATCATAGGATTTCTACTTGAGACTTATGGTGGAGATGCAATTTCCACCAAGGATTAAGGGTCTAGATGACCCAAAGATCCCTGATCAAGGAAGGAAAAGCCATGTAGGGGTCAATAAAGAATGGCCCCTTGCATGGAATATGCATGCAAGTAAGATGGGCTATGAGCCCCATGCATGAAATCTTGGGGGCCACCACCATCATTTGATGGGCCCCACAAGCTTCAACATAAAAAAGAAAGGAAGAACAAATAAGAAATGGAAGAAATCTGAATTTTTGCAATTACATGCACACCCTCCTTAAGATCTCTATCTAAAACTCCACTCCAAGCTTCTAACTGTCCAAGGAAGCAAGATGAAGAGTTGAGATGGGTTTTCAATGGAGGGATTGAGGGGGAAAAGGAGGAGAAGGGGCTGAAAAATAGAGAAAATGGGGCTGGATTTTTTTGCAAGAGAGAAAGAAGGAGAGAAGAGAGTAGAGAGAAATAAGAGGGAGAGTATGGAAATTTGTTAGAAAAGAGAGAGAGAGAGAGAGAGAGAGAGAGAGAGAGAGAGAATAATCATGAGCTCTCTCACCTTGGATAGGGAAACCCATCATGAAAAGTAGGGTGATATAAATAAAGTTCATAGACTTATAGGTTTGGGGTAGGGATGGGTAGTGTGTGGGTAGTGCGTGGTGTAGAGGACGGGGTTTAGGTAATGTGTGGGTGGTGTGTGTTGGAAATAGTTCCAAGAAATGGGACCTACCTAGAAATTCATGCACACCACCCCTAGGTGGGCCACATGATCATGATCAAGGGCTTAGAAAATGAAATGCACACAACTTACGATCTACATGCCGGATGGACGCGCAAGACGTGGCATCGGAACCGCAACGACGAAGCGGTCGCAATGGCATAGGTCTCAACTTGATTCGAGTCGGGTCTTCATGACAGGACTCACGGATGAGCGCAAATACTACCCAAGGGTCACGGGTCGCCGGGATTCGACCGGTGGGACAGCGGGACCAAGGTGGATGGAATGCATACTTACACACACATGCACACATGCGAACTCGGGTCAGGTCTCACACGTAAGGACATCAAACAGCCTTGCTGTACATAGGAAAGCCAAAACCATGAACGGGTTATCATTCAAGTCATGCACACATGATGTGATATGATAACGTACAATCATAACTACTATGCATTAGGTGTGTAATACCACATCAAGCATAAGCGAAGTATTATACTAAACATAATAATAATGCTAAATTAAGAGTAAGATAAATGCTACATGTAGCATGAAGTAAAGACATCCTCAATATAAAAAAGGTGTCACATTAATGTAAAGAAAGTGTTATAATAAGTATAAGCGTAAATCTTGCACCAATCACTAATGTAATGCCATATAAATCATCAAGTGTCCTACTATCATGATATGAAAAACGTATCATTCACAACAGGCGGAGCATTCTTAGGAACCAAGTCTATTGGGTTCCACAAGGATCTATTTGAGTGGTTTTTCAAGCCAATGGGCCCACTCAACAAGCCCGCACATAAGTGGCCAAAATATACAACTATCGTCATCCAAACAGGGCGATGAATTGTAGGATCCAAGAACAATCATGGTAGGCCTGAAATAGATATCAAAGTGGACCTTAGAATTATGCCTAAGAAAGGCCTAAGAAAGCGGCCCACAATTTATAATAATGGGTCTAGATGGGCTAAATTATAAATAATGTGTAGGACATGAATCAAGGATGGGTATTAAGGCAAGACGGTGTGGCTACATCCCATACGTTAAAATGGGCCTACGACACCAATACCATACATATAATAAGTGGGCCCATGGAGCAAGTACAACACGTACACCATGATAGGCCCACAATGCAAATACTACACGTATGCCAAGATAGGCCCATGGCGCATATACTACACTAACAAGGTTGGAGCATAGACCACTCAAATACAATGCATACACGAGGTGGGCCTACGGTGTGTGCATAAGATATACATCAAGGTATATTCACATTACTACAATGCATACAATAAAGTGGATCAAAAGTTGCCATACAATACATACATCAAAGTAGGCCCACGGTCGGATACAACAAAAACAGAAGGTAAGCTTATAGCGTAGTCATACCCTTACATCAAGGTGGTCCATGGCATGGGCCACAATACACGCATCCAAGTAGGGCCACGTCGTGGCACAACATATATATATATATATATATATATATATATATATATATATATATATATATATATATATATATATATATATATATATATATATATCAAAGTGGGCCCTATGGTGCATCACAATGGCCCCTGCACTTTGGTGGGCCCAAACAACTAGAGAGAAAATAGGCATTACGGTAGG